>CM034146.1:216202910-216234726 GCA_019776745.2 Taxus chinensis
ACATCTAAGCTTAAATATGTTTTGTGTTATAAGAACAACCTAGCTAAGATGACCAATCTACTAGATGATTCTAAATTATAAGATCTTACCTCAGCTACAAGAGAGTGTTATCTTTGATATATCTCCATCCTTTGATCAATTATGCCATACACTCAAAATGTGCAAAGGAAAACTCTTATCTATGGGAAAATTAAAATATTATGACAATGCTTCATCCTCATCCTGTAATCGCTTTCAAGATAAATCCAATTTGAAGCCATCTCCTAAGCCCACTGAAGAAAATTTCACTGTTAATGTTGTTTCTACACCTGAAAATCATCAATTGCAACCTCTAAAGCGTACTTTTTCTAGGATACTCTACGCACCTCAATTTCTATTACCTCAACACATCAAAATCAATCTTATCACTCTTTCACCACCGCTCAATCTCAACCCCTCTCGCCCTCGTCGTAATTATGATGAAAATGTATGATGTGATTATCACCAATGCGTTGGGCACTCTATTGATCATTGTTTCAAACTCATGCATATTACTCAAGATCTCATTTATAGAAATGTATTCAAGCTCCCTAAGACATCTACTTCTAAGTTGGTCAATGATAACAAAAAGCTAAAAATATTTAATGTCCCTTTTCTCAATCACGATAAACAAGCTTTTGATTACTCTACCAACCATACATATCACATTGTGCCTCCTCCTTCATCAGGGCCTCTTGATTTCCTTGTCGCTTCTGTTTATGTATCGCAACAGGTCATTACATTCTCGTATAATGATTATCATGCTATGTTTACTTTTGATTCATTACATATTAATGCTTCTACTGGTTCTTATACTGTCAATATTACTATGATTTATCCATCTAATGCTACTAACATATGCTCATTTGCACTCCTCACAATCAATTTTCCACTATCTAATGTCACATTTACAGTCCCTAACTATTTTAGCTATGTCTAGATTCCCATCACAGTTGTGCCTCTTACTATGCTTGTACCAATTGTCTTTACATCTTCAATCAAGTGATGTGACATGCTCTTAGGTCTCTCTTGGCTCTACACCACCCAAGCCATCCCTTCCATGAACCATTTGTGCCTCAAGTTCATTCACAATAAACAACTTGTTACTATCAAAGGCGTTCCACCATACACACCATTACCTATAGACACCAAAATTCTACACTCCCCCTTCATCACTAGTTTGTCCCGTTCACATTTATAATTTATCATGTTAATATCCATTTAGTTTAAATATTAGTATCATTCAAGTTGTCTAATTAAATCTATTCAAAACAGAAACTCATCTCTAAATCCCTTTACCTCGACATATCAGCCATAGACTATTTTATATCCATAAAATCTAAATCTTATATCCTAACATAATCCTAAGATATACATTAATATATCTAACTAAACTAACTAAAATATATCCTAAAAGAACCTAGGCCAAAATAGAATATAGTCTAACCATTTATGACACCTCATACAACACCTCAACACATTCAAAAACAAACCCATATCATATCCCTCGAATACACCAATGAATAAACTTGAATTAGGCAATTGTTTCGACTATTAACTAAATAAATTCGAATAACCCGAAATTATCATTGATTCGGTAAAACACCAGTGATTATATAAGTCTGTTTTGTAGTCTCATTTGGGGACCATCTACTCGCCTTTTTGAGTTTTCTTTCTATCACCCCTTCGAATCTTTGACTAAGAATGTGTATAAGAGTTAAACAATGAGTGTTATATTAGGACTAGCTCAACATCTAGTGTCTACACCCACCATCATCAGGCACGTTCAGAGATTGTTCAAAAACCAACAAATTTTCACCAATTTGCAGGTTTTTTCAGTTTCGATCTTCATTCAATCAAGGTTAGCTATTATATTTGCATCTCTTATTCACACATTTGAAACATCATTTTTTAAACTCTCTCCAGTTCATATTATAATCAAAATTGAATTGTTAATTTGTTGTAAAACATCTTATTTTCTTACTATTTATTCTAACTCAGAAACACCTACATTTTGGTGAAATGCCTACGTTTCCTTAAAATGCATGTGTTCCTTGTCAATTCTATCTTCTGTAGATTTTTATCAAATTATTGCTTATCAATTACATATATTTCTCTATCTTTTCTAACATATTATCAAGAATGGATTTTGATAGATGGCTATAGGTGGCCAAACTTATGAGATAACTAGTGTTAATTCCCTTCCAATTATCCATCATCCCTTACATTGGGAACAATATGGCGTTCTCAAATACTTGGAATTGTGTGCAATTCATTCTGCTCTAGACTAGTTGTAAAACATCTTTGAAACCACTCAGAGGATTCGTGAGGCAATAGATGAGTTTTGGGAGGCCTATTTCAAATTTTTGTGCATTAAAGCCGACTTGGCTTGGTTTGAATACCGTTACGAAGTTGGATTGGAAATTTGGGACTCTGACGCTGAATCACCAAACCAAACCGAATCCGCCAACCAGTCTGAATATCAATATTCCAACTTTACATTTGATCATCAGTACGACTCATAGAATGAGGAACTAGAATACGTCCTTGAATTCCTTAGAGACAAGTATACTGATGATTACAACTTCGACCTCTTTGAAGAATTTGAGATAGACTATCCAGAGATCACTTTCGAGAATCCATCATCATCTGAAGATTATAACACTAAATTTGATTTAGATATCTAAGTTATAGTTAATATGTCTAGGTTTTCATTATATGTAATAAAGTTGTAATAAGGTCTAAAACTGTCGGAACAATCCTTATCTTTTATCCACCTAATATCATGATTGGTGTTATGTATCACTTGATTACATAAGATAGTGGGTTGACATCCTTATGAGGAAGCCCCTTGGATTTCTAGGGACTAGCCTTTGCCAAGGAGCCCACTTGCTATTATTACTAATTAAAAATTTGGTGTAGTGTCTTTGGTTGTAGTTTTATTTAAAGCTGAACTATTTGAACGCGTGGCACAACTTCAACACCAATTTGCGAGTACTAGTAAACCTCGCAATCTCGAGGTTTGGTAAGTTTTAGTTTCTTTCTTATTAGGTTAAGTTGAAGAGGTAAAATTTATTCTAAACATCTTGGCACACCCGATGGGACCTTGACCCTTGTCTTTTTATTTTATTCCAGCAATAAAATAGTATTCTTTTTATTTTCTGATTATCTACGTAAAAATTGCATGCGATTGGCTAAATCGCCTACGATTGGGAAAATCGCCAACAATTTCTCTGGTTTTTTTTCAAAGCCTAACAATTTGCTTTTGCTTCCTATTATATTTTTTTATTGTTGTTTTTCCTAACCTATTTGAAGGTCATTGTTTCTGGAAAGCTCGTTTGCTAGATTGTTGGATTGCTTGCTTTAAACATTGCTAAAAAAATGTTTAGCGGTGAGTTCTAAAACTTTCCTTTTTGCTTTCAGTCTTGCATTTTGTTTGATTGTTTTCATCGAAAATGACATTTCAATTTGGGTTTTAAAAATAACTTTTCATCCTTCCTGTTTCACATAGAATTAATTAGGAGGATATTTCGTTGCATTCACTTTTCCTTCCCCCACACACAACCAAATCACTTAAACACAAAACACATCTAAAACAATTTCTACCTAAGTGGATACCTACTTGGATTTGATCACCAAGAGGAGAAGTTGACTCGGTATTTTCCCCGAGTTTAAAATTTTATCTGTCGGTATATATTGGCTAAGCTCCTGACACCCTTATCACTGCGGGACCGTGAAGTGAGGGGGTAGGCCCCAATACCACGCCCGTATTGGCAGCAGTACAAAGTTGGGCCTCACATACCTTTGGGTATATCAAGGACTCTACCTTTAAACATACCTACAACTAGCCCTAGTTTACCATTTCCTAGGACTCTCAGTAACCATTTTGCACATTTCATCCTATAATCAAGAAAACTTAAAAATCTATCTTGTTTGCTTTTGATTTTTGTTTGTAATCAACCCATTTTAATTCATTTCTTAGATAATTCTTGTGTGTGTTTTTGTTTACAATGGTACAAACAAGACAATAAGCCAACAACCAAGCTTCAAAAAGCATGTCTCAACCAATGTCCATACCCTTGCAACAACAAATTCATGTATCCACTTCATTATTTACACCATTTCTAGAATCTTTATTTACTATTGTATCAACACCATCATTTACTACGCCATTACAATAACAAAACCTATTTCATCAACCAATTACATCAACTTGTCTAACTGATAATCATCGAGCCTTGAATGAAATAGCAGAACAATACAATGAAGAAATGAGCCAATTCTTTTAAATTTTACGCGGTAGTTTCACAGTCAAGAATTCAATACATCAGAACAGGAAGACATTGAACAACCATACTCCCCTAGCTCATAATCAAAGTCTTCTAAAACCATTTTCTTTGAAAGATGAGACCCAGCTTGTTGGGGTTAGCACACCAGTTGTACAGATAATATATCAGATCTAAGCATACATGTAAATAAAATGGATATTCTACTAGAAGAAATATGTAAAACAAGAGATATAAATCAGCACTAGATTTAACGTGGTTCACCCAATGTGGGCCACATCCACCAAGAAACAAGAAAATCTATTAACCAAAGTTTTGACAAGATATATAATTGAAGATTTACAATCTTCCACATCTCTTAGATGTACAATACTTTCTTTCTCTCAAGATTTTGCTTCATCTCCAAGAATTCTCTCCCTCACTCAATTATTCTCACAATAATCAAGTTCTTATTAATTCTTGTTAATTCTTAGCTCTAAACCCTAGCTTTTATCCTTATATAGTTATTTATAAACTTAGGGTACTAAACCATGTAACTACAATCAATAGATCTACTTTAATGCTAAAAATAGATCTAATTCCCGAGCGTTAAAATTAAAACACTCCCGCACAGGTAACCAATGTCAGTTCACCCTAACCGATGTCAGTTCCTCCTTGCCTGACCGATGCCAGTCCAGAGTGACCGATGTAGGTTACTGTGTTTTCCAGCAAGTTTCACATTACATGCCAAACTGAAGTAATTGAGCTCCACAACTCAACAATCCCCCACTTGGAGATTAATTACTACACCATACATGTACAACATCATTCTTAGATCCTTCCTTAGCTTTGTTTCTTCCTCTTTAAGTCTCAATCTCGAAGACTAGCGAAATTGGAGTGTAGCTCCAACTTCTCCTTTGCTAATGGCTTCATTAGCATATCCGTAGGGTTCTCACTCGTATGAATATTTTCCAGATTCAACCGCCCATCCTCCAATACCTGTTGTATGAAGTGATACCTCAACTGAATGTGTTTCATTCTCAAATGATACGCTGAGTTATTTTCCAAATGAATTACACTCTAACTATCACTGAATAATTTACAATCACCTTGCTCCTTTCCCAACTCTTCCATGAACCTACTCATCCATATCATCTCGTTGCTAGCCTCTATAGCTGCAACATACTCTACCTCTGTAGTAGAAAAAACCACAACTTTCTATAATCTTAAAATCTAGCTAACTGTCATCCCACCTACTGTGAAAATATATCCAGTGGTGTTCCTCCTACCATCCAGATCTCCAGCCATATCTGAATCAACATAGCCACATAATGAAATATCCAAACCTCCATAACATAAATGCATGCTAGATGTCCCTTTCAAATACGTGAGTATCCATTAGATTGTTTTCCAATGCTCTTTACCTGGATTGGCCATATATCTACTCACAACTCCCACTGTCTGTGCAATGTCTAGTCTGGTACAAACCATAACATACATGAGACTCCCAACTGTTGAAGCATATGGCACTCTTGTCATGTGTTTGACATCCTCTTGTGATGATGGACACTAATATTTTCTCAATTTGAAGTGTCCAGCCATAGGTGTACTAACAGGTTTTGCATTCTGTATCTTGAACCTTTCTAACACCTTGTAGATATAATCCTCATGAGACACATACAATTTCTTGTTTTTCCTATCTCTGTGTATTTACATGCCAAGGATTCTTTTTATAGCTACTAAATCCTTCATAGCAAATGTGTGAGCTAGCTTTCCCTTAAGCTCACCGATGTTCCTTTATACTAGATCATGCAATAAGCATATCATCCACATACAATAACAAAATAATATAGCTCACATTTTCAAGCTTCTTGAAATAAACACAATGGTTAGATTCACATCTCAAGTAACCATGCTCATGCATAAAACTATTAAACCTCATGTACCATTCCCTTGGAGCTTGCTTAAGCCCATATAGGCTCTTTTTCAACCTGCACACTAATTTCTCCTTACCCTTGACTTCATACCCAAGCAACTGTATCATATAAATCTCTTCATTCAAATCACCATGAAGGAAATCCATCTTCACATCTAGTTGCTCTAAATGCAAATCTTCTACTAGAACTAAACTCAATACAATACGGATAGAAGTCATGTTTGCTACAGGAGAAAATATTTCACCAAAGTCAATACATGTTTTATGTGCAAATCCCTTTACTACAAGCCTTGATTTGTATCTTTTCTATCCACCCTCTTCTTCCTTGATCCTATAAACCCACTTGTTTTGCAATATTCTCTTACCTGCTGTCAACTTAACCAAATCTCAAGTCTGGTTATGTTCCAAGGAGTCCATCTCCTCATCCATGCCATGCTCCCACTGCACATGCGTCTTATCCTGCATTGCTTCTTCAAATCTTTCTGGTTCACCATTATCAGTCAATAATAGATAAAATAGAGGTGTAAATATTTCTGGAGGTTTACTTACCCTTTGTGACCTTCTCACAGAAGTTTGGGATGCCGGAGGCACATTCTGGACCTCCTAGAGATTTGTATCTGAATCTGTCAGTGATCGACGCCGATCACCTTTAACCGATGTTAGTTATGCTAACCAATGTCGGTTTGAATCTTCTGTAACCGATACCAGTTCTGTTGACAGATGTTGGTCAGGGGTAAATTAACATCAGTTACTTTGTAACCCTATCTGCATTACTTTTGAATCCGAGAGTTCATTTTCATACACACTTCTCAACTAGTTCATTCCTTTTGGGATAAAATTTGACCCCCCTTACATTTTATTTTCATTCCCTTCAACATCACACTCCTAACAATTTTAGAATCTTAATCCCAAAAATATATAGTCCGAAATCACCAAATCCATACCAATGAAGTGCATCTCTTCGATTTTTCATCTAACTTTTCTTTTCCTTCTCAACAGCACAAAAGTTTCTGAACCAAAAACTTTAAGAAAAGAAGATCTACACCACCTCTTTCCATTCCAAGCTTTCCCTATAGTATTCCCTCCATCTCTGAACGTGAAGGTCCACAATTAATCAATAAACGTCCATAAATAAATGCATTGCTAGATGCCCGTTCAAAGCGGGGGATCATTAGATTGTTTTCCAATGCTCTTTACTGGATTGGCCATATATCTACTCACAACTCCACTGTCTGTGCAATGTCTAGTCTGGTACAAACCATAACATACATGAGGACTCCCAACTGTTTGAAGCATATGGCACTCTTGTCATGTGTTTTGACCATCCTCTCTGTGATGATGGACACTAATATTTTCTCAATTTGAAGTGTCCAGCCATAGGTGTACTAACAGGTTTTGCATTCTGTATCTTGAACCTTTCTAACACCTTGTAGATATAATCCTCATGAGACACATACAATTTCTTGTTTTTTCCTATCTCTGTGTATTTACATGCCAAGGATTCTTTTTATAGCTACTAAATCCTTCATAGCAATGTGTGAGCTAGCTTTCCCTTAAGCTCACCGATGTCCTTTACTACTAGATCATGCAATAAGCATCATCCACATACAATAACAAAATAATATAGCTCAAATTTTCAAGCTTCTTGAAATAAACACAATGGTTAGATTCACACTCTCAAGTAACCATGCTCCTGCATTAAAACTATTAAACCTCATGTACCATTCCCTTGGAGCTTGCTTAAGCCCATATAGGCTCTTTTTCAACCTGCACACTAATTTCTCCTTACCCTTGACTTCATACCCAAGCAACTGTATCATATAAATCTCTTCATTCAAATCACCATGCAGGAATCCATCTTCACATCTAGTTGCTCTAAATGCAATCTTCTACTAGAACTAAACTCAATACAATACGGATAGAAGTCATGTTGCTACAGGACGAAATATTTCACCAAAGTCATACATGTTTTATGTGCAAATCCCTTTACTACAAGCCTTGATTTGTATCTTTTCTATCCACCCTCTTCTTCCTTGATCCTATAAACCCACTTGTTTTGCAATATTCTCTTACCTGCTGTCAACTTAACCAAATCTCAAGTCTGGTTATGTTCCAAGGAGTCCATCTCCTCATCCATGCCATGCTCCCACTGCACATGGGTCTTATCTTGCATTAGTTCTTCAAAAAAATTTGGTTCACCAATTAGTCAATAATAGATAAAATAGAGGTGTAAATATTTCTGGAGGTTTACTTACCCTTTGAGACCTTCTCACAGAAGTTTGGATGCGGAGGCACATTCTGGACCTCCTAGAGATTTGTATCTGAATCTGTCAGTGATCGACGCCGATCACCTTTAACCGATGTTAGTTATGCTAACCAATGTCGGTTTGAATCTTCTGTAACCGATACCAGTTCTGTTGACAGATGTTGGTCAGGGGTAAATTAACATCAGTTACTTTGTAACCCTATCTGCATTACTTTTGAATCCGAGAGTTCATTTTCATACACAAACTTCTCAACTAGTTCATCCTTGGGTATAGAAATTTGACCCCCTTACATTTTATTTTCATTCCATTCAACATCACGACTCCTAACAATTTTAGAATTCTATAAATCCCAAAAATAGAGTCCGAAATCACCAAATCCATAACCAATGAAAGTGCATCTCTTCGATTTTTCATCTAACTTTTCCTTTTTTCCTTCTCAACATGCACAAAAGTTTCTGAACCAAAAACTTTAAGAAAAGAAAGATCTACCTCTTTTCCATTCCAAGCTTCCTATAGTATTCCTCCATCTACTGAACTTGAAGGTCCACAATTAATCAAATAAACCGCTACATCAACTACTTCTACCTAAAACTGCAAGGGCAATCCAGAATGTATCCTCATACTTCTAGCACGTTCCATGATTGTCATGTTCATTCTTTCTAAAACACCATTGTCCTGTGGTGTTCTTAGAACCATTCTTTCTCTACATATCCCATTCATTGAACAATAATCATTGAAAGTCTTACTACAATATTCACCACCATTTTCAGATCTAAGGCACTTTAACTTTGAATTTGATTCATTCTTAAAAAGGGCTTTTCATATTTTAAAAGTCTAGAAAAAATCATATTTACATTTAATACAATAAACCCATACATTTCTTGTAGCATCGTCAATAAAAGTAACATAATACTGAGATCCTCCATGAGAAGATACCTGAGCTGGTCCCCACACATCTGAGTGTACAAGCTCCAACTTTTGCTCCTTCTTAGTTGCCCCAACTTTGAGAAAACTCACTCTCTTTTGCTTTCCAAAGACACAATGCTCACAGAAATCAAGATCTAAATCTTTCAAATCTAATAACTTACCCTTAACCTTTAAGATCTGCATTCCTTATTGACTCATATGGCCCAATCGGTTATGCCACATGCATGCATTTGAATCTGAAGTAGATAATATATAAGAGGAATCAATAACACATATAGATATATATAACATTCATACCTTCTTACCTATTTCCACAACAAGAGCACCCTTGGTTACTTTCCAAGAGTCTTCTGTAAAAATAACCATGCAACCATATTCAACTAGTTGCCCTGCAAAAATAAGATTCCTCCTAAGGCTTGGCACATGCCTCACATCTTTCAATACCCGTGTATTTCCATTCTGCAATTTTAGATGAACTTCCCCTTTACCAATAATACTGGAAGGTTCATCACCACCCAAATAAACATGCCCAAAATTACCCCAGACATAATTTCTGCAATAACGCTTATTAGGGAATGCATGGAAAGAAACTCTTGAGTTTAAAACCCATGACTCAATTCTATTATCTAAAGAAAGAATAAGAGCATCTTGCATTACATCTGCTATAGCAAAAATTGCTTCTTTACCTTTGCCTTGTTGTTGGTTCTCTTTATCCTTTGACCAATAATATTTCTTTGCATGTCCTTTCTTTCCACATTTCCAACAAGTAATTCCCTTACTTTTGGATTTTGATCTGTTATCCCTTGACTTTGATTTCACATTACTCTTACTCTTGGATATTTTCTTCTGCATGCCCCTACTTTCTACATTCAAAGCATTCCTAGATGATGATTCATTTGTACTCTTCCTGCGAATTTCTTCATTCAATATTATATTAACCATATCATCAAACTTCAAAATATTATTAGAAGATGCTATATTACTAACATCCATTACCAAGTTATCCCAACTATCAGGTAAAGAATATAAGAATAAAAGTGTTTTTACTTCATCATCAAATGGTATTTCAACCGATTTTAACGTATTTATAATAGATTGGAAATCATTCAAATGACTAGATGCAGATCCACCTTTATGCATCTTAGAACTAAATAGTTTCTTCATCAAATAAACTTTATTTGAAGCACTAGGTTTTTCATATAAATTAGCAAGAGATTTCATTAACTCTACTGTAGGAAGTCACTTCTGTAATAGTGGAAGCCACAGATGCTGCCAGGATCAATCTTATAGATCCCAAAGCCTTTCTGTCAAGAATCCTCCATTCTTCATCAGTAATCTTGGTAGGTCTAGACTTCTCATCTAATGGTAAATACAAATCTCTTTAATACAGATAATCCTCAATTTGCATCTTCCATAATTGATAATTTTGGCCATCATACTTCTCTACCTTGTATTTGTTTTCTTCTACTATTGTTATAGCTCCCACTCAATCAGAAAACCCTTTATGAGTAAATTTGTCAACACACAAAACCCTCAAAGAAAGCTCTGATACTAGTTGTTGGGGTTAGCACACCGGTTGTACAGATAATTTATCAGATCTAAGCATACATGCAAATAAAAAAGATATTCTACCAAAAGAAATATACAAAACAAGAGATATAAATCAACACTAGATCTAACATGGTTCACCCAATGTGGGCTACGTCCACCAAGAAACAAGACAATCTATTATCCAAATCTTTGACAAGATATACAATTGAATATTTACAATCTTCCACACCTCTCAGATGTACAGTAATTTCTTTCTCTCAAGTTTTTGCTTCATCTCCAATAATTCTCTCCCTCACTCAATTATTCTTGCAATCATCAAGTTCTTATTAATTCTTGTTAATTTTTACTTCTAAACCCTATCTTTTATGCTTATATAGTAATTTATAAACTTAGGGCACTTAGTCATGCAACTACAATCAATAGATGTGCTTTAATGTTTAAAATATATCTAATTCCCGAGAGTTAATTAAAACACTCCCGCATAGGTAACCAATGTGAGTTTGCCTTAACCGATGTCAGTTCCTCCTTGCGTGACTGATGTCGGTCCTGGGTGACCGATGTTGGTTCCCCCTAACCGATGTCGGTTACTATGTTTTCCAGCAAGTTTCACATTGCATGCTAAATTGAAGTAATTGAACTCCACAACTCAACACAACTTTCGAAGAAATGTTAGATTAAAACCCCATTGCCCTCAATGCCTATCTAGCAGCTTAGGGTGTTCAAATCTAACCATTTACACCAGAACCATCTTCACATAATCTTTATCCTTTGTCTTGCTCATCACAACAACTCGAATCTGATACATTTTCAAGTGTTCATGGCTCTACACAGCCCATTGACTGGAACCAATAATTTGTACATGAACCATCATTCTCATATGATTCATCCTCTACCATTACAAGACTTATTTAAAACTAGGGACATGTCATTCAACAAATACATTCGTATCCACCTTTGAGTCAAATTGAAACTTTAGAAGTTGCATCCTTCATTCACATTTTTAGTTTTCATATGGTTTCTTCTTAGGATGCAACTACCCAATAACATACATCATCACATGAACCTTCTACTGGTTCAACACCTCCACAAAGTAATACTAGTGCCTCATTATCTACCCCTCCAACATCCTTAGTCATTCAAACACTTCCAATGAGTTCCATTGGTTCTCCTGCCCAACTGGTAGCATTAAGAATATTACCATGTTTATGCCAACATAAAGTCCTTTAATCAATACGAGTGCAATTGCCACCACACACCCTATTTCACAGTACATACCGCAACAATCAGTACCATTAGTCTATATACCATAATCTTCCTCTACTCAGTATATTCGACAACAAGCATCATCCTTTAGGGCCTCTGTTATGGTTTTTCAACAACCACCTTATTACTCACAACCCTTTCCTTATCAGTATATACAATCTTCGCAACCTTTCCCATCTCAATAATACATTCCTAAACAAAATATTCCACATAAGCAAAGCATCCCATCTCAATAATATATCCCACAACAAACTCTTCCATAGAAACAAAACATCCCATCTCAACAATACATCCCATAACAAACTCTTCCATAACAAAAAATCATCACATCTCAACAATACATCCCACAACAAACTCTTCCACAACAACAAAACATCTCATCTCAACAATACATCCGTCAGCAAACTCTTCCACAACAACAAAACATCCCATCTCAACAATACATTCCTCAATAAACTCTTCCACAACAACAAAGTATCCCTTATTAGTAATATATCCCTGAACAAAATATTCCACAACAAAACATGCCCTAACAAAATATTCCTTATCAGGAATATATCCCTCAACAAAATATCCCACAACAGAATATAGTCCAACAAAATATTCCTTATCAACAATATGTTCCTCAATAGAATATTATTTATCAAAAAAATATTCCTGAGTAATATCAAGTATACTCACAACCTGGCGAGTTTGCTTTCTAACCTGGCCCATCTTCACAAAAATCCGCACCAATTGACCCTCTTCAGGCTCTTATGAATCATATATCAAGTCTATAAATTGCCTCATTTGTACCCAAAAATGTCCTCTCTTCACAATCAAATTTGTAATGAACCCATTCACCCCTCAGTCCCATGCAAAACATACCCTCCTCATTGGGAGCTTCTAAAATTCATTAAGTTCTACAACAAAGAAAACTGCAACACATTCATGCATTTCGTCACACTTGTTATCTAATAGCTCATGATCAAGACCTCATTTTGAGGACCTTTCCAATTTCCCTCGTTGGCCCTGCTCTAGATTGGTATAATAGTATTCCACAATATTCCCTTTTCTCCTTCACTCAACTTGCATAGTTGTTTTTAGAACATTTTTCTATAAACATACCCCAAAAAATTCACCATTAATAATCTTTACGCTATCAAAAAAATTGACGATGAGTCCATTGCTAATTTTTTTTCCAACTGGAGGGGTATAATCAATCAATTGTCCTTTTCGTTGCCACTCGATTGATTATACCTCTTATTGAAGTTTTTTGTCGATCATGTGCTAAACACATTTTGTCAACATTACAAATATAATCATTTCAGACCTTCGATGAATCCTTTACTGTGGCCCATAAATTAGAACTATGTGCCCTAGAAGATGGTTGTGTTAAGCTTCAAACTAAGAAACCATGAACCAAGTTTCCATCTAAGTCATCCTCCAATCCCGAAAAATCTAAATTAGTTGCTAATGTCATAGTAGTTAAGTCAGCTCCTAAAGAAAATCCTACCAATGAACATTCTCGTCCACAACGTAATTACACACCAAATGGAGAAACTTATAGCGCAGTCTTTGACAAGCTACTAGTTGCAAATATGATAACTCTTCCTCATATTCGACCTATCAATAATTCTGTATCTAAGCCCTTGTGGTATCAGGATAATGACTATTGTAAATAACATAAGGTCAAAGGGAAATATATAGAAAGATGTCGTACATTTCGCAATGTTCTTCAAGACTTGATTGATAAGGGCAAACTCCGCTTGGAAAATCCCAATGCACCCCCAAATCAAAATATTGACATATTCAAACAACCCTTTCCAAATCTTCCTCCATCTACTGATCAACCACAAACAAATATTGTCCATACTCATCATACCATTAATGTCATTCCTAAATTAAAACCTATTCTTGAATCTGAAGTAACACCTATGTCTACTGAGTTAATGACCACATCTACTAAACCAACAAACACACCTGTTAAAGAAATGTCTACATTCACACAATCAACGATAACCATGGAAATACTTATTCAAACTAAACTTGCATCTACCTAATCCTCATATGTTATCTTTCCATTACCATCACAAGTAATTACCAATCATATCTCCTTACCAATCCTACCCTCTGGTGTAGATACACATATAACTACACCCTCATTTGTGAACATAACTATGATACCTCTTGAAACATTTTTAACACAACCATCTCCGCTAAAACTAACTTTGGGCCATACTCATCCTTCCCTTACAATAACAAACAATTTGAAATCGATAAAAACTGCAACTCATTTAGATTACATTAATTGTGTTATTCAAACTCCTCTTCCTCCATTAACATCAACTTGAATAAACCCACCTAGTATGTCTAAAACCACAAAAGGACCCAATAAACAGGGCATGGTTTATGTCTTTAGAAGTCCTTACTTTGATGAAACATATTGTTTCAATGGCCCTCCACCTTTTCTTCCACCTCCTCCCAGAAAGACCATTTTCATCCTTAGTGATCCTCTTGCCATGTCAAGGCCAAAACCTACCCACACAGTTTCCACAATGGGACCTTATAAACACGATACCATTCAAGATTTTAAATATCTTTATTATATCCCCCCATATTATAATCCCCTGCGTGGTCCTCAATCTCTTATACCTAGAAATCACCCCATTATATCAAGACCAAAGCCTGTTCATCAAGCTTCTACAAGTAACTCTCACCCCCCATCCATCACAGCGCCCAAAATCTCTTCGTAGCCAGTAAAATGACAACCCCTGACCAAGCTCTTACTTCCATAAGAAGACAAGATATCTGACACTCCATTGTCACTTACATATGCACCTAAGGGTCGTTACACAACTATTCTAGATGAACTTCTCCAAAAATCACTCATAACGTTACCACCTCTCAAATCATCAATTCTAGGAGGGAGGAAGCCCACTTAGTATGACTTTAACATCTAGTGTAGTTATCATAGAACACAGGGTCATTCCATAGAAGATTGTAAGGCATTTCATCTAATTTCTTAGAAATATGGAAATCTGGCTCTCCTTTCTTCAGAACCATCTACTTCATCACCTTCACCTAAGTCCAAGACACCCATCTCTTCCTATCAAGTCGACAGTGTTCATAGTACTACTCATTCACAGAACTACGACACAGACCCATCTGAGCCTAAGAAAGATAAAACGTACGAAGCTATACCTCCACAACCATAAATGGATGCCTCATAAGATAAACCTAAATTATCCATTCCAGTGGCTCTCGAAATATCTGCCTTGGTAATGTCATTGTTATCCAAAATTCACCCCTCGAGGTAAATATTGATAACATGCATCAGATTCTTCAGTCCCGAGCAAGTAGATTGATTCAATGCCCAAAAATCGTGTTTTTGGGTTCCCTTTGGCTTCTCTCTAACTCTCCCATCTAAGGAAAAATCCCAACGAGTTAGAAAAAATTGAAAAAATGCAAAAAATGAAGTCGCGAGGCTTGTTTTAATGTATTGTGGGTCTGAAGGTTGCGGGGTCGTACCAGTGTGGATTGTACCAAGGATCGTCGTACCAAGTTTGTGGCCAAAATATAAAGGAATCAACAAAGTTAGAACTTTTTGTCCCGAGGCGGTCTGCAGGACAGTTGGGATGTCGAGACACATGGGACGTGCAAAGCTGGAATGGCTGCGGGCAGTGAAAATCAACAAAAGCAGAAGTTTTTTCTTCCGCGCATGGTTTGGGACAGTTGGGACGTCGGTACGTACGTGGGACGCGAATCGGCTGATTTACTGCAAGTCAATCTATTGCAGGTGGTGCACGGAGATTTTAGTCCTGGGACAATCGGGACAAAAGTATGTGTAGGACGCACAAAGGAAAAATTGTCACATAAGGAAGCCAAACTAAGTGGATGCAGTCGATGTGGCAGTCAACGGCCCGGTCAACGGCAGATGCACAAGGAAAAGGAGGCCTGGGATCAACTGATGCAGACCCAATTTTTCCAGGACAACTGGGACACGCGGACCCAATTTAGCTGAAATAGCCGCAGTGAAGAGAAAAGTCAAAGTTTAACCTCCGAGAACTTCAAACGGCCATAACTTTTGACTCCAAGCTCTCGATTTTCATAAAATTAGACTTTCTAGAATGAGCACGACATCCTCTGTGTGTCTTAATTTTAATGAGGGTAGATATATTTAACTAAAATAAACATTATTCGGCTCAAGACAGTTAATGCTCATTCCCATCAAATGACAGAAAATTCCTGCCAAACCCCAAAATAGTTGATCGCACTCAGAAGGTCATAACTTTTGCATTTCTCAATGAAATCAAACAAAATTGGTACCGTTGGAATCATGGCTTCTGATCCTGATGCACAGAAAGTTAATAAATTATGGGATTTGATCGGAAATCGATGGGGATTTTTCATAAAACATGGCCGGGTTTATGATAGTGTTTTATTTGGTAGTTGGGAGTGCAATTAAGAGGTGTGATCATCATTCTTTTTGTGTCTGCAACACCTGGGACAGTATGGGGAGCTTTTTGTAAGTAAAATACAATCATTTCACTCCATTTAATATATCTTACAAGTGGTTCAAGGATAGATTTCAGGATTTCTATTTTTCCCTTCTCTATCTCTTCTCTTTTTCTATGAATTGGAGTGTTGGGCTCATTGTAAAAGGGAATTTTTTAGTGAAAGCAAAGCTATGTCAAAATTACTTTGTGAAGCCAATGTGCTGCAGGCCCCTGTAGTGAACTCATTGCATGGTGATCCAGGCCCTTATCTTGTAATAGATTGAATTGTTCATATCATGAAGCAATTTAAAATACAAGTTTGTGGATGTATCTTCCCCTACTGTGTTTGTTTGCACTCTTCTTGCCCTTTTCAACCTTTGTTACAAGAATACTGTTTCTATTTTTATGCTAAAGCAGGGATCTATTATCATTGTGTATGTTTGAGATGTTGTTGTGAATGCATTTTGTTAGATTGTGGAGAACTGTTATCACCCCTTCTAGTATGCATTTTACTTCTATTTTTTCACACATTGGAAGAATACTCTCACACCCCTCCTTTTTTGGTATATCACATCTTTAGTGTAGGATTTCATTTTCATGCATTCTCTCTCCTTGGTCCCTTAGAAAGTTATCTTAGAAAAGATAGTCTTACCTACATTAGAGTAGATTGTGGCAGGTAGTTTAGGAGCAAGAACTAGCTTTCTCTGGAAGCCAATCTCAAGTATCAAGTTCCACAACTTGGAGATAGTACTCATGTTATCCAATCACACTGTGAGCTCAAGTACATGCACTTGTGTAAACATAAGGGTGTTGTGATTCAGTGATAACAGTCACATAAGACTAAGGTTTATATCCTCACTGCACCACCTTCAACCTCCACCGCAATACAAAAGGTGGTCACTAAGCAATTACATCAAGCTCCCGTCAAAATGTCATTATATGAATTGGGTGTTTGTGCGAACACCCTTTCGCGTGAACCCCCTTCGCCTGAACTGCCATGTAGGACAAATAAAACAGTTCGCGTGAACCCCCATTCACGCGAACACCCCTTCGCGCGAACCCCTTGAATTCAAATAATTTTGGCGGAAAAGAGTTATATACAGATATTTATATAGTTTTGGGCGGTAGATTTAGGGTTTAGTGGGCTTCGGGCGAAGGAGGGTTCACGCGAACCCCCCTATGTGCAACCTATGTGGCACATTTTGGTGCCAAATCCATTTGGAGGATAATTTTATCCCAAAATGTGCCACTTAGGTGCCACGTAATTAGGGTTAATGAATGAATAAAATTACAAAAATTTAATAAAAAATACAATATTTTATTAGCTTTCTAAAAATATATTTTTCATTTTTTAAAAATATGTTTTACTGTTTATTTTTTATATTTTGCTAACATATGGTATTTTAGGACAATCGATCGTACACAATCAACCCGATTTGAAAAATAGAAAAAAATATAAAAAAAATTTGAAAAAAATAAAATTGCTATTTATTGAAGTCTTCTTCTTACACGTGAAAGAAAAATTCAATTTCGATATAAATCTTAAAAGTTATTGGCATAAACATTTGTACGCCATTTATTTGAAAATATTTTTACTAAATAATTAATTAAAAAATATATATAAGTCCAAAAAATATGAAAATTTGACAGCACCTCAAAATTCAAATCTTAAACATATATGTAAAATTTTGTAGTGAAAAAATAAATTTTCATTCAAAAAAACCACCCGGGGACAGTCATTCCTCTTTTACAACATATGAAAAAAATTAAGAAAAAGACCATTTTTCTTACAATTTTTTTTTTTAAAAAATTACATGTATTCTACACTCTAAACACAACATTTCATTTGTTTGTTAAATTTCATGAATGTGTACGGTTTTATGGCTATTACCTTTAGAAAATCAATGAAACTGAAAATTCATGTTTATAATGGTACAAAACATACCAAAAAGTGAGACATTTTATTGTGCTTTTATTAACATCACCACTCCACAAACAGGAAATGCTGGAAGCACTCCAATCAATAACAATACCTTCAGATGCTCCATCATATTTTACAAACTTTGTAGGATCTCTCAAAGCATTTACTATCATATCATTCTAATCATCTGAAATACCTTCCCTCAAAACAAAAGATCATAACTTACCACTTTTCATCACAACTCAAATTAACGAAGTCTGTATCAAAAGGGTAATGATTAATAGTGGTGTTGTTATTCACATTATCTCCTCCCTCGATTTAATCAACTTAAATTACCCAATACCCTTGTCTCCCAAATGTCAATCTTATTACGATCCTTCAATGACACTATCGCACTCACGTTAGACACCATCCTCTTACCGCTAAAATTTGGCATAAAAAATCTCCCAAAAATCTTCTATATCATTGAAGGAGAGTTTAAATATAGTATGTTATTAGGACGCATATGGATACACACTATGCGGTGTGTTCCATCAATTCTTCATCGGTGTCTCAAATATAAATATGAGGGTCAAACATTCATTGTTCTCGCAAATCCGAATCCTTTTGTTGATTGTTACATGATGTATCATCCAAATAACATACTTATTCCTAAATCCACGTCTGAATCATCTAGTGAAGCTTCCACTAACACATTAATTCCCTCTTCTTAATTACCAGATGATTCTTCCCTTAGTGATGTTGTACAACACCTCACGTTAGAAGGATATCGTCTCCTCATGCTTAATCATATTCCTTCACCAAAAATTTATGGTCGCCCCGATGAACAACCCACATATGACCTTAATGTGGGAGATGTTATCCCTTATGGTCCAACCTATCTCAAAATGAATTTTTTCTATGGGGGACTCGATCACCCTTCATCTTGTACTATTGATCAACATCATGCCATGCCTTTCACATTAGATTTCAAATCTTTAGATAATCCAAAGTTCTCCCATATATATCTTCATAGTTGTGCATGCAGAGATTTTGGCCTCGGGTGTTATGAATAGGGAATACATGATGTGGTCATCCAACTTTCCCGCAAAACCTATGAGAAATATGGTTTAGGTTATAAGAAATTTAGTCCAGAAACATTTGAAGCTACTACATCCAAAATATTTACATCCGTTTTTACTACTGAATTAGACTCATCATTACCAACATACTTTGAAGACCCTATGGATCTAGATGTACCCATCCCACCTAACCTTTTTTTAGTCAATACCATATCCTTAGGATCGCTCATTTATCAATCTAATCACAACATTAAACATATTCCTCTTATTTGGCCAGAAATGGTTAAGGAAGATTTACCTACAACAAATGTCCTTTAATGTCATGACGATCAAGACATTCTTTCACATATGGGAGATGAGGATCACTTCTTTTAGAAATCCCTACCATCTGAAACACCAACTCTCCTCAACAAATCCACCATCAACGTTAACCTAGGAACCTCTCAAGATCCTCTTATAGTCAAATTTAGCCAGTCATTGAGTCCACAAGAATTAGACGACTTCACCTCATTTCTATCAAAATATTATCAAGCCTTCGCCTGCTTATATATTGATATGTTTGGAATTGATAAAAATATTGTAGCACACAATATTGTCACATATCCAAATGCTAAGCCAGTCAAACAAAAACTTTGTAAAATACATCCCCGCGTAGCTCTTCTTGTTAAAGAAGAGTTACAATGTCTTTTATCCCCTAACTTCATCATACTCATCGATTATCCCCAATGGGTTTCTAATATTGTTCTTGTAACTAAAGCATCGAGTAAGTTACGTATATGTATAGATTTTAGGGATCTCAATCTCGCTTGTCCAGAAGATGATTTACCTCTTCCAATCATAAATCAACTCATTGACCTAACAGTCGGCCATGAAATGCTTTCCCTCATGGATGGGTTTTCAGGTTACAATCAAATTATCATCACTACTGAAGACCAATATAAAACCTCTTTCATCATCCCTTAGGGAACCTTTTGTTACCGCGTCATGCCATTTAGACTTAAAAATGCAGGAGCTACCTATCAACGAGCCATGACTTACATTTTTCATGATCTTATTCACAAAACAATTGAAAATTATGTTGATGACCTTTTAGGAAAGTCCAAATAGAGCAAAGATCATCTTACTGTCCTTAATTCAATCTTCACTCGTCTCATCCAATATTATCTTTATCTTAATCCCACAAAATGTGTTTACGGTGTTCTCATTGGTAAACTTTTAGGATTCATCATATTTATCTGAGGTATTGAAGTTGACCTAGCTAAGGTTAATGCCATAATTGAAATGACTCCACCAT
Organism: Taxus chinensis; assembly: GCA_019776745.2. NCBI lineage: Eukaryota > Viridiplantae > Streptophyta > Pinopsida > Cupressales > Taxaceae > Taxus > Taxus chinensis. The sequence continues at coordinate 216,223,892 of CM034146.1, forward strand.
TTAATCTCACACAACTACATAGCCTTCAAGGAAATTTGCAGTTCATACAATGTTTCATATCACAACTCTTTGATCATTGTCATCCTTTTCATCACCTCCTTCGTAAAGACATAAATTTCCATTGCGATTCTGATTGTTAGAAGGCCTTTAATGAAATAAAACATTATCTCTTATCACCACCTGTTCTCATTCCACCGCGTGAAGGGAAACCATTTTACTTATATATATCTACTTTAGAAAATGTCCTTAGAGCCATGCTCACCCATCATGATAGTCAGGGTCGAGAACAAGTTGTATATTATATCATTCACACACTCCATGAATATGAAACCCGCTACACCGAAGTTGAAAATTTATGTTGTGCTTTATACTTCACCACTTCCAAATTACGTCATTATATTCTTGATCATAAAACATATGTTGTCACTAGCTTTAATCCCCTCAAAGCTATACACTCTAAACCATATCATAATGATCGTATCACTCGGTGCCTTATGCTTATGACTGAGTTTGACTTAGAAATTATATCACAAAAATCTATTAAAAGCCAAGTCATTGTAGATTAGCTCGCTGATGCTCCCTTACCAGAAAATCAACTTCCTCATGAGTATTTTCTAGATAAATTCGTTAGTAATGTTGAAAAATACGAGTTTATCCCTGTCAGGATGACTCTCTTCTTTGATGGTTCTAAATGTCAAGAAGGGGGAGGAGCCGATGTTGTTATCATCCCTCCTTGGGGAATTCCTATTCCTTTATCATTTAAACTCAACTTCGAATGTACAAATAATATGGTAGAATATGAAGCTTTAATCATGGGTCTAACCACCACCATTTTCCTGCGGGTTCATATCTTAGTTATCTATGGAGATACACAATTGGTTATCAACCAAGTAAAAGGAGAATATCCGTGTAAAAATGAAATATTACAAAAATAAAAATCCAACATTGAATTTCTCCTTGGTGTTTTTTATTACTATACCATCCAAGCCATTTCACTATCTTCTAATAGGTTTGCAGATACAATGGCCTCTTTGGGATCCCTTATCCCATTAAAAACTGAAGAATCAAAAGATAACACTAAACTATCCATCGTCATTCAACAATTAAATCACCCTTCACATCAAAATGAACTCCCTCTTATCAAAAATGTTGATGATCATGTAATTGATTCATGGTATACTAAAATCTATGATTATCTCACTAAATCTAAAATCCCATCCGTGTTATCACGTAACACTAAATGATCATTTCTTCAATGCTTTACTCGCTTTGTCATTATCGATGGTACACTTTACAAACGTAGTTTTGACGCTATCTTATTGAGGTGCCTTAAGTCACACGAATGAATTTAATCCATTGAAGAAGTCCATGCCGGTATTTTTGGAGGTCATTTCAGTGGAAATTCCATCGCTAAACGTGTCATACAGCTAGGGTATTACTGACCCACTATCACCAAGGATTGTTGTGAGTATGTTAAGAAATGTGTGAAATGTCAAATTCATTCAGACCTTATACATGTCCCCAGTCAAGCATTATAGTTTGCTCAACACTTATGGACTTTCTTCCAGTGGAGGTTAGACCTCATTGGAGCCATCAATCCCAAGTCATCGCAACAACATCATTCCATTATTACAGCCACCAAATATTTCACCAAATGGGTTGAAGCAATCCCCTTAACATCAACTAAGTCAGGACCAATTATCAACACATTATAGGTCATTTTGGCATCCCATATAAACTGATCACAAATAATGGGAAATATTTTTAAAATAAAGAAGTTAAAAAGCTCTGTGATACCTTCAATATTAAACTCATCTTTTCATCACCATACTATCCTCAAGAAAATGGGTAGGTTGAAGCCTCTAATAAAATTCTTATGAAAACAATAAACGATGCAGGAAGAAATTGGCATCTACAAATCATTTTTTCCCTTTGGGCATATCAAACTAGCATCCACACACCTACAAGAGCAACACCCTATTCACTTGTTTATGGCTCTGAATCCATTGTACCCCTTGAAATTCAAATCCATTCACTTCATGTATCACTTAAGGACTTCATCCCCGATGAAGAATATCAACAAGACCGTCTAACACAACTTGAACTGTTAGATGAAAAATGTCTAATGGCCCTTGAAAATCATCAAGTTTATCAAGGATGCATTAAAAGAGCATATAAAAACATGTCAAGGAACGTGACTTTAAAATCGGTGATCTTGTGCTTAAAGAAAATAAAAATGTCACTCAATTAGAATCGAGTAAACATGGAAAGTTTTCCCCCAATTGGATCGGTCCATACATCATTACTCATAAATATGGGTCAGGAGTGTACTGTCTCGCTTCTCTTGATGGTGAACTTGAAGCACAACCTTGGAATGCCTTGCACTTGCAACCTTTCTATTGTTAAATGATTGATTATCATGACAGTAGTTACATATTATCATTCCATTAAAACCATCCATAATATCACAATAGTGATTTGAAAGTATGTGGTTATCCGTCATTATCCTAAAACACCTTAAAGATGAGCACCACGGCTATGTTCATCACATCTTTCTCTATGGATAAGTTCCTCTTTAACAGGAACCCCGCAATCACTACCTCCATTACCCCTGTACCAATTAAAAGGGAACATAATGTGGGATATGAATGTGTAGATTATATGTGCACCTTTTCCCCTTGGTGTCCCTAAGATTTCACCCTGAAATCTGGGACTTCCCCTTTTAAAACTTTCATTCTTTTCGAGTAAGAGGTCGTGTTTTGTGTTTTGTTTGCCTGCAATTGCTTGCATTGCTTTAAGGTATCCCCAGAGAGTCATAAAAGTCAAATTCGACACATACCCACATGCTAAAACTCACTTTATCCCTTCGTCAGGTTTTTTATGACAACGTTTTATTTATTTATTAAATAAATAAAATTCTTTTAAAAATAGATCATGTTGAAGTTAAACCCCATTAAGGATTTCCACACCAATATTACTTTCACCTATAAGTGGAGTATTCACGTGGGTAAGAGTTTTATAGATCAACTAATTGGCAAGTTATTTTTGAGTAATTGTTTGCAACTTTTGGTAGGTTTTTCATTTTTATTTATTTTTTGTGAGTTTGGTTTTAGTTTTCACCGTGATATTTTTGGCAATTGCCCTTGGTCTTTTCTTTCATTTTCTTAACCAGTTTAGTTGCATAAGGTTTTTAGAAGTCATCCATGGCCTTAGACAAAAGTGAAATCTATTATGAAGTGTTACTTTTCAATGCAGCTATTTGGAAACAAGTCGCACTTTCTAGAAATGAGTGATATCTCCGTGCAAAGTCATAAATTCAACTACCCCATCATCTGTAATTCATACAGTGATCCAAAGATGGATTTTTTAGTCCAAGTAGTGAAAGAGAGCTCATGCAAGTCGTGATTCTAAGTTGCCTACTACCTTGGGTTTCCACGCCAAATTTGGGAAGTCAATTCCAAGCAAGTCATATTTTTGAAGCTGCTATGTAGGGTGAATTTTAACATGATGACTTAAGTGGAAGGTGGGAAATTAGAAGTTGCCAGGAAGGGTGAAGTTTAACATCATGACTTAAGTGGAAGGTGGGAAATTAGAAGCTGCTAGGAGGGTGAATTTTAACATGATGACTTAAGTGGAATGTGGGAAATTAGAAGCTTCCAAGCAAGGTGAAGTTTAACATGATGACTTAAGTGGAAGGTGGGAAATTAGAAGCTGTCAGGCAAGGTGAATTTTAACGATGCTTGCTCCTTATGTTTTTCACACAAAAGCAAGTTAATTCACCCATGCAAGTCACATTTTTTGGGCCTGCTTGACAGGTAAGAGTTTAACATGATAACTCAAGTGAAAAGTGGGAAATTAGAAGCTATTAGGCATGGTGAAATTTAACACTGCCTTCCCATCATGTTTTCCACATAACTTATAACCAAAAAAGTGTGACCCATTATAGCATAATTTCATGCCTAAAAGTTGTTTTCTTTTAATTATTTTTAGCAAGGGTTAGCGCCAAAGTTAGGGAGGAAGTCATTGCATGAAAAATCCCTTTAGAATCTTGTGCATGTGCTCCCAATCTTCCAGTTGAAGCCTTCATTGGATTTACTTATATTTGCCTTCACCCGGAGTGCTTTCCAGAATTCAAAATTGCTCATATGCAATTAAAAATAAAAGGTGACCAGTTTTGTCTGAATTTTTTACGACAAGCATTTTACTAGTGCATGTATTGGAGAAGAATTGCAAAAGCTTCATGTATGAAAGGGGAAGACAGGTTTGAGGCAAAACTTGCAAGCAAAATCACAGTCAGCTGCTTCTAGATCCATCTTGGTGAGAATCAAAGGCAAAGAGTCAACCGCGTGTAGGAGAAAAAAACATATTAGGTTCGAGGCAGAAATAGCATCCAAATCATTCATGAGGCGGAAGTGTAATATAGGTTAGATCAACATGCAAAGTATGGAAGAAGAACAAGATTGGGAGTGTTGCGGCTTTCTTCTTTTCTTTATTGATCCAAAAATAATCAGATTATTACTACCTGATCTCAGACCCTTGAAGGCTTTAATTATTTGCTGATAAGTTTCTCCTTTTAAGTAATCAATTTTAAAATAAATGCAAGACAATAAGACAATTGCACAATGATTGATTACGGAGTTCGACAATTGCCTACGTCTCCGGGTTCATGGTCGAACCGTTCCACTAGTCAAAACTTGTAAGTTACAATAGTACTTTCACAAGAAAACCTAATGGAATTTTACTTTCCTATCAGTACACTAGTTCTTCGAAAACTTCCGATGATCAGTCGAATTGTTCTTCACTTTCCTGATGCACAATCTCCTTCGGCTTCGATCGGCCTTCCCGACGCTAGCACTCCGATCAACAATCCAGGATTTGCAAGTAATTGGTGTGGCTCAATGGGCCTATTGGGTAGTTTATAATTTACTCCTAATCACAAATATTTCATCTACTATTGCCTAAAATAATAGGCCAATAAACAATATTTGTTGACACATCTCACAAATAAGCTTAAAAAATAATAAGCTTCTCGGACTAATGTGTGTTCCCACCATAAGCTTAACAAATAATAAGCTTGGGTTGTGTGTCATACAATAGAATGGGTTCCCTATTTATATAAAAAATAGGGCCCTTAAAAAATGCAATACAAATTATCTTTAGGCTATATTTAAACCTTAGCCTCACCCGTAGCAAAATTAAGGGGATTACATACCCATATAGGGTGGTTTGCATTTTTAATGGGATTAAATCCCCAAATTAGTCTCCTCCACCATTTTACATGAATGGTAAGTGGATGTATATCCCACATTTTGTGGGTTGATATTGTTTAAGGCTTTATCAAAGCCTTTTCCATGCATGTGAAGTGGTCAAAATACCACCTTAGGCTTAACCGCCTCCATCTCCACCGCTTCACTTCGCCCTTCCACGTGGTCCTTGGAAAAATGGCGGTTAAGTGGTTGGTTTAATACTAATGTATAAACATTAATATGTATAGTTTGTGGCATAATGTGTGGCATGTGGAATTTGGGAATAATGCGTGGCATTTGGAAAGTGGACTTACCAAGTAAATAGAAATTCAACCCATACCATGGGGCATAGAAAATAATTAACTCAGTCATCATGTAGTCCACTTGTCGTCTCCTGATAGGAAAATCAAGTGAATTTGATGAGCGTGGTGGCAAGCCACGTGTCACAGTGCGATTGGTCCAATATTGACCAGTTGACCAGAGTTGACTTTCCTGTTGACTGAACTTTGACCGGACATAACTAGAACTCCCGATGTCCGTTTGTCGCGTTCTCACAGTCATTAGAAAGCTCTCGAGATGATCTTCTGCATTGACACCATTTAGGGATGTTTAGGGAATTTTCAAACATGATCCCTTGATCATTTATTCTTCTTTCTCTTATTTTCTCTGACAAAGCAATTGAGTAATCAATTAAAATTGTAAAACTTAGGTAATTGGATTTAAAAGTTGTTACTTCAAGTTACTGGAAGAAGTCAATTACTTAGAAATAGGTGGCAGACATGCAAAATAGAAGGTTCTATTTTCAATTGTAAAGCATGCATGTCATGCAATGAGAAAGTCTAGGGGAAAATACTAGCAACTGCTTCCCTTTTGCATAGTTTCCATAAGTTGAAATTCATTGAAAGCTTCCTATTTTTATTTTCCCTCTTTACACTATAAATAGATGAAGGGCCCATGGGTAAAAGGAACACAATTGGTTTTATTAGAACTTGTTTTAACAAGAGCTGTTGTAATTAGAGCATTTTTGAGTTTTCAGACTTTGTGCTAGAACCCTTGATGTGATTGTTGTGAAGGCTTGGGATTGAATAAAAGGTGGATTTATGGAGAACTTTGCATCCACAGTGTTTTTTTGAGCTCTTCTTTTCAGAGGTTTTAGATAAGCTTTGTGTTATCTCAGATCTAGGTTAGAATTCATTTCTTTCCCGTTTTGCTGAATGATGAGATTTTTCTATTTATTTTATTTGTGTGGATGAGACTAACTCTGTTAACTATTGGTTGATTCAGCACATCCTGCTTCTTTTCTTACTTCTATTTTCCCCTTATAAAAATAACCCATCACAATTGCTTACTTGTTGTAAAATTTCCTAGTTATGGTTCACGAGTTGAGGGAATTAAAGTAAAACCCCTAAAAATAGATATTAGGTTTCACCCTTGCACAATAGATAAACATCTTACACAGGAGTCTCACCGTTAAATGAGGGAGATTTATCTTATGGCTGCATAGGTTTTATATTGTGCATAAAATCTAGCCAACTGTTTTTGGTGACTTCGCTAGGGAACAACACAAATTAGCATACCAGAGCTTTTTATTTTCAGTTCCCTTCTATATTAAACTTTAACCTTGCTAGCATAGCTCAAGGAATGATTGATCATTTTTATACATTGTAGGAAAAATTCAATTTCAATCATCCTCCCCAAGTTAGGTGCCACAGATCTAATCTTTCACCAGGAAGAAGAGTGAAAAATCCTTCGGATCCGGATCACTTCCCGCATAATCCAACAACTGGAATTATTCACTAAGTCTATTCTAGAATAAGAAGTGCTCCTTTCATGATGTAGAATCAACCACTTGCCCCTGTAACACCTGTTCCATGGGGTGTAGCTTTCGAACCTCTGAATTTGACTCCTCCAATGCATGATCTACCTAAAGGGATGAGAAAGAATTTTCCAAAATTCTTTGGAGATGGAAAATAGAATCCAGATGACCACTTGGCTGCATTTTTTATATCTAGTGGAGTGCATGCATTCGAACATGAAGATGTATCTCTCAGACTCTTCATAGAGAATTTACTTGGTCTGGCTGGAGAATAGTTCTATCGGTTAGCTCCAAGTTCCATAACCAACTACACTACTATACGAGATGTATTCCTGAAAAGATTCAAGCCAGTTGAAGATTATAGTACCTTGATAACTCAATTGACTCATCTGAAGAAGGAGCCACATGAGCACATGCAAAATTTTATTACAAAATTCCAAAGATTACTGTATAAAATTATGGCTTCTACTTCTCTGAATGATGAGAATCAAAAGGTATTCTTCATCAATGATTTAATTCTTGAAGTAAGTTATCAATTGTGAAGAGCACGTCTTGCTAACTTGTTAGCAACCCAAAACACGTCGGTTCTAATTGAAGATGACCTGATCATGGCTAGAAAGATAAAGAACAACACTTCTATAGTTGAAAGTTCATCCTTTGTTACTACTTCTGATTCACTATTGCAAAAGTTAGCAAATGAGATGTTGCAGATGAAAAATAAAATGGCTCAAATGGCTCAAGGAAACAACAATCCCCCTTCTTGGAATTTCAACAACAACTGAAACTACATTTATGGTTCCTAGAGATTAGCAATTGAAGTTGCTCCCAAAATCAATGTAGAGATGAATGAAGAAGACCAGGAAGCTGAGACTAATTAGCTTGAGAATGATGATTTTGTAGATCCTGTTGGTGACTCCAACATTTATCACCTAAACTAAAAATTTGAACATGACGATGAGAAGCTTCTTGAAGATGATCATGGTGATACATATGCAATATGTACAAGATCAAAAACTCGCCAAGTTGAGGCATTAGCTGATGAACAAAGAAAGGGCAGTCCTTTACCTTCTTCCTTAGCTCCTAGAGATAAGAGTGTGAGTTCTTCATCTCAACCACAGAAAAAAACTCAAGTATCTAAATCTATTCCTTCCTTTGAAATTATTAATCATGTCAAGAAAACCAAAATTCAAATGTTAGAAAATGAATACCTAAGAGCCTTTCCTGAGCAGTTAAATAAGCTAGTTAAATATGTGCAGTCACCTGGGCAATCAAATTCGTCAAAGGAAATTTATCCTAATCCCAAAGATACCCCTTCCCAAAAGAATGTTGCATTTGTTAACACCCCAACATCTTCTGAAAAAGTAGAACCATTATATGTTTCCCTATTGCTTAATGGTTTTAAGTTAACCAACTACATTTTACATTTGAGTGCTTTTAACAATTTCATGTCAGTTAAAGTTACAAATACTCTTGGGCTTACCTTGATGAAGACTATAGGAAGGTGCTACTCCATGGAGACACAAGTCCCTTTAATCAGACAAATCAAAGATGCAGAAGTTGTTCTGGTAGATTTTCTTGACAAAAGATTAAAGATGACAATCTTAGTTGTAGATATTCCTGTCTCCTACGGAATATTGCTAAGCATAAAATTCTACAAATATATTGGAGGAGAAGTAAAGATGGATTGGTCATGTGCCCATATTCCTATCAAGGGAATAAGCCAGAAGCTAGAGCTAGAAAAGAAGTCCAAGTACATTTTTACAAAATCTGAAGATCATAGATTTCATATTCTTTTTCAGGGGTCTGACCATGGTGTATACTTCTTGGAAATGGATAAAGACATTCTAAAGTGAGAACTTCAACCAGAGCCAGAGCCAACAGAAGAAGAAGGAAACATTTGGACTTTGGAGTTTAAAGACACCTATTATTCTTTTGGATTAGGAGCCGGCATTCTACTAATATATCCAGATCATGAGATATTCTCATACTTCCACAAGCTGATGTTTGAGAACACCAACAATATAGTTGAGTATGAAGCATTGCTGCTAGGAATGGAGCAAGCTAGAAAGAAAGGAGTAAAACTCCTCAAAGCCAAAGGAGATGTTGAACTTCTAGTAAAGCAAGTTTTAGGGAAAAACCAAGTCAAGAGAGATAAATTGAAGCATTACATAGATAGAGTGTTTTCTGTCACACTCAATTTTCCAGCCTTCTTTATTGACTTCATTCCAACAAATCAGAATTCTAAGGAAGACTCTTTGGCAGTCATAGCTACATTATTGAATTCGGATAAACCACCTTCTATATTTAGACAAGGAAATTATAAAGTGGAGATGGTGTGCCTTCCCAAAGTCCTTGATGACGATAAACAAATATTTACATTTCAGAAACTAGACAAATTTGATGAGTTATATGTTGAAGGGAGTAAATCACTGCCACGAGAAACAATCATAGGTGAAACTAATCTAGATTATGATGACATTAGTGGAGTACTACAAATGAAAGGTAACAAAATCCCCAAGGGTTTAGTTTCCTTAGAGGAGACTTTTGATAAGCATGATCAGTACCTGAAGAAGAACAAATAATATGGTGATAGTTCTTCCTCAAAAATGTAGTCGGTAACTGGGAATGGAGAAAGTTGATGAAGATTTACCTACCATAGAGAGAAGAAAGAATGAGCCACCATAAGATGAAGTTGATGAGGACTTTCCCAAGGTATTCGAAAAGAAGACCAAAGAAAAGAAGTTCAATATTGAATATTGGGTACTCTTTTGGGACAAGAGAAATGAATCGAAGGGCATGCATGAAAAATCTAATTCACTCTAGAAAGGGCCCTTCACGATCAAGAGAATTTCCAAAATGGACACTTTCATCCTTGCTTACTAGGATGGAATCGAGTTACCACTACCTTTCAGAGGGTAGCATCGGAAGCTATTCAGGAACTGAGATACATGGTATAACATGTGTATACATAAATAAAATTTCTCTTATTTTTTTTCTTGACCCCGAACCCAATAGACAAGACACGAAACCAAAGATGTTGGGATCTCATCTTCACTTATTTCATTTTTACATAAATAAATATGTCCACAGATGGAGCTGTCTGGTGTCCCTAAGATTTCATCTTGAAATCTGGGACTACCCCTTTTAAATTTTTCATTCTTTTCAAGTAACGGGTCGTGTTTTGTTTTACTTACAGTTGCTTGTATTGCTTTAAGGTATCCCCAGAGAGTCATAAAAGTCAAATTCAACAAATACCCACATGATAAAACTCACTCTATCCCTTCGCCAGGTTTTGTTTGAAAGCGTTTTATTTATTTATTTATTAAATAAATAAAATTCTTTTAAAAATAGATTGTGCTGAAGTTAAACCCCGTTAAGGATTTACACACCAGTATTACTTTCACCTCTAAGTAGAGTATTCACGTGGGTAAGAGTTTTACAGACCAGCTAATTGGCAAGTTATTTTTGAGCAATTATCTGCAACTTCTGGTAGGTTTTTCATTTTTATTTATTTCTTGTGTGTTTGGTTTCGGTTTTTCTCCTTGATCTGTCTCACAATTCCTCTTGGTATTTTCTTTCATTCCACTTAACTAGTTCAACTGCATAAGGTTTTTAGAAGTCATCCATGGCCTCAGGCAAAAGTGAAATCTATTGTTTATTATTGGTTTTCAACGCAGCAGTTTGGAAGCAAGTCACACTTTCCAGAAATGAGTGATTTCTCTGTGCAAAGTCATAAATTCAATTGCCCCATCATCTAGAATTCATATTACTAA
>CM034146.1:218035226-218484133 GCA_019776745.2 Taxus chinensis
AGCACAACGTATGCCCAAAAAACGAGGTGTACAATTTGAAATTGAAACATCTAACCATGGAACAGATGAACATGATGCTACAATAATAAGCGAAGAGGATGGTGCAATAACAAATCAAGGAGATACAAACACAACTGATGATCATCGGCCAGAACCTGCTGGATGTGAACTAAATAGGCATGACCTACAGGAGATTGTGGTTGTTAGAGGCAACACTTTGACCAAGAAGGTTAGAATTTTGTCTAGTTGGTTAAAAGAAGATATCTTAAAGGCCATAGATGATATTGAGTTTCTCGCATTATTCAATTACAACTGCTGCACTGAAATATCATGTCATCTGTGACATGATATTTCACTTTAACACTATTCTGCATTTAAAATATCCAATACTTCATGGAATAAGATCCAAAATTTTGATTATTGAAAGACAATAGGGGAGAAGACCCAGTATGTGAACACGTCCCAATACTTGAACAGTATTTTGCATATAAAATATCCAATACTTGATGGAAAAAAACCAAAATTTTGATTAGGGGAGAAGGGCCAGTATGCGAACACCCTAAGTTCGCAGGTCCATGGAGCCAATTCCTTGCCACGTAGGAGCGCCAATTTGACAGCTAGTTATAAAATAACATTTTTTTATCCTAAGCCTTTAATTTCGTATCCAATTTTAATATGATTTGCTTCCATATGATCGATCAAATAAAATATCTCAAAAAAAACACATTTACATTCTGAAGTTATTAGTTCTATTGTGAAGTTAATATTATTACTAGCAGCAAAACATAATTTTGATAAGAGACATTCACTTGCAGCAAAACAGCAGAGCCTGTACATCAGAAACTCTCCATTCATATTATAAGTTATGTTATTCATAGTATACATTCATTTACTGGTGGAGACCGGTAGTGGTCCACCGAAGAGGACAGGTGTTGAGCATTAAATTGGAAATAAAAGAGGGAAATGTAACCTGTCCTCCGCCATCTCCACGCGCGTTTTAGATAAGGAACAAATAAATGTTCAACCACCTTGTGCGGAGCTCATTAACGGGCCTTACAGGGAAATGCAATCTGTCCTCATGGTTTTTATTCCATCAGGTATTTGGATATTTTAAATGAAAAATAGTGTTCAAGTATTGGGACGTGTTCACATACTGGCCCTTCTCCCCTATGTAATCAACAACCCAGCTTATAAATTCTGTCTTTATCAATTAATATGAAATTAATAAAACATGTATTCGATCATCGTTAATGGCGCCCAACGGGGTAATCACAAGTTCACCTACAAGTTCATAATTCATACTGTCATGTATCATAAGCTAGCTAAAATTTTCCCATTGTAGATGATCTTATTGATATATTAATACATATTTTACTAATTTTATATTGTTTCATACTGCAGCGTTTAGAGAAGATGAAGAGAAAGAGGAGTTTACATCGAGCACAACGTATGCCCAAAAGACGAGGTGTACAATTTGAAATTGAAACATCTAACCATGGAACAGATGAACAGGATGCTACAATAAGAAGCGAAGAGGATGGTGCAATAACAAATCAAGGAGATACAAACACAACTGATGATCATCAGCCAGAACCTGCTGGATGTGAACTACATAGGCATGAACTACAGGAGACTGTGGTTGTTAGAGGCAACTCTTCAACCAAGAAGGTTAGAATTTTGTCTAGTTGGTCAAAAGAAGATATGTTAAAGGCCATAGATGATATTGAATTCAACAATTATTCTATTAGAGCTGCTGCACTGAAATATAATTTACCTCCTACATCTGTTCATTATTGGCTGAATGGTCTGACCCATACAAAAAGGAAGGGCCCTGCACCTGTGCTGAGTGAAGGAGAGGAGAAAGAGATAGTTGAATGGTGCAAGCAAATGGCAGATTTAGGGCATGGAGTGGGATTTATGCAACTGAGGGCCTGTGTTGCACAAATTTGTGAAACTAGAGAGACTCCATTTCGAGAAGGATTACCTGGAAGATCCTGGTGTTTAGGATTTAGAAAAAGACACCCAGACATAGTCCTTCGGACTGCTGAAGGTCTGGAAAGAGATCGTGCAATAGGTTTACGTCCAGAGGTGGTTAGCAAGTTTTATGAAAAACTAGCTAACATTCATATCAATTCCTATGGTGCAGGCAAAATATGGAATTGTGATGAGACAGGAATCCAAGCAGGGAGAAATTGTGGCATGAGGGTGCTTGCCACCAAGGGTTGCAGGAATGTTCCCAAAATCATTCCTCGTAGCAGAGAATGGATGACAATTCTATGTTGTGTAAATGCTGCAGGGCAATGTATCCCTAACTTTTACTTATTTAAAGGTCAGAAAGTTTCACAAAATTACATCAAGGGATGTGAACCAGGTGCTTGCATGGCTGCACATCCAAGTGCTTGGATGACTAGAGAGCTCTTTATAAGCTGGTTGTATCATTTCAGTAAGTCTGTACCTGGAGGGGTGTGCCCTGAAAATAGGCATTTACTTATATTTGATGGTCATGGAAGCCATGTGGCATTGTCAACTATAGAAGAGGCCAGGCGATTGGGGATTGATTTATTGACATTGCCAGCACATACTACACACAGGTTGCAACCACTGGATGTTAGTGTCTTTGGTCCTTTTAAAGCATATTTCAGATCTGAGAGGATGCAGTGGATGTGTAATAATAAGTACCAAGAAGTCAAACGTTCAGACTTGGCAGAAATAGGTAGTAGAGCTCTCGCAAAGGCCTTGACACCTGCAAATATTCGTGCTGGTTTTAGACGCACAGGTATATGGCCACTTGATCCAAATGCATTACAGAATGACATGGAATGTAGTAAACTATATATCATTGAAGAAGATGCCAACGAAGATGATGCTGAAAATGTCACAGATGATGATACTCCTGAGAACATTATGAATGTTGATGGTACTGAAAACATAATAGATGTTGATGCTGCTGAAAACATCCTAAGTTTGTCAAGAGATGTAGCTCCACCAGTTGGTGACAAAATTGGAGAAAATTACTTAATGGAATCAGTTGAGAATCTGTCAACAACACAAGAAGTCCATCCAACCATTGAAACAACGGTTGTTGCTAATACAGAGACGGAGGAACCAAGTATACAGGGAGAAAGCCAAAGTATAATGCAGACCAAAGATTATGAAGTGAACCACATTGTGAATACTCGTGACCAAGGCACATCCAGCTGCAACACTGAGGCCCAGGGATTTGGAGAGGACGATCTCTCATTGCCAAGTGCACCAGAACAACCTACATGGCTGCAAGAGCATATTGCAGAGTTGGGACTTGATCAGATTGGAAACACTGAGGATGAAAGTATATCTTTACCTTCGATGCCAACCAACCTTGTGCCAGCAGACTTTGAACCAGCAAACTTTACTCATTATTATGCTGACGCAGAGGAAATTGAGGTCATTGATAAAGATAAAAATGAGGAAGAGACAACTGGCCATGATGTTGAAAGTGGTATATCAAATGATGGTGTTGCTGCAAATGAGAAGAAATTGGGTAAATTTTTAAGGTTACCGACACAATTTGTACGGGATCCTTCCAAGGGTAAGAGTGATGCTGCACTCCGGATAAGTCGTGCTTCACAATTGTTAACATCTGATGCTTATGTTCAGATGTTAAAAGATACAGAACATAAAAAACAAGAAATATGTGAAGGGAAGCAGCGTAAAAAGGAGCATATTGAGGCAAAAAAGCAAGAAAGGTTGGCAGCAAAGGAGCAGAAAAAGGAAGAGAGATTGCAACGCATTAAAGAGAGGCAAGAAAGGGAGCTACAAAAGTTTGTTGAAAGACAGGAGCGCGAGAAACAACGGGAGGTAGCTCGCCAAAAGAAGGAATTGGAATTACAACAGAAGGAAGCCACTCGCCATCAAAGGGAGAAAGAGAAACAAGAAAGAGATAACAAGTTCAACAATCCGCAGGTTTTGTTTCCCATGCATCATCCCATGCCCATACAGAACTCCCTGTTACAAGATATGTTGAAAGTTCCTATCCCAGATTACCACCCTTACTTCCTTGACACCAACAGAATGCAAATAACTTCAACTCCAACTACACACCCCATTATCCCACAACCTCCTACTTCACACACAACCTTTCATACCATATCTGGTTTTCCTATTCCACCATGGGTTCATCCAGTGAACCTCTTGATGACTCCAACAACATCTGTCAATGATACAATCGTTCCTGATAGTCCAAACTAAGGGCAGCATTCGAGGAGAATTCTTTTTTGTGTTGCAGAAAAATATGTATCGAAATCAATTGTGCTTGCATTATTGCATTCACGATTATAGGTTATAGTCGGTATATTTTGCTCCGAATGTAATGAATATGGACACATACAGTATAAGTTTATATGTTTTGCTCCTAATGTAAGAAATATAAAGACATGCAGTTTAGATTACTACATTTTGCTCGAAATGTAATCATTGTTTCAGATGAGGAAACCAAATCAGCTCAGAATTTGTTCATAACCTTATTCAAATTGTTGTAGCTTAAAATGAACACCATTAAATAATGTAAATGTATTTTTTTTTTATAAGTATAAAAAGATTTTATTTATTAGGTAAACGGATTAGTGTTTTAAAAGGATCCCAAAACCTTGTACAAAACAAAAAGATAAAACATTGAAGATCACAACAAACTGACCACAAACAAAATCAAAACAACTTAATACAGCAAAAGCGCCCAAGAACATTTGTTTATACAAAAACCCACTAATTAGAAAAAAACAACATAAAAAATCTGTAAAAGATCCCCCCGATTGTGTATTTCCCTTGAAAATCTTCTTCTTCTCACCCAGCTCGGGAGGTTTCATTTCATCAACTAATCCATGGTTCAATCGAGATAGAAACAAATCCAAGATACAAAGACATATTCAATTAAATACATAGGTGATAGAGAAAGACTGAACAAATATGTTAATGACCAACATAAAACCAATCAAGGATCAACATAAAATTAATTTAAAGCGATGCTTGGAATAAAACTTTACTAAAAACAAAAAAATTACATAAACAAAATTGTTGCAGCTTAAAATGAACAACGTTAAATAAAAACTAAAAGACAAGGATTTATTTGAATCTTGGTGAGGTTGAAACCTCACCTCTATGTGGCTTGAAAACATAGAACTGTAGGTAACATTTTCCTTGAGTATTAGTAGTGTGAATACACACTGTTTCCACCCTGTTTCAAACGATCTTGCCGCATAAAACCGCCATTCCAAAGTTCTCGGCTCTTGCGCCAACACTGGAGCTCCACAATAAAATACTACTCCACGTCCATCCAAAAACAAAATTTGCTTAATAATTAATAAACATCGCATTCTACAAGCTTGTCAAAGATCATTAGCTCCTTCAAATTTCATGAACAGAACTACATTAAGGATGGTTATCTACTCACACAATGAACGAATTTCATTGATTGGTAGTCATTCCACGTCAGCTTTTCATTGCCTTTCCCTTTGGCCTTCAAAAGAGCTTCATGCTCAGCCTTCTCTATCCATAATCATTCATTTTTTATGTATCAGTATTCGCTCAAACTTATGCCTGCTATATTAGAGGGCCTAATATATGAAATGAAATAAATTCAGGGTAATTTATAACATTGTAAAGTGTATTTTATAGTTATAGCAAAGCGCTCACCCTCAACTCCTCCAGTGCTCGTGGATTCTCAATGAGGTACTTTACAGCAAACGTCATGGCCATTGCTGAAGTTTCGACACCAGCAAACACAAAAAAGATTATTGTATCTGCAATAATTTCGTCCGAAAATGTGCCCTCCCTCACAAGTTTGGTCAACAAGTCATTGCGGAGCACCTTTGGATGTTCTCTCCTCACCTTTAAACATTTGTGAATTCTTTTTAACAGAATTCCCCTGGCCTGCATTCCATAGATTTCATAGTTTAAAGACATGAGCTCCAAATGAAGTCACGTAGAAAAATTAGAAGAAATACATAAGCAACAGAAAAACATAAGAAACTAAGTTACATTTCTGTAAAGATTTGAGCAGAATTAAAGACTGAGGAAAAATTAAGGAAATCGGTCACAAAAAAACAGTGTAATGAACAGGAAACATGTTATACATGTTTTGCCATGAAAATCTTCTTAAGAGCTAAGTCTCTGTCTTCCGAGAGCTCGTCTTCTTGATCTGTTTGAGCACTCTCATCTTGTATAACACCTTCGTCTTTTTCTTCAACTGCATGCTCAGTTTTCTTGTTTGATTTTGATCGTTTTCTTGAGCCTTTTCCTTCATGAGCATGAACCTTATCGAGAAGGGATGCATCCGGTGAATCAACCCACTCCTTGAACTTCTTCAGACCATCGTCCTCATGAAATGTTCTGACAACTTCAATAGCATTGACAATTCCGATGCCACTAGCCACAGCAACACCAAATAAAGTCAAAATAGAGGATGTCTTCACTGTTGAGACCAAAGAATACATAGAATTTACCAATGAAATGCATTCTGTAACACTTTCATTTGAGAAAATTCATGAAAATAACAAGCATCTAACACCCAATTTGTGCATCTAATGCTTATAGACTGCAGATCTGCGACCAGTTAACAAAATATGCTAATGAACTGTATAACCTTGTGCATGATGTAACGTTCTATATACATTCAGTGAAAGACAATATTCCCAGGATATTAGAGATATGGCTTCTTATTAATTGAAAAAACAACTTTAATCAAAGTTAGCGACTAAAATTCTAGATCAATAGTTCCCCATGTCTTCCAAGGTATCTTTAACCAACCAGCCACATACAATGGACCAGGTCAGATAATAAACAAGTAATGAATACTCAATCAAATGGTCGACTTAACAGAATATAGTTCTCTTTAGCCAAACTAGAAACACTAAGAAAATTGAATTTTCTACCTGATACCCTCTGTATAATCACTTCCGAGAAGCAAAGCCATGCTTATTAGCTTTTGTCTATCCAAACCAAGATCCTCCTCAATGTCCTGCTGACAATAGTGAGTCATATACTCTTATTTCTGAAAAGACGCGACGAAGGATAGATAAACAGTGCGAGGGATAGCTTTAAGAGAAAAATAAGGGTTTATAGACGGTGCCGGTGGTACCTGTGATTGGCGAACTCGTGAACCCTTCTCCTCGAGTTTCTGTGGACGATAACAGCAACTTCCGCGTCGCAGAGGACAGATAACTCGCAGGCCTGGTAAGAGGTGACAAATGGTGGGTAAGCTTCAATCGACAGATAGCTTCAATCTTACTCGCAGGCTTCAATGGACAGATAACTTGCAAGCGAGTAAGTGGAAAAGTTCAATCGACTTCATTTTGTGTAATCCTGCGCAGGAGCTCTGTAAGGGCCGTTAATGAGCTCCGCACAAGGTGGTTGAACATTTATTTGTTCCTTATCTAAAACGCGCGTGGAGATGGCGGAGGACAGGTTACGTTTCCCTCTTTTATTTCCAATTTAATGCTCAACACCTGTCCTCTTCGGTGGACCACTACCGGTCTCCACCAGTAAATGTGTTTTTTTTGAGATATTTTATTTGATCGATCATATGGAAGCAAATCATATTAAAATTGGATACGAAATTAAAGGCTTAGGATAAAAAAATGTTATTTTATAACTAGCTGTCAAATTGGCACTCCTACGTGGCAAGGAATTGGCTCCATGGACCTGCGAACTTAGGGTGTTCGCATACTGGCCCTTCTCCCCTAGTGCCCAAAAGAGTGCACTACTTAAAATTCGTTTTTGTTTTGCAAGCAATGTGATCCGAAAATAAAAAGCCAAGGTAATTGAAGCGGGAAGCAAATTCAAGTGCCACGTGTTTGCTTTTTTGGCTGGGCGCGACAGGTGTTCGTTTTGGAATACTGTTACGTCGAACGTTCGAATCTCTCTGCTGCTTTTTTCATATGCGACCGTTGGCATGCTAAGAACAAGCCCTTTATATATTCATTCACAACAGAGTAAAAATGCTATGAGATTAGTGGTTTGTGCACTTCCAGTTTTATTTTTTTTGATCTGTTTTTCCTTTCCTTGGTTTTTCTTGGAGCGCTCCTATTCTCTTACGGTTTTTCTATGCCTGTTTATATTTATTGAATTTTTCATTTTTCTATGTCCGCATCTAAACCTGCAACGGCGCTAACATCGATCCTAATCGTGTAAACGGAAATCAGCCATTGAAAGTCTCCGGTAAGGTACGCTCTTTTGTTTTGTTGCGGGAGATTAGGAATCAGGATCACAATTCTTAAGAATTTGGAACTCTGTTTGGTGAATTTAGTGTATAAAATTCAATGTTATTTACAGTTGATCTCTGTAAGCAGGTACAACCCTGATGGTATGGGATAATGGACAAGAGATGAAGATGAAAATGAAGGCGGATAGTTCGGAGAAGGGATATGCGCTAAGTGTGTTGGGCGTTGCATTCCTTTCGTTATGCTGCTTCGAACGGTATGCCTTTTCCAATCAAATTACAAGCATTGACGTCTTTCCTGTTTCCAAATCATGTGAATTAGAGTGGAAAGCACGAAAGGTTTCTGTAAATTGTTTGCTCATGCTCTACATTTTGTTGTGTAGCGAAGATCCAATAAAAATGTTTGGGGGTTTTCGGTTGGGGTTTTAATAAAGGGCCGAGTGCCTCAATTTGTTGATATGTTGTCCGACTCTGTTGTATTTACTTTCAAAGGGGTTATTTCTTGGAAATTCTCGGAATGTTGATTGAATATTCTTTGGGCTATTCGGAATGGAAATTTTGATTTGGTTTCCTTTGATTAATGATGCTGTAGAGTTTGGGGTTGTTCGCTTGGTGTTTGCTGGTTTTAGTGGGTCGACATTCGTGATATATTCTGTGGGGTTTCTTATTTATCAAGGAATTATTGCTTGGGTATTATCTGAATGCTAATTGAGTAATCTTTGGCATACACCCGTTTGGTTTGGTTTCCTGAGATTAATTGGGCTGTAGGGTTTAGAGCTGTTGGGTCCTTCACCCTTAAGGATAGTTGTCCCTGCTTGTTTAAGGGTTTGGGCTTCATAAAGTGAACATTCTATATCTGTGTTTTTTGTGGTAAAAATGGCGACCTCTGTAATTGTTCTGAGCCCTGTGAAGGAGGCGTTTCTTTATTCTTCGAGATGCCTTAATGAAAGAGGTGTTTCTGTCTGAACTCGTCTTACTCTTCCTATTCCTCCGGATGCCATTCATCTTTTTTTTGTCATTTGCGGATTCTGGAATAGCCACGAGGGTTTTATCCTCAGGCACCATAGCTTCTTTGAAAATGAAGATACAGAACCATAGCTATTGTGAACGACTTTAATAATTAATTTATTGTTCAGAAGATATTGTGAATAACATCAATTGTTAGCCTTGTGATTAACAAATTTTAAGCCTCGACTAGGATTCAACATACTCCAATCCATTGTTGGCCTTCACCTCTCCTCCTTCGTGGCTTCGTAATCCAAAAAAAACCCATTTAATTGCCTCTAAATACATGTCTGACTACTCCAAGCCGGATATGCCTCTTCAATGTATCTGTAGAATTACTTAGTAAAATTCTAAAATTCCTCATTCAAAGTTAAAAGTAGTTTAATATCCATGTAACTTATTCAATAGTTTAATATGCATGTAACTTATTTAATGGAAATATCAGACAACCCAATCAACTTCTTTTAGCATTCACATATAGAAAAAATTAAACATTTCCTCTTTCATTCTCATGTGCTTATACTATCAATAACTGTCATGCTTAGCTGTTCTTTTAGATAATTAATGTTCTATTGGATTTCATTCCTTCTCTATTTTCACTGTTTATATTTGTACCCTTATCATAGGCTCTTTGCTGCAACTGTACTGTCATGCTTATCTGGTCCCTTTCCAATCTTTTAGATAATTAATGTTTGATTGGATTTCCTTTCTTTTCTATTTTTATTGTTTATTTTTGTACCCTTATCATAGGCTCTTTGCTGCAACTGCACTAGTGACATGCTCGCAGTTCCTCATTGACCAGTTGTCTGATAAATAAAGTACTAACTAAACAAGTAGATACCCTGATCACATAAGCAACTTGTCTCTAGAAGGACATATGTTGCCACATTAAGAACAAGCCCATAAGTCAATTGTAGGATAATAATTTCAATATATAATTGCCTCCAAGACTTTTAGTTGCAATATATAATCACTTTCTAGACTCTTGTGGGAGAAGATGGTTACATACAATTGCAATCCTAAACAATAATCTTAAATCCAATTGTTCGAATCCCTTTACTTATCCTATGAGGTTGTTTCTTTATACATTCAGCTGGGTACTATCTCCTATTCAAGTTGAATTGGTTTCTTGGAGAAGATGATTACATACAATCGCATTGCTAACAATAATCTTAAATCCAATTGTGTAACCCCTGTAGTTATGCTACGAGGTCTTATCAAGTCTACTTATGCTACGAAGTCTTTTCTTGATACATTCAACTGAGTACTATCTCCTATTCAAGTTAAATCGAGTGGTTTTCCTTTGTGGCTATACTTGTTGGGATTATTTAGCACACGAGTTTGAGGATTCTAAACATATATGGAGTGTTCTACCTTTAGTTTGGGTCTGAATTTGAATGTCCATTGCATGTATTGGTAGTGATTTATTTCTTGTAAGAACTTGGATCATGCTACGAGGTTGTTTCTTTATACATTGGATGAACTCCTATTCAAGTTGAATATGGTGACTTTCCTTGGTGGTCACAACTTGTTGGGATGATTTAACTTGCTGGTTTGAGGATTTTAAATGTGTTCCATCTTCAAATGCGTTTGACTATCTATTGTGTCAGTATTGATTTCTTTCTTGTAATATCTTGGGTTCCATGAATGTTTTCTAATGATCTTTTCTTGTCTTATGGATTGGTTGGTTTTATACTGATGTTTGTATGGAAGAGACTTAAGAAAATATAAATTTCAATAATGTGTTTTCATTATTCAAAATTGTGGTACCATGTGCTTTGATTTCTATCCTCATGTACATTCTGAGTTTTAGGAATTGAATTTTAAAATGTCTAAAAGACGTGAAAACTGTTTTTTTTTTTTTTTTTTAATTCTAGATATGCACCTTAGTTCATTTATTTTGGTTTTCTCTCATTTAGTGTATTATCGGGAAGAAAAATTTAAGTTTAGCAGATTGTATGTTAATCGGGCATATTTTCTAGGGATACAAAGGCAGTTCTGATTTTTTTCTTAGTTTGTTTGAATGGGAAACCTGTCTAACCATGAAATGACTAGAACCATAGTCTTCAGAAAACGATAGGTCTTGTTATGATATTGAGTTGTTCTGATAGGTGAAGTAGGACACTAGGGGAACATGATCTTGTTTCTCTTGACAACATATAACCTAAGATTAAAGTTTCATTGTATTGGATTCAACAATTTGAAAAAATGTGTTATCAGCAAGGGGAACACAATCTTGCTTCTCTTGAATAAGTAGCAGCGAGATAAAACACGAGCTTAGGAATGAATGTAGGCAAACACACTTTGTAGTCCACAAGTGCAGCAAACACAACTTACTAACACAATAGGCTATAGCCAAAGGTGCACAAACAAAACTATTGTCTCATGTATAAAATCCCAATACCGAGGTTATAATCCCAATAATGATTCGTCTCTGTAGGATAAGGGATCAAACAATGGAAGAGTATTATATATATAGGGGATCCCTTGGGGTGGGTTGAGCTTGTGGGCGGAGGGGAATACTTTAGACATGTGATTGCAATAGATAGTCCACTCCCTAATAGTTGTCCCACTCGCTGCGGTCGTTGTCGACGGTCACTGCATCTTCACTTCAGTTTCATGGTTGCTTCAATTGGGTTCCTAATAGTGGTCCCCTTCATTGTAACCAGGTTGTGGATCCTCTAAAAAATCCTCAAGTGTACAAGGATGTGGGTCCTTTCAAACACCCTCAATTTACCCTCAATCCAAAAAAAATAGATAGTCCACTCCCGAATAAAGGTTAGGTCATTCCTACCCCACATAAACAAGGACTTTCTATTGATACCTCTACTCATAAAGCAGGGAGAGACAATTAACCACCTACAATCCAAATTAACTCCCCCATTTTCCACTAACCACGATAAATAGTTGAATAATTTATAATAATTATATTTATGTTTTTCATACACATGCATTCAAGAATAATAATATTACTTATATATGTGTGTATATATTAACTTACAAATATGGCATATATTCAATCATGTCATGTATATATAATCCCATTATCAATCATCACTTCACTAAATGAGTGAAGCGAGATCCATCTATACAGATGTTTTAGGTTGCCCTATGCAACACACTTATATTAGAAAACACAATTAACCCTTCGCCATTGGATTAACAACAAACATGCACGATTGTGTAATCGACTTTTGCATGATTCAGGTAACAATAAAAAATGATGTGTGATTTCACAAACAAATGTGCAATTTTGTTACTGATTTGTGTGATTAGGACAGACAAATCACAACCATAGGCTCAGGCGAGATCATAACCACTTGCGCCATTTGTTACTTAATTGTGAGGTTGAGTAAAAAAAACAATTGATATGCTACATTGTGACCAAAATAGATAACAATAAAGGTCTCAAGTTGGACTAAAACGAATATCTATAATAATTTTAGATGGTATTGAAAAGAGCGATTGGGTTTGCAAATTGGATGGGTTGGTTACCAAATCAATGCTCAATTCCATTAACCCATGACATGATTGACATGCTCGATTGGGTCGCAACCCACATGTTTAGGTTGGTTAACAAACACATTGGGCCCACTCACTTGTTTGGTGGGAACCCTGCACACCAAGGAACAACAATCACTTTACCAAATATAATGCATATATTAAAGTCTATCATAGTTGGGATAATCCCTTGACGAAGGAGGGGACACTCTTGAACAACAAACAAAGCCAAGAACCAACCCCAACTCCTTGATACATCTATAAATAGTAGCTCACACCACACTCCGGGGGATGACAACAACCCCACTGATACCTACTTAAGATGGATGATGGCTCATTGAACTTTATCTTTGACTGTACCACTATGTTTCCATGGGGGTATGCTATGGTGCCTTGTTCCCGATAGTCATGACATTTCTATGCTTTAGTGACCAAACCTTATGAATAACGTGAAGCCAAGAGACATAAAAACCACACTTTGCTAGAGGAATTGCCTTTATTTGATATAGGAAGACAAATACAGATAGTATTAGATGATATCACTTGTACGACAAAGATAGAATATGGGTGAAGCCTCATTTTCCACCTTTGTGGCCAAATGACTAAGAACAAATAACATCTTCAAGTTACTCAATTTATTCTATTAATGATTAAATGTATACCCTTAAAAACATGTGAAATTTTGTCTTTTCACAAGTAGTATTGAAGGGAGTTTTTGTCTTATACCTTGAGAAATGCGACCTTTTTTTTTTGGGAAATTATATATGGATTCACTTGACCCACATGATATTCCCAGAGGCCACTACTTATAAAGTGGTGGTAGACTATTGATGGAGGGATAACCTCTACCCCAAAGAGGGATTGACCAATGAGAGAAATTCGCCGACCAAGGGGAAAGAAACTCTACGTTGGATAAGGGTACACTCTTGGACACCTACTCATAAAACGGGGGGACATTACCAATGCCTCTACTCATAAAGTAGGGCAGATCCTATACCTTAACCTAGTAAGGGTATTTCCCCTAACACCTAATCATAAAGTGAGGGGGCTTTATCCTGGACAAAGAGAGCCTTCCAATGCCTCTACTCATAAAGTAGGGCAAATCCTATACCTTGACCTGGAAAGGGTATCTCCCTTACGACCTAATCATAAAGTGAGGGGGCTCTATCCTGGGCAAAGAGAGCCCTTCCAATGCCTCTACTCATAAAGTAGGGGTAGAGAAGAAACAAATACAACTGAAAGGCACCAACCCTCTTGTCATGATGGAGGGCGTTTATGCACTCGTGCTGAAGACATTTATGCTTAAGATGCCAAGAGTGCAGGTTCTACATCGGCGAAAGAGGGGAAACACAACTTAAATAATAGGAGAGACCCATTAACTAATGGAGGGAGATTACAGACATAAGATAATAGACAGTTTGTTTCTAAAGGTGTTGGGCTACCAAGTTTGTTAGAAATAACTAAACAAAAAGACACTTAACTCATGAAAGGGTTTGTGTAGTACAATAGACAGTTCCACACAATTCTCGAGTGATCAGTAGATTTTGGAAACACTCATCATCCCTAGGCCCATAGGTACTTTAGAGAGAGGCACCACCCTAAACCAACAATGAGAGAAGCGATCGAGGAATGTAAGATTGCTCAAACCCCACTTCTAACCTTGGGTGTAGAGAGTGGCGAGGCATTGGCACAACGGAGAAGGGAGGGGCTCCATCCTTAGATAAAAGTGAGAGCAGCGAAATGTTTTATCGACAAGAAAAAGGTGGCTAAATTTTGATTGGCGGACCGATAGGGCTACACAACCCCTCGGTAGTTGAGGAAGGCACTTTTTTAACCTTAAAGACACTTGCGTTTAAGGTTGGTAGTTTGGGGTTGACAAAAACTAGCATTCCTCCAATAGCCTACCATACATAGTTAAGGGATGTAGAGCAAGATGAGTACTAGAACCAATCTCTAGGGTAGAGGCAAATGTGATTATATATGTAGGGAACTGACTATAATTATGCCCTTAGGGCTTTTAGATTCTCCCCAGACGCAATAGGGGAACAAAGACAATGGAGAATATCTATAGTTGGCATACAACCGTTATAAGTGCCTTTAGGATCATAGGGCTACCCTTGACAAATGAGGTATACATCCCCAAAACAGGAGGGGATTATTCTCATGAGGGAGGGGAGAGAACTACTATAGATAGGCCTTAATGAAGGAGGGGAGGGACTACCTAAAGGAGGGAGAGGAAAATACTTGATCAAGGACAACCCTTTTGACTAGCGAGGAAGTCATCCAACTAACGAGGCAAAGATAAAGGAGGGTATAGGAGGCAGAGACAGAGGAGCGGATAAGGGGCATATCAGTAGGAAATTCCTTGACTAAGGTAGGCTTCAACAAAGAAAGAGCCCTACACCTCCTAGAAGGAAGCCCAAGACCATATAGGATCTATGTAGCATCAACTTGGCCTTGACTAATGAGGAGACTCTCTCGACCAAGGAGGGGGAATTGTCATTCACTACCCGGATAAAGGAGGGAGAACCCTATTAGGCCTTTATGGACCCCTTGGCTTAAAATTTACAAATGATGAAGGGATATGCACTTACCCCAACGAGTGTGCGATGGTGAGCTATTATAGGTAGGCCTTAGCCAATTAGGGGAGCTTCTTTTTGGCCTTTATTATCCTCTACTTGAAAAAGGAGAGGAAACATCCACTATATTTAGGCGCTGACGACTTAGGAGGTAGAGGAGAGCTCAACCATTAGGAGAGTAGGCCTTCCCCTGACAAAGGAGGTGCTGACGACTTAGGAGGTAGAGGAGAGCTCGACCATTAGGACAGTAGGCCTTCCCATGACAAAGGAGGCACCCACCAACAAAGGCCTTGGCCATTAAAATTTACAAACGATGAAGGGATATGCACTTACCCCAACGAGTGTCCGATAGTGAGCTATTATAGGTAGGCCTCAGCCAATTAGGGGAGCTTCTTTCTGGCCTTTACTATCCTCTACTTGAAAAAGGAGAGGAAACATCCACTATATTTAGGCGCTGACGGCTTAGGAGGTAGAAGAGAGCTCAACCATTAGGAGAGTATGCCTTCCCTTGACAAAGGAGGCACCCACTAAGAAAGGAGGGGAGGCACTCCCTGGATAGAGGAGGTTCTAGCAAAGAAGGATCTATATATAAATGGGAATTGGAAAAGATAGGCCCTGACCATTACACACTACTCGAGAAAGGAAGGGGAAAGGTTATAGATAAGTCATGGAATTCACACACTACTCCACAAAGAAGTATGACTATATATTGTTGGCATGCACATTGCACCCTATAAAAGAGAGGTAGCTGCATTTGAACGATTGGAAAGAGGTTTATATAGGTAGGGCTCCTAGCCACTTTAGGTGGCGATGTTATGTGCCTTTAGGCATTACCCACCCTTCACTTGTTCCCTGATAAAGCACGAGATCCGAGGGGAAGGGGGTATTATTGATATGCCCAACCATTTACCTACTCCTTGACAATTCACGAGAGGGAGACTACTATAGATAGACACTTCCCTTTACCTAAGTTACTATAGACCTAGGAATGTGAGAAACCCACATACGAGGTAGTGGTACTGCACTAAGAAAGCCTTTTAAGTTTTAGGATCTCCTTGATGAAGGTGGGAGCATTCCCCTAGCCTATAGGCATGCCTCGCCACCTCTACTCATAATTCAAGAGATCGACTACACCGACAAACCAAGGGAAACCTTACCTTATGAATGAGGGCTGCTTCATATTGTCTCCCCCATCCATTAGCTACTCTTGACCAAGGGGGTGGAGAAGAGATTAACTGGTTGGAAACTACTATAGATAGAGATTGCCCTTTACCTAAGTTATTATAGACCCTGGAATGCGAGAAACCCACGAACGAGGCAGTGGTACCTCACTGAGAAATCCTTTTAGGCTCTCCTTGATGAAGGGGGAAGCATCCCCCTAACCTATAGGCGTGCCTTGTCACCTCTACTCATAAATCAAGAGATTGACTACCTCGACAAAACAAGGGCAACCTTTACCCCACGAGGGCTGCTTCATATTGTCTCACCCATCCATTAGCTACTCTTGACCAAGGAGGTGGAGAAGAGATTAACCGGTTTGAAAGAGGTTTATATAGGTAGGGCTCCTAGCTAGCCACTTTAGGTGGCGATTTTATGCACTTTTAGGCATTACCTGCCCTTTACCTACTCCCTGATAAAACACAAGATCAGAGGGGAAGGGGAGGGTGTATTATTATTGAAATGCCCAACCATTTACATACTCCTCGAGAAATCACGAGAGGGAGAGTATTAAAGATAGACACTTCTCTTTACCTAAGTTATTATATACCCAGGAATGTGAGAAACCCACAAACAAGGTAGTGGTACCTCACTAAGAAAGCCTTTTAGGCTCTCCTTGATGAAGGGGGGAGCCTCCCCCTAGCCTATAGGCATGCCTCGCCACCTCTACTCATAAATCAAGAGATCGACTACCCCGACAAAGCAAGGGCAACCTTTATCCTATGAATGAGGGTTGCTTCATATTGTCTTCCCCATCCATTAGTTACTCTCCACCAATGAGGTGGAGAAGAGATTAATCGATGGAATGTGATTATATACGTAGGGCTCCTCTAGAAAAGGTACAGAGGCCCACCTTGATTAAGTTAGGGAAATCCACTACCCTGATGCCTCTACTCATAAAGCAGGGGTGTGGGGGAACAAACATGTGGGGGAACAAATACATCGTAGATGCAGGATCCCTTACCATATTTCTTTACCCTTAATAAATCTGCATGACAAGGTTGTATGTTATGTTCATTACGCACACTAGGGGGAGGCCTCCTGAAGGGACATTTCCCTCCATGCACATTGTAAAACACCTTATTACCCTACCGCATAGCACACACCTAGCAACCTTCTCTCTTCAACACTAACAACTGAACTTGGAGAGTCTCCAATGACACCTCAACTTGTAAGGCAGTTGGAAGGCTATACTTGGACATTAGAGAGGCTTTGTTAGGAAGGAAATCCCAAGCGAGGGCTGGACCACCTAATATTGGAGGAGGGACCCACACTAACCCTATGGTTGGGGCGAGGTCCAATAGAGGATACCCCAACCAAGATGTTGACCATTAGGAGAGTATTATGTACATAGGGCACCGAACCCCGATACAACTGGGTGAGGGCCAAAAATTAGGTCAACAAACCAAACAATGTACGGACGGCCAAGAGTTAGGATTCGAGCATTCAACCTTTAAGAAACCCCACAATGCCTCAATTCATAAAGAGGGAAGAGCCTCTACCTTGACATCTAGGAGGAGAAGTGCTTGTAGGAAAGGAACTTGATGTAGGAGCCTATAGAACAATTGAAGATGTTTGAGCAATAATGAACATATTGATCAATAAAATAGCCTCGTCCTTTAAGTATTGATCTAGAGGTTGGGCTGAGTGAAACACTCCATTGTCAACCTTGTATAAATAACTATGACAAATAGTGTAGACCACTACTACTGGCTCATCTATGCACTCAACAATGAGGGTGCTAAATCTTATTGGATCTCCCTTGAAAAACAACCCTTATGACGGAGACAACAAAGTGAACAGTTGGCCAAAGTACCAATTAGAGTGTTGAGTGTAATGAAACTCTCCACCAAGCCATTGCACTAATGAACAAGCTTTAATGCACTAACTATGCACACCATTAATGAACATTGTGACACACTTGTTGATAAACTTGTGCTCATCATAATTATGGATAGTTGTGTCACACCTCTTATCACACACTTGCATGAAAACTTTTATATCATGTAATATAAAAGAATTTGATGTAATCTGATATAATAATCATGTATATATTCTAATTGGATTTCATAAGCCATATATAATTATAATCCAGTCATTAAAGGAGTATATAATTATACTTAAGTAACTAACCAATCTCTAATGCACTCAGAGGCTTAGTGTTTGCGTACTACTTAGTGACTTCCCGACAAAGCACAAGAAATCACAACACCTGAACAAATAGAGACTCGATGACAGAGGGACTCCATGATGAATGAGCTACAACCTACCTAGGTTCCTTTACTGATAAAGTAGGGGATAAGGACAACAAAGATAACCCAAAGGAACTAATGCTCTTTTCCTCTACCTTGACCAAATCCCAAAACCACCAAAATCATTACTCATACTCATTAAGTAGGGAGCGACACCAAATAAGGACTTATGATGTGAGAGGAACATCGTTGGACTAAGCGAGAACATTGTTAATGAAGGGAAACCCTAAACAAGAATGAGATCCCTTTACCATGAGGCCTTACTCTTAAAGTCAGGGGACAAAGGACGTGAACACACATGATCTCGAAGAAGGCATTGTCGAAGGAGGGCTCGACCAACTAGTTAGTATTTAGCCACACTTCCCTAATGTCGGATTGGGGGCTAGAGGGAGGCACTTCCCCACTTGACTAATGTGAAAGCACTTGTCCCCTCGACTAATGGGGTAGGGTAGGGTAAAGTAGGATTGGGAAGAGGAGCTCTACTCTAGGGCTAGGGTGAGAAGGATGAGGAACTTGATTGATATATTGAGGAACAATCCCAACGTAGCGAATCCTCTACATAGTGAGGGGGGAGGAACTCTACTGATAAAATAGGGAAAGCCTTAATCAATGTGAGAGCACTTGAGTGATGGTACTAACTTTAACCTATGCTTGGGAAAGGAGGGGTTGGCTCTTAATTAATAGAAGGAACTCCCCTATGAAGGATGGTGGCTATATATAGTTGGCCGTTGGGCCAACGGGATTGACATATGCTATGTTTAAGGATGAGGGGCTATAGTTTGTGCTCCCTTGACAACCTATTATATACAAATGGGAGATTTTTAGATGGAGGACGGTCTTGATTGATAGATTGAGGAGTGGGAGTGTCTTGCTCAATAAATTGAGGTGACTAGCCTATATATAATTGGTGATTCGTTTGACCAATAAGAGAGGATTCAATTACCTCCCTCCTCTACTATAGGGTAGGGTAATATAGGTTCGGGTTAGCGTTGTGACGATGTTTATAGTTGGGCCTTTAGGCACTCCCTAAATTGGCCTTTAAGTTATCTTAGATGGACACTGGCGAAGGAGGTGGAGAGAGATATACTATATATAAGCACCAACCAAGGAGGGTTGGGGGCAAAGTGGAGGCTCTCCACCAAACGATGGAGTGGCTGAATGACATGATGGATGGTGAGGAGAAAAAGGAGGGGGAAGCCTCTTGTACGACGGAGGGGATGCTCTACCCTAATGAAGGAGGACTTAACCAATAGGAAATTACTTAACTACACGTCTCTACAGTTAGAGGGTTGGGTACGAGGGGGAGGAGCTCCCCTGTTTGACTAATGGAAGAGCACCTTTCCCCTTCCCCTTTTACTATAGGGTTGGATATGGTAAGGTTGGGAAGAGGATAGGGTTGTGTTGAGGCTGGTGAGGGCTTTGATCGATAAATTGAGTTACTAGCCTTAAGCTATGTTCGGGAAAGCAAGTTGAGGGGGATGGTCATGATTCTTATATTCTATGCTTGAGGCCAAATGGCTATATATAGGTGGTATTCCTTAATAACACACACACACACACATACACACACATATATATATATATATATATTACAGATGGTATTGATTAATAGATTGAGGATGACTAGGCTATATAATCGGTAGTCTTGTCAACCAATGAGATAGGGCTTGACCACCTCCCACTGTTGTTATAGGTTAGGGTAAGGTAGGGTAGGGCTAGGGTCAAGTGCATCTATAGTTGGGACTTTAGGAACTCCCTAACAAAGGGCCTCTTCTGATGCTCTCGACATAGGGCCTTTTTGGAATGCCCCTAATGTAGGGCTTGAATGGAGTACTTGGTTAATGGCACACCCAAGAGATTGAGGGCTATTTGTAGTTAGGCTATATAATCGGTAGTCTTGTCAACCAATGAGATAGGGCTTGACCACCTCCCACTGCTATTATAGGTTAGGGTAAGGTAGGGTAGGGCTAGGGTCAAGTGCATCTATAGTTGGGCCTTTAGGAACTCCCTAACAAAGGGCCTCTTTTGATGCTCTCGACATAGGGCCTTTTTGGAATGCCCCTAATGTAGGGCTTGAACGAAGTACTTGGTTAATGGCATACCCAAGAGATTGAGGGCTATTTGTAGTTAGGCACTTCGCCGTATGTTGTAGTGTGGCATATATATATTTGGAACTTCCTTGGCAAAAGGGGGAAGGATTATATTTGATAGAAGCTTGCAAAGAATAAGGGTTTGATACTTTAGATAGACCTTAATGAAGGAGGGGAAGGGCTTAAAGTCTCAATTATCTCTATATAGTCTTTCTCAACAAACAGGAGATGATTTGACCTCCCTTTATTCTAGGGTTTGGGTCGAGGAGGGGTAGGAGGTCCCTTAAGCACTCCATCGACCAAGGAGATGGACCAAGAGGAGGCTATTATATATAGGCACCGACTAAGGAGTGTTGGGAGAAAGGGGCGGGCTGCTACCCTAGCGAAGGAGCGATCAAAATCCACAACAAAGGATGGGAATCAACACATGGAGGTGAGAACATCTCTTTTGACAAATGGAACTCTTTGAAAAGGGAGGGGAAGCTTCTCCTACATTAAAGGAGTAGAAGGTACTCTCTGATGCCATTATTCATGAAATGCCTCTTGTCAAATAAAGGAGACTCCTCAACCATGGAGGGGTGTTTATGAAGGATGGGAAGGTAGTCCCTAAGGCCTCTAATCTCTCATAAAATGAGGGAAGGCGTTAGGGAGGAGGGATCGAAGGCCTTTAGCTAATCCAATGACAAAGAAGGGATAGAAAAGGATGGGAATGTAGTCCCTGAGGCCTCCACTCATAAAACGAGGGAATGCACTAGGGAGGAGAGATCGAAGGCCTTTAGCCACTCCAATGACGAAGAAGTGATAAACACCTATGGCGGAGAAGGGGGAGGCACTCCACGGCCTTTAGAAATTAGAAATATATGTTTCAACAAAGAAAGTTGGTTATATATAGTTGACATGTGAGCTAACGTGACTAACTATATGCTAATGATAGGGAGATCAAGGAATTAGCGGATGAGGGGGAGGTCTCGACCACTACGCGAGCCATCGACTAAATGATTTTGGGGGTTGAGGTGAGGGAATTTACGCGCTCTGATAATAAAGGCGAAGGCACTAGCTTGATAAAGCACTTGACTCCCCTTTGACAAAGGAGGGATAATCTCAACTTATAAGCTCCCTTGGTGCCTTTAATCATAAAGTAGGGACTTGACGTACAACATAGATCCTTAGGTAAAAGAGGGGAATCTTACATCGATGAAGGAGGGGGCCTCTTGGTGCCTCTACTCATGATGCATGGGACTTCACGATGCCTCTACTCATAAGGTAGGAGACTCCTAGGAACGAGGGAAAACCTACCCCAAATATTAAGCGAAATCCTACTCCAAATAATAAAGCAGGGAATCCCACATTGATGGAAGGAGCCTCTTGGTGTGTTTACTTATAGCATGATGTAACATGTGTCTTAGTGAGAATGATTAAGGCCACTTGTTATGAGCTGTTGCCTTTTGACAACCAGTCTATGAACCTTGATTGGAACATGATTTTCACCCTAAATGATGAACTAGGATGATATACTCCTACAATAGGGTTTTTTAATCCTATCCTCCTTCGACCTATTCATTTATAGATAGGAATCGATCAAGCACCAACTTGCCTTCCCTCAGTTCACTAATAGATAAGAATTAATTAAGCTCCAACTTGCCTTACATCAACTTTACCGTTTTATAAAGGAATTATTGGGCCTTCCCTCACCACACACTAGCAATTGCCTTATTATATGAGGATCATTCCAACTAAAACATTCAAGCGAAGAAAATATGTATAAAGTTATTCACTCTACTTGCTCATGTGGTTTAGGGAACTGGTCAACATGACGCTTCCCTGTGTTATTACACTGTGAAGGGATGCCAATTAGATCTCTTTGATCCATTTTCCCTCCCTAGATGAATTGTTCTTACCCCCTCTTAAGTGTTAGGGAATCATTCTAATTCATGGTGAATTGGGAAGTAAGTGAGAAGAGAACATTAATTAATATTGTAGCGTCGTCTTAGCTGTGCGAATTTCTATAGGGTGATAACAATTCATTGCGCCTTGATCCCCTCACCTTGAATGCGGGTTGGAGCTTTGCATTTGGAAATCATAAACCTACCTACCTTGAATGAAATAATCCAATGGTCATCGAGGATCTCCATGACCCATTGAAGGATCAACGCTACTCAATGATGGGGAGCGGTCATCTACTTTGTTCCACGTTATAGACGAGTCACGGTTCATCTCTCATGTGTTATCTCTCTTACATAAGCTGCATAATGGATGAGTTACTGCATACCTAACTGCATAGAATAATCCTCGATTTTAGTAAAGGGGGATCAAATGGCTTGGGGATTACACAAGATTGTTTGAGCAAGAAGGATCATTTGTCATCATTATTGCATTGTGGGATCAATGATGATGATTATATACTCTAGAAAGGTCATCTCAAACATTAATTGATGGACACAAGTCATCTCATACCTTAAATTGATGGGCATCGATGTCCATTGCACTTGATAGGCCAAGTCATTTCCACACTTGACCTTTATTATCGATGTAGTGTACTATTCACTATTTATAGTCTTGCACCATTTGAGGACTAGACTATGGCATTACTTGACATTGTTATAGTATTTAAAGGCACCAGGCCTTTTATCCCTCATGGTCGAGGTCTTGAAGCCAACATGGGGATCCTCGTCCTTGCACCATATATTAGATGTTGACTATATATAGCTATACTGTCCATTATCTATATATAGCCTATTAGGAGAGGGTCAAGCTACACATCCATTTACCAATCATTTGTCATATCATGCATATAATAAACGATGCTTCCACATGTTTTATCTATGTCATTCCTCTCCATCCACGACTAATTGTCACTAAGCTATAACCGTGTGGCACCGCTGGCTCGCTTCAAGTCCTTCCACGAAGAAGGAACTCTACGAGAGCTACAGACTACGCCTAACAATGTTTACCTGCACAAGAACACACACAACACAATGGTATTCTTTTTATATTTTTCAATGGGTTTAATATGGAAGCATAATAGAACATGCAATTTAAGGAAATCTACTCTAAGAACAAGAGAAAATACACAATGCACTATATAGCTGGGAGAAATTGTATTTCTTATTAACTCTCACAGGGACAAAAGAACCCAAAGTACAATCAAATAGGCTCATGCCAAATACACACAACCACAAAGTTGGGCATAACCGATAATGCTCGGCGACTACTCAAATGATTACAAAGAACAATCCCCTCCCAATGTCTAAGACCAACAAGACTGCCCTGACGTTCCTACATGACACTTCACAGGATGATGCCCACTACCCCTTCCCAACTGGGGACAGAAAGCACACAACCTCTTTGCCAGTATTGACTTGCACTCACTCAAATCACTACACAAAGATTCACTGTCAGCTCACTTGATCGCAAAGATAGCTCATGAACGTTGGTGGCGGATGTAGAGGTCATACATCCGTTATACACTGCCCCGCTTAGAATCGATGACATCCTCGGGAAGACCCCATTGTATATAGCCTAGAGGAGGTTGACTATTAAGGTTCATTTATGATCCAAGGGACCAAGGCCATTGTTCCTCACAAGAAACACTTTAACCTTTTCTTTATACTTCCATAGGGCTTCTTCTCGTTCCCATGTAGCTGTGTAACAACCAACCCAAGTCACAAAGAACTTTCTCACCCTTCGATTTCCCCAACCCTCTGTCTTCACCTCAAGTATCTTTTCTAACTCCCTATCTGGATTGTCTATAACATTGGCAGGTGGACGACTAGGCTAACTCTGTTCTAGCTCAGCTTCATCAGTAACAAAAGGTTTCAACTAGCTCACATGGAAGACATGATGTGTCTTCATGTGTTTAGGAAGCTTCAATCTGTAGGCGACCTTTCCCACCTTGGCCACTATCTCGAATGGCCCATCAAATTTGTGGACCAAGGAATTAGCTATTCCGGGAGGGGCCTTGAAGACTTCTGGCTCCATCCTCAACTTTACCTTACTTCCAACTTCCAATTCTATGGATTTTCTAGACTGGTCTGCATATTTCTTCATGCATTCACCTACTTTCAACAAGTGGAGCCCTACAAGAGCAACACGCTCATGCCAATCCTTCATATATTTAGTGGTCGACGGACACCTTCCAAAGTATCCAACAATCATAGTGTGAGACAACAAAGGTTGTTGGCCCGTTGCGAGTTCAAACAGTGAATGATTTCTCAACTCACTCTTCTAGATGTTGTAGGAAAATTGTGCAAGGTCGAGAAGATCCAGCCAATTGGTTTGGTCACTCTGCATATAGTTAAGCAAGTATGACTCCAATACTCAATTGATTCGCTCTGTCTGGCCATTTGTCTATGGATGAAACCTGTGGACAACAACAAATTTGTGCCCACCAACCTGAACAACTCATACCAAAATTTTCTTGTAAAATGAGCATCTCTATCTGAGATGATGCTCAAGGGGATTCCCCAATACTTCATCACATTTTTGAAGAAATACTCTACAGTTCTTTCTGCTCCACATGGTTGTTCACATGCAGTGAAAATGGCATACTTAGAGAATCTATCCACCACCACCAAGATACTAGACAGTCCCTTCACACTAGGAAAACCTGTGATGAAATCCATGCTCACACTTGCCCATGGCCTCACTGGAATAGGTAACAGTTGGAGAAGTCCTCTCGGCAACCGATGTTCTGGATTATCCTACTGGTAGATCAAACAAGAGCGAACAAACTCATCCACATATTTACTCATCTTTGGCCAGTAAAATCCTCTCTCTAAGAGACCCGTAGTGCAATTCTGCCCCGAGTGACCTGCCCATATTGAATCATGACATTATTTTATCAAATCTCTAGGCTCACTTAGGGATGTAGACCTGACTGAGTAAACCACAACATCCCATGAAATGTTGAACTTGTTTTTCAGCCCTTTCTAAGTCTGATCTTCCATGGTCTTCACCAATGTAACAGCTTGAGGATCCAGAACCAAGCCCTCCTGAATCTTAGTCATCAACTCCCCTGTTAATTCCACTATACTCTCCCCATGAGTAGACACTAAGCTAACTGATGTTGTTGCAACGACAGCTAACTGTTGCTTCCTGCTGAGTGCATCTGTGACCATATTCTCCTTGCCTACGGTATGCACAATTTCCATGTCGAACTCAGCTTAGAAAGTCTTGTCATCTTGCCTGTTTTGGCGTCAGCTTACTCTAAGTCAAGAAGAATGAATTTGACACATTGTCTGTCTTTACAATGAAGTGCGCTCCCAACAAGTAGTGTCTCCATCTTCTCAAACAATCAACCACTACAGTCATCTCCTTCTCATGAACTGGATATCTCCTCTCTGCGTCCTTGAGCTTCCTGGACTCAAAAGCCATTGGATTCTTGTCCTAAATTAGCACCCCGTCAATGGAAAAATCAGATGCATCTGTGTGCACCTCAAAAGGCTTGCTGAAGTCTACCAAGGACAACACTGGTGACGTCGTCAACTTCTCCTTCAAGAGATCAAAATCTTCTTGACACTTAGTTGACCAACACCACTTCACATCCTTCTTCAACAATTCTATCAGAGGACTCGCGAGCTTGGATTACGAATTGAAAAACCTTCTATAGTAGCTCTCCAAACCCAAAAAATGATGCACGCCATGTACATCTCTAGGCGGCTCCCAATCCTTGATTGCTTCAAGCACATCCCTGGGCGGTTCCTTAGGGTCAGGTTTGATCTTACCCTTCCCAATAACATGCCCAAGAAAGTGAACTTCTTTCTGAGCAAAGGAACACTTTTCCTTCTTCATGTATAAGTCATGCTCCCTCAATAGCTTGAAAACTTCTGTAAGCTGTGCCCTGTGCTCCTCATGATTCTTAGAAAACACCAAGATATCATCTAAGTAGACCACCACACACTTATCCAACAATGGCCTAAACACATCATTCAGGAGTGTGCAAAACATCGCAGGCGCGTTGCACAACCCAAAGGGCATCACAAGAAATTCATACGACCCATATCTGGTGATAATGACAATTTTCTCATCATCTCCCGGAGAAATCCTGACCTGATAGTACCCTTGACCACAAGTCCAACTTAGTGAAGATCTTCCCCTGCTAGGCGATCAAAGCAATCCTCGATGAGTGGAAGAGGATATTTGTTCTTGATGGTTAACTTGTTCAAGGCCCTGTAATCCACGCAAAGCCTAAGTGTCCCATCTGATTTCCTCTGAAACAACACTGAAGTGTCATATGGAGAGCGCGAAGGACAGAGATAACCAGAAGCCAACAACTCTTCTAACTGCCTCTTAAGCTCAATCATCTCTGGCCCATACAACAGGTACGGAGCCCTTGTTGGAGGACTCGCCCCTGACACCAACTCAATGGGAAGATCTATTGCTCTTCGCGGTGGCAAATATGGTGGTAACTCTTTGGGCATACGGTCTTGATAGTCACGGAGAACCTTCTCCACTTTGGCTGGAATAGGAACCTTGTTAATCCCTCTTCATCATCCCAACCAACCAACAAGTGCTGTGAAATACCTTATCCCTTTATTCTCACACCCTTCTTCCTTGCATACCTTCTGCATTCCTCATTCTGCTGAACACACCTGCGTCTTCCCTAACTATCTTCTCTGCATTGTCTTCACCATGCACGTCTGCTTCAGATCCAACATAAACAAAGTTTCCAAGTGAGGAAAGATAGCCACTTTACCCTTTCAGATAAACTCTTGTCCCAACACCAACTCAAAATCATCCATTTTGATCACGGACAAGTCCAGTTTTCCTTTCCACTCACCGACCTGCACCTCCACATCTCGTGCAGAGCCGACTGTCTCCATGGTTGGTGAGTTAACTGCTTTAAACCTTCCGGTGCCTTCGGAGGACTGGAGGCCCAGCTCTTGGGCTCTTTGGATTGTGATATAGTTGTGCGTTGCGCCAGTGTCCACAAGTGCGTCGTGGTTCTCTTTCCCTTGATCACCACATCCACAAAGTTCAATCCATGCATGTTACTCCCGCCATCATTTACTCTGGGCTCAACCTTCTCCATCCCGTTAAGCCCCCTGAGCATGCAAATGTGTTGCTCATTGTGTTCATCCGTTTCCGCCGAGTGAACTGTTGACACCCTCTGCCGCTTTGGAGAATCTCTATTGTAGTGTGCTTTACCACATGTCCAACACTTCGGAGTGAAAGTCTTTTCACCCGATTCTCCACCTTGTGACTTCTTACCACCATTCTTGGAGTTATTGCTGGACTTATGAGATCCCTCTGACGACTCCTGAGTACTCTTCCCTCCCTTGTTACCACCCTGTGGCTTCATAGAAGATTTACTCTGACCCTTCTCAACGCTCTTTCCCTTTGACGTGTTAGGGTTCTGGGTGTTCTTGGATGAAGTCTCTTCTCTAAAATCTAAGAGACGATCTGCTACAACAATTGCTTCACTGACTTCTGACACATCATGGCGCCTGAGCTCTACCTTAGCCCACGACTGAAGACCATTAGTAAACTGAAACAACTTATCTGCCTCCAACATGTTGTGAATCTCCAACATAAGGCTCTGAAAAGACTTGATATAATCTCTCATCTTCCCAGTCTGCTTCATTTGACTCAACTTGATCCTAGTCAGTCATGCCGTGCTACCAGGTTGGAATTGATCCCGAAGGGTCTTCTTCAGATCCTCCCAAGAGTCCACTTTCTTCGTGGATCTCCCTGCGGCGATGTCATTCGCCAAAGTTCTCCACCAAAATTTCGCAGTACCCGTGAGGTACCTTGCTGCAACACGCACCTCCTGTGCGTCTGACAGTCCTCTTAAACCTGCCAGGTACTCCCCTACATCCCAGAAGAAGTTCTCCAGTAACTGATCATTCCGAGCTCCATCGTAGCTCTTTGTTTCCTTCACCTTGGGGAGTTTTGAGCCTGAAGAAGAGTTGGATGCTGGTGCCTTTGTCAGAGTCAGTACCGTTGATCAGCACAAAGTCACTTCATCCTGTAACTTAGTCTGGAACACCAAACTCTCCTCTAACCTCTCCATAAGTTCTGAGATTGTTGCCTCGATGGAAAGTACCTTCTCTTCGAGCTCAGAAAACCTTGTACCCGCTTGTTTCTCCAACTCCTGGAATCGGGTATTGACTTGCTCATTGATACCTTCCAAAGCTTCACCTCTTGTCTTACTCTTGTGACAATGCTTGTCACCTCCAATCCTGACCTTCCCCTCTACCTCTGTTATCAACATTCTCATCTCTAGATCCTGTCATACTGACTCAACACTGGGAGACACACAAAGGGGGGTCGACGATGGATAAAACAACACTAGACGAGGTAAACACAACCTAACCTAGACACACAACTTGTGCTTTGATACCAACTATCACAGGATCCAGCTTGACTGAGCTATAACCATGTGGCACCGTTGGCTCACTTCAAGTCCTTCCATGAAGAAGGAACTCTATGAGAGCTACAGACTACGCCTAACAATGTTTACCTGCACAAGAACACACACAACACAATGGTATTTTTTTGTATTTTCAATGGGTTTAATGCGGAAGCACAATAGAACATGTAATGTAAGGAAATCTACTCTAAGAAAAAGAGAAAATACACAATGCACTATACAGCTGGGAGAAAGTGTAATTCTTATTAACTCTCATAGGGACAAAACAACCCAAAGTACAATAAGATAGGCTCACGCCAAATACACACAACCACCGAGTCGGGCACAACCGATAATGCTCGGCGACTACTCAAATGATTACAAAGAAAAATCCCCTCCCAAGGTCAAAGACCAACAAGACTGCCCTGACGTTCCTGCACGACACTGCACAGGACGATGCCCACTGCCCCTTCCCAACTGGGGACAGAAAGCACACAACCTCTTTGCCAGTATTGACTTGCGCTCACTCAAATCATTGCACAAAGACCTCCTGTCAGCTCGCTTGATCACAAAGATAGCTCGTGAACGTTGGTGGTGAATGTAGAGGTCATACATCTGTCATAAAGGAACAACTACCTCTTTTATTCATCCCTAATCTTTTTCTATTTGTGATTGATGATGCATTCCATTCATAGGTGTTGGTGTTTTTAGATCAACCTATCTGGTCGGTTGAGGAGTGGTTCAATGCCAACGTGCTACCTAACATAATAGATTTGATTTTGATCATATGATAGTTATAGAAGTGAGGGCATTCTTACTAGAGTAATAATCATGAGGTGTAGTAGTGAGGTAGTGTAAGTAAATTCTGTAACCACATAGATATGACATTGAGATACACGAG
This sequence comes from Taxus chinensis, assembly GCA_019776745.2. Lineage (NCBI taxonomy): Eukaryota > Viridiplantae > Streptophyta > Pinopsida > Cupressales > Taxaceae > Taxus > Taxus chinensis. The sequence goes on from CM034146.1 coordinate 218,065,314, forward strand.
TTGTGTTGCCTATGAGTTGTGGGCATTCTCTCGAGAGGAGACTAGTTTGATGATATTAGGTATTGGCATATCATTGAAGCCTTGGAATTTCTAAGCGGTTGAGAGACTTGGTCCCATAGAAATGCCCCACTGTAGATACATTATGTTAGTCCTTAGTTTTGATAAGTAGTTAGATGGATGTTCAATGTCATCATAAAATTCAATTTAATAGGGAAGAGTCTTCTTCGTTGAATGAAGCAAAAAATTATAATAGTTTCTTATGGCATTCAATGGGCCACCAATGCAATCCAACTATAACATGGCTTGTTAGTCCACTATGGAGAGAAGTTTTGAGAAGAGGCAACGATATGCACACTTAGCACATGTAAGTCGTTACACGTGGATGCCAGAGCTATTCTAACATATGCCAACTTCTAACTACCATACATTCCCCCTATATCTTCGGATCCAAAAATTGGTACATTTCCCTTTCCCTATTGATTGAGTAAGCAAATGATGAATATCTGAGTGTGGCCCATAGAATTAGGAATCACTCAATCATTTTTGTTGGCAGTGTGGTCCATAACCCTATTGATACTTTTATTGATTTTGAGTTTCTCCGGTGGTTGGCTATAGAGCTATAGAAAGATGCATTTGTTTGGAAGAACCAAGTGAGTAAGATAAGTGGTCGAGATTCAATCCACTTGGATCTAGGAGAAACTAGGAGCTGTTCAACTAGGATTAAGTTCTCTAGATTGACCGATAGTTGGGAAAGCCAACAATAGAGCATCTTTGTATTACACCAACAATCAATCAGCAAAGAACCAATGACACAACACTCCACGGATTGTGAGGAATGAACCCACCTCACTCTACCTTGGAATGGATAGGATTTCTTGTGGCTTACTCCACTGACCTAGATGTACTAAGATCATTTTACTCCACTTCCCCATTATTTCATTTAGGTGAAAGAGAGGGAATACATACCATTGAATTCAAGGAGCAATAAATTGTCTTTTTTATTTTATTGATGTTGGATGGAAAAGGGTGTATACTGTGAGAGTCTGAATATGATTCATGTGCTAATGATATATGACATATATGAGAAACTAGGAGCTGTTCAACTAGGATTAAGTTCTCTAGATTGACCGATAGTTGGGAAAGCCAACAATAGAGCATCTTTGTATTACACCAACAATCAATCAGCAAAGAACCAATGACACAACACTCCATGGACTGTGAGGAAGGAACCCTCCTCACTCTACCTTGGAATGGATAGGATTTCTTGTGGCTTACTCCACTGACCTAGATGTACTAAGATCATTTTACTCCACTTCCCCATTATTTCATTTAGGTGAAAGAGAGGGAATACATACCATTGAATTCAAGGAGCAATAACTTGTCTTTTTTATTTTATCGACATTGGATGGAAAAGGGTGTAGACTCTGAGAGTCTGAATATGATTCATGTGCTAATGATATATGACATATATGAGAAACTAGGAGCTGTTCAACTAGGATTAAGTTCTCTAGATTGACCGATAGTTGGGAAAGCCAACAATAGAGCATCTTTGTATTACACCAACAATCAATCAGCAAAGAACCAATGACACAACACTCCATGGACTGTGAGGAAGGAACCCTCCTCACTCTACCTTGGAATGGATAGGATTTCTTGTGGCTTACTCCACTGACCTAGATGTACTAAGATCATTTTACTCCACTTCCCCATTATTTCATTTAGGTGAAAGAGAGGGAATACATACCATTGAATTCAAGGAGCAATAACTTGTCTTTTTTATTTTATCGACATTGGATGGAAAAGGGTGTAGACTCTGAGAGTCTGAATATGATTCATGTGCTAATGATATATGACATATATAAACCAGGAGGATATAGGACATATATAATATAGTAGTCCTCAATGAGGTGGGAAGTCCTTGATACAGGAAAAGGACCTCAACTCTCATTTCACCAGGCTTTCCTATGTGTTCATGATGGGACAAGCAAGCATAACGAGCACGCTCATACTAAGCCATGATTGAATAGCTAGGAGGCTCTTAGATGACATCCTCCTCTAAAGGTAGAGGAGGATGTTGAGGTTGAGGAAGTAGAGGGGGAGGGGGAGTGACATCGAACAAATTGATTGAGGTGAGGGTAGGTGCCTTTAAATGAGTGCATCCCTTTTAAGTTTAGTGAATAGATGCATATTGGTGTGAGAGCAACAAACTACTCTACCCATGTCAAATGAGCAGCAGGGTAGAGGATTTTATACTGTACTAACAAGCACAAGTCATTAATGTTAATCCATGTTTAGAAAGACAAAGAGACTAGAGATGTAGAACAATGTAGTGAGCATTTTATGAAGCATATTGGTGTGAGAGCAACAAACCACTCTACCCACGTCAAATGAGCGGCAGGGTAGAGGATTTTATACTGTACTAACAAGCACAAGTCATTAATGTTAATCCATGTTTAGAAAGACAAAGAGACTAGAGATGTAGAACAATGTAGTGAGCATTTTATGAAGCAGTTAACGCTACAAGGAATTTGGAGATAAAGCGAAAAAAGAATTGATTCGAAACCAATATATGATAAGTACGTGAAAAGAATAGGAAATTTCCCCTACTCCCTAAGATATGCATCCTCCATGCCATTACAAGAAGTTATGTTGAACGGATTGAATAGTGAACAACGAAAATATATTTGGCATAAGATACATAAGATTGAAGAGAGACATCGAAGAAGGAAAGTGGAACAAGGAGAATCCCATGTAGATCTAGAGAACAAGACTACATCATACGTAGTCTTGTGTACATTACCCATTGAGGATAGCTTAGAAATTACTGTTGTCCTACACATCTAAGCTAGGTCAAGTACAACTATGAACTAACATCCAGCAGTTTCATGGACAACTTCATGAGCCAAAAATACAAGGTCAACCAACCTAGCTATTCCACTTTTAGTTCGAGTACAGATTCCTCGGACTTGGGGGTTTCCTTGGACTCGGAGGATGGGGAAGCAAATCGAGGTAAATGAGGGCTTGGAGAGGTTTGAAAATTATCAAATAGAAGAAAAAAGGAAGCTAGCTGAACTCAAAAGGAGGTGAGGCGATATAGAAGATGGGGAACATCAAGTTCCCTTAGAGGACCATCGAAGATTATTATGAGTAGGAGTAAGGGAGGAAAAACACACGAGGAAGGAGGGAAGAAATCCCCTAGTAGAGGTTGAAGTAGCCAAGTGAAGAGAAGAAAAGAGCGACCAAGGAACAATACAAAAGGAGTATGTCTCTGGAATGGAGACAAACCGAGCGACTGAGAAAGATGAAGAGACTAGAGAAGTAGAATAGTGTAGTGAATATTTTATGAAGCAATTAAGTCTACAAGGAGTACGAAGCAATTAAGTCTATAAGGAGTTTGGAGTGCAAACAAAAAAATGATTTTAAACCCAACATATGATAAGTACATGCAGTGAACAGAAATTTTCCCCTACTCCCTAGGATTTGCATACCCTGCGCCATTACAGGAAGAAATCGTGTTGAACAGTTTGAGCAGTGAACAATGACAACATATTTGGCATACATAAGATTGATGAGAGACATCAAAGAAGGAAAGCGGAACAAGGAGAATCCTGTGCATATCTAGAGAACAAGACTACTATCAATCACACATACACTACCTATTGAGGATAACTCAGAACCTACTCTTGTCCCTCGCACACAAGCTAGCTCCAGTACAACTAGAATTGAACCAATATCGAACAGTTTTGTGGACAACTCCATGAGCCAAAAATACAAGGCCAACCTACCTAGTTATTCCACTTCTAGTTTGAGCACAAATTCCTCAAACTTGGAGGATTCCTTGGACCTGGAGGAAGGGTAAGCAAATTATGGTAAATGGGGGCCTGGAGAGGCCTGGAAAGAATCAAATAAAAGAAAAAAGGAAGCTGGCTAAAACTCAACTGGATTTGAGGCAATATAGAAGATGGGGAACATCAAGCTCCCTTAGAGGACCACTGAAGATTGCTGTGAGTAGGACTAATGTAGAAAAAGCGCATTAAGGAAAGAGGAAAGCCAACCCTTAGTAGAGGCTGAAGCAGACGAGGGAAGAGAAGAATCGAGTGGTGAGGAACAATGCAAAAGGAGACTGCGCTTGGAAGGGAGAGAGATCGAGTGACTGAGAAAGATGAAGAGACCAGAGAAGTAGAATAGTGTAGTGAGTTTTATATGAAACAATTAAGTCTACAAGAAGTTTCGAGTGCAAACAAAAAAAATTGATTCTAATCACAACATATAAATACATGCAGTGAACATGTAATCCCCCTTCCCAAGTTTGACTTCCCGTGGGCTTTAGGGGTGTTGCAAGGTGAGTAATTAAGTGGTATGACTTAAGTTGCCCAAGCGCCTTTATATTATTTTTGTGAAAGCAACTTATGATTATGTCATTAAAATAGAAAGTGGCTTATTAAAAAGCCCAAGTCAACATCAAACTAGACATGATAGCCATAAAGTGAAAGATAACAGCCAAATAGACACGGGTCGACCTGTTTGAGAGTTCTTTTGATGTAAAGGATCAAGACAAATAACAACTCACACAAGTTAGAACAATCATTTGAAAGCAACATTCAAAAAGTCACCCAATTTTTCACTTTACCTCAAAGCCCAAAACTAGCATTTCACAACAAATTTGCTATATACAGCTTAAAATAGCTTGAAATCACTTCACACATGTTATATTTCACCTATCAACAAGGTTTATATGCTTGAAAAAATTTCAGTACTTCATCTTCACTCTATCTCCTTCTAGACCTCACTATTTCCTTCTAGCCCTCCAAAATGGCATTTTTGAGCATAATAACCACACAACCCTGTTTCATGACTCACTGGTAAGCTTTTAGAGTACCCATTTAGCTGCTTTAAGTGTATGGAAAGTCCAACAATTCTTTATCCATTTTCTATTATACTCCCTCTACTGTTTTTGCACACTCTTCTCCATTAGCCCTGGTTTCATGCAAATCTCCTTGTTCTGAGAAAACTATGAACTTTCATGAAAAAATAAAATCCAATCTGGATACCCATTACCTCATTCTTGCTTTCAGGTAGACTTTAGGATCTAACTCCAAGCCCAATCTTCACGGCACTACTTGCTCTTTTCCTAGGTCTTCTTTAGCCCTATCTAGGGTTTACAAGCCATTTCCAGGTTTTCATCACTTATACTCTGTTCCAACCTTGAATACACCTTACAACACCTGATTTAAACTTTCTCAAGCATCTTCCAAGATTCTTTCACCTCCAATCTTCTTTCTTGCTAGTTTTTCTCTTTTGGTGCTCTTAATGCTACTTAGGGTTTCCAATACCTACTTAGGGTTTCATAGATTTCTCACTGTTTCTAAGCCTTCTTCCATCTTGATCCACCTCATCTAGGCTTGTTCATGATCTTCTAATGGTTTACATATTCTTTAAGCCCTTCTCATATTACTTTTCTTGTTTAAATTTCCTGGACTAGTCTTATGCTCTCTTCACCTATAATCTCCCTTGGATCTGTTTTGACTTTTCCTTTGCTAGGCTAAGCCACCTGACTAACTCATCACCATTTCAATATGCTTATTAACTCCATTCCCTTTCCTCAATTCTAGTTATGGCCTTCTTCAAGTTTTCCTTTCACTTTCCTCTAGTTGTTCTTCTCCAAGTTTCTTAGTAATTGTATTGGGACAATAGCACTCTCAGTCTTGGTTATTAGTTCTTCAGAGGTTTTCTATAAGTTTGTAGGTTCCTTAATTACTTTCAAGAACACACATACTCGTCCTCAATACCAATCTTCTGAATAAGACATGAGGGTTACAACTTTTCTTCTCTACTTACCTTCAAACCCTTAAAACAGGGTAATGCTCGGAACTCTAACTGATCTGTTAAGGATTTTAACGTGTTCCCTTGCTCCATTCACTCTGAAACTCATCCCATTTCTCTGCCCTATAACCATGATCCTATTTGCAAAGTTTCCAACCCTTTCCATGGTTAATTTTCAAATTAATCAACTCTCTCTTCTCGCTAAAACCCTCAAAGACTGTATATAGTCTCCCATACCCGAGTTTCCTTCCTTATTGGTCTATGACTTGACTTCAATGGATCTCATTCTTCTCTATCACCCTGCACTCATCAACATATTATCCTTCATCATTTTATTAACAAAAATACCATAAATTTCGTAAGGTAATGACAACTTCTTGAATTCCTTTAACTCTGTACTCAGTACCCTGACACAGTCAAATCTGTATTTGTGTTGTAAAAACCTTTATGTCTCTTCAAACATTCTAAGCAATTCAAGCTCATCTACATGATTCAAACCATCTGTACTTCTCTTAACAACCTAACAAGCATTCTGTTTTGTATGATTTCATTCTAATTCATCAACCACCATCAAGGAAACTGTAACTCACTGTCACACAGTTGTGTGAGTGTCTAGTTTTGAATTTTAAGCAAATTAATGAGTGCTAAGACTCTTGTCAGGCTTTTATTCACTGAGGGTAATTTTCTACAACTCTTCAAGTCTTTGAAACTTCCCAAACCATTCAATTTAAAGACCCTTACCATCTTGAGGAACAATCTTACACATGTCTATTTCACTGTCATGACATTCTCTTATGAATGAAAGCTCTTGATGCCTTAAAACACTGCGCAACATTTTTTTTACCTGTCATAGACTCATACAAGCCAACACTTATCAATGACACATACTGCTAACAATCATTCCTGAGCAAACCACAATGCACAACTATTATTCCAATACAACATGATTCAAGATTACCATGCATGCAGTATATACAAGAATTTACAAACATTTCTTCATTTTTATTAACACAAAAAGGTCTGATTACAATACTTTCTTCCATAATTGCAGACCTCCTTAGGTTTCTTAGACATCTTCCACGTACCTCTTCTCCTAGAACCACCTTTTCAATAGCAATAACTGCCCTCTCTATTCGAATCTCACTTCCTTATGTTGAAGAAAAGGTAGTTAAAGGCTTAACCAAGATGGTTAAGATGACCATAGGTCATGACAACCCAAAAACAAGGTTAAAACACTTAATTTCTCTTTATGAGGACTAGATGGACCTTTTACATTAGTAGCCACCTCTACATTTTACATCCAATTTCTTCACATAGTACTTAGAATTCAAATTTTAAAAGCCCATTTTTGGAGGGAAATTACATAAGGGGCTCACATACCCACGAAGACTACATGGAGGCTATGAAACCACCTAAAAACACCTAATAGACCTATAAAACTACTACTCGAACCAAAAATATAAAGGAAAGCCAAAATTAACTATAATCAAGATGATGCTCCTGCATCATCTTTCTCGAAATTCGTGCCTTGCAAATGCATAAAAGGGGGTGGATGGGGGTCATTGTGGACACTTTTTTGATCATATCATTTCAGATTTTTGGGTGTTAAGCTTGTGCTTCAACATTGCAGTTAGTGAGGACAAAAACCTTCTTTGGTATTCAAAATTTGGGTATGAAAAGCCTCAAGTTCCATTGGTGATCTCATCCAGAGATCATACTTGAGCTAACAATCAGTTTTATGGAGCTAGGGCACAAATTCAAGGCTGTTTTCAGGGGTTTTACAGCTAGGGAGCACACCAAAGAGCAGATTTTCAGTTCTATTCCAGCCAGAGCATCCATCTATTACTAGTGCGAGCAGCATTGGGAAGTGTAACCAAAGCATTTCTGGGCCACTTTTGGGCTGAACGACCCCCAAAGGAGTGTGACGACCCCCTGCGGGGACTGTTGCAAGTATTTCAGGCCAAGCATCCAGTGTTAGATCTTGCCTAAGATCTTAATCTATGCTAGGATAGCATCTGCATCCTTTCTTCCTTCAATTCTAGCAGCATACGGACAGCTGTTTTACTGTTGTATTTCTAGTTGCATAAATAAAGAAAATAAATTCAGACTTTCGGTGGGAAAAATTATTGACTTGCATTTTCATGTTCGTAGAGTATGTCTAGATGCTTTGCTCTTTGCGGGTATTTCCCGTTTGATGATATTATAATTGACGATTTCAGTTTGCTGTTTTTTGTAAGGGTTTTTAAGTAAAAAATCAGATTGTTATATGTTTGTATAATGGTTTGCAAATAACCAAAATTTTAGAGATCTTTCCTATAAGGGATATTTCAATGGTATCAGAGCAATCTCCTTGTCACTTGTGGGGATTGAATTGTCTGCAAGTTCTTCTACATGGTGGGCAGTGACAGAGAGTTTAGATATTAGCACAGACAGAAAGGAAAAGGTGCAAAGCATCCCCTAGAAGGATTTGAACAACTAGGACATAATAATATGGATGATCTAGATGCATATTGTGTTAGATTTGAGAGATTTGCTCAAAATCAAGAGCGTATGGCAGATATGATGGTTGAGATGGTTTGCACCATGCAGGGGATGAATGCATCTCAACCTCCCAATGGTGAGGGAAGTACTTTAGGAGCCAACAACAATGCTCCTCTTACATAGAGAATAGTTGGATTTGCAACTAGGCCTTTTCAACCTAATTTTCTTCGTAGAGAGGAAGTCATACCTGAGGTGGAGGTGCATCATTCAGTGATGGATGATATTACTGCCAGTTATGTAGAGTACAAGACTCTTCCACCAGAAATCAAGGAAGAAATGCCCCTCACCAACTTTATGCAGCTAAAGAGGAACAAAGAGGGCCCTAGGGCTGATCCTAGACCCCAAAATAATTAGAAGAATCTTCAACAAAATTTGGGGAAGCTCACACTTTCTACATATGATGAATCTATGAATAGCACAACTCAAACGTGGATCCAAAAGGTGGATGCATACCGCATACCTTTCTCTTCGGCCTATGATGGAAGACGATGCCATCAAGTTTGCAACTTTACATCTTGAGGGCCTAACAAATGAGTGGTGGTATCACAGATTGATCACCCAAGGGCACAACCTCATCAATTCCTATGATGAGTTCAGTAGGAGGTTGATTGAGAGGTTTGATAGTGCTGATCCAAAGATCCATTTTAGGGAGTTAGCATAGCTGAAACAGTGAATGATTATGAGGTTGAGTTTGAGTGATGGTACTGGATGTGTCTGAAAGGAGGTTCGCGATATTATTCGTTGAAGGTTTGGTTGATCCACTCAAATTTAGTTAAGGCTTTCAATCTTTGTTCAGGCCAATAAGCCATCAAAAAGGCAATTGATCCCCTAAGGGAAAATTTCCGCTTTTAGGAAAACAAAGGGTATGTTCCTTTGAGGAAGCCTAGGACTTCACCTTCTGGGAAACCAAGGAAAACCCCATATGGCCAACCAAGAAGGCCATTTGAACAAGGTAATGTGTAGTAAAAGGAGCTGCCAAAGAGAAACAAAGAAGTGGATACAAGGAATGAGCTGAGGAGGAGAAATGTGTGTTTCACTTGCAAAGACCTAAAAGACCTATGGACACCGGGTCATTGGTGCCTTGGCAAAGGGCAAGTTTACTACATTGAGGTAGTGTTGGATGGAGGAGAAGAAGAAGAAGAAGAAAAAGAGGAACCAGAAGAGGAAGTGCAGGAAAAACAAGAAAAGGTTGAGTGGGTTGAAAGAACACTTGCCAAACTATCCTGAGGAGAAATTTGTTTTTCACTTGTAAAGATCTAAAAGACCTATGGACACCGGGTCATCGTTGCCTTGACAAAGGGCAAGATCATTACATTGAGGTAGTGTCGCAAGTTCACTACATAGAGGTAGTGTCGGATGGAGGAGAAGAAGAAGAAGAAGAAAAAGAGGAACTAGAAGAGGAAGTGCAGGAAAAACAAGAAAAGGTTGAGTGGGCGGAAATAACACTTGCCAAACTATCTTGGGGAGAAATTTGTGTTTCACTTGTAAAGATCTAAAAGACCTATGGACATTGGGTCATCGTTGCCTTGGCAAAGGGCAAGATCACTACATTGAGGTAGTGTCGGATGGAGGAGAAGAAGAAAAAGAGGAAGAACCAAAAGAAGTGCAGGAAAAACAAGAAAAAGTTGAGTGGGTGGAAAGAACACTTGCCACACTATCCAGGGCCCCTAGATATCACTCTTTTAGAGTGAGAGGTGAATTGTATGGTAAGAAAGTCACTGTGTTGATTGATAGTGGGGCAACCCACCATTTCATTGATGCTGATTTGGTGGCTAGATTGGGGCTACAGGCGGAGGACTTCAAAGGTTTCAATGTGACTGTGGTTGCTAGATTCATCTTCCCTTGCACAAAGAAGGTACAAATAAAAATATCTCTAGGGAAGCATAAGATTGAAGATGATTTCTATGTGGTGGGCATTGGTGAAACGAACATAGTCCTAGGGGTGCAAATGGTTGCATTCTCTAAGTGAGTTCACACAAAATTACCGAACCATGGAGCTGAAATTCAGATCAATAGGCAAGGCAATAGTGCTTCGTGGTATGACCAATGGAGCACACAATTGCTTATATTAGTCCCAGTCCCAGTGCTTTTTCTTGTTACTCTAAACACACAATTGCTTATACTAGTCCCAGTCCCGCACAAACATGTTGAATGCCCAACAAATCCCTTAACCACAAGAGTATAACTCTTGCATAAGCATAATGTCGCACAATCCAAACATGTATGTCACCTTGCAGCCTTATGATGCCTTAACGGACTCGGAACATCATCTATTAACTTGCAACCTGATGTGGGGAGCCAAAGGCATCACTAATGACAATATTAAAAGGTTCAAGCTCAAAGGACCTTTGTAGGGAAGGTCTCTAGATTTCATCTGTAAGAAGGATCTAACTACAACTGCCCTGAAAGAAGTAAGGGATGTTTTAACCTTAATTTTTAAAAAAAGTGTCGAGTCAGACAATTCACGAAGTGAAATAAATCATGTAGAAGGTTGGTGAGTTGATGATGGCGTACAATCTCCAATCTTTGGATGTGATGAATATGATGATCTTCATGTTTGATGATTCGAGCAAACCTACCTGGTTTGTGGAAGGATTGGGCTGTAAAATTCAGTTTACGATAGCCCAAACCAAGTTCGCGATGAAAGAAAATGCTATTGAAGTGATCTGTGTAGAAAATATTGAAGACTACGAGGATAGTTCAATTGAGAGTGTCAGAATTAAAGCAAAGCTGTCAATGGTGATGAGAAGGATTGAAGATCTCTAGAAAAGAGGGAAATCCCATATTTCTGTATGGCGCGTAGATTGTGGGACTGAGGGCCATCATAGGCTAACAAGAAAAGTTTGGGGACATCTAATTGAGAAATACCATTTGCTACGACACTATGTATGCTAACCTTAGAGCTTAGTTTGCAATTTTTGTTGATCCACCACTCGCGAATCTAAGGATTGTTGGAACTTACAAGACTTGCGGGACATAGCTCAAAACGTGTTTGTGGTCAAAGCCTAGACGTAACCCCAACAACATCCTCAATCTCTTGCGCAAGATGTGGAGATGGCACTAAAAGGATGTTGTGCGAAGGATGGTCTTCCTCTTCTCCACAACACCTAATATGCTCACCAACTCCTCAAAATCATCCGAATCGGGCTCCACCATCGTAATATCAATCAACCACAAGGGTGTGGTCCTCTATAAGGGCAAGAAAGTTATCAAGGTGGCTACCAACAATGTAGCCAGGGACTAAGACCATAATTCTAACCTATTGTTTGCTATTCATGTGGAGAGGCCAATCACATTGGGCGAAATTATCCATGCAATCCTCAATATCAATGTATTGAGCAAACTATAGAGTGGCTGCACCATCATACATAAGATTGTCACTCCCTAGAGAAGTAGAGAAAAGATAAACATGAGTGCAATGTCAACATGGTGAATACAAGATCCTCCATCACCTCAATGTCAAGGAGGATGGGCTGCACCTCTCCACAACACCTAATAGGATGTGCACCTCCATTGTAAATCAATATGGGGGATATCAAATCGACGACAAGGGTGGGGTCTTCCATGGAGGCTATCAAGGCGACTACTAACAATGTAGATATGGACCAAGATAGCAACACCAACCTATTGTTTGTTATTTATGTGGTGAGGCCAATCACATGATTTGAAATTGCCCATGTAATCCTCATTGGGAAATGTATTGCACAGTGGCTGGGAAACAAAACACAAGATTGTCATGCCTTAGAGAAGAAAGAAAAAAGATAAATAGGGGTGTAATGTCAACATGGTGCATACAATGCCAAAAGAGTTTAGAAACTTCTATGTGGTAAGGTTGCAAAAGAAGGAACAAGGGCTAAGATCGATAGAGATTCCTGTAGAGCCCCAAATCATGAAAGCAAAAACAAACAGATAGATACTTGGACACAAAAATAGGAGAGCCCTATTGGAGGAAGTAAATGCATTATTTAAATCTATAAAAAATCGGGAATATTGCACCTCACATGTTATGCCTATAGAATCGCAAATCTATGACCAAATAGTGGGCATACTTAAGTAGGAAGGTGTGGTTTTCGCTCTAACCGACCTGATCAAGATGGTGAATGTGTTGCGCGATGAGGATATCTTGCAGAATGTGACTAATCCTCTCAAAACACTTTTGGATAGTGCAACAAAAGCTCACAACATGGAAAAACTGGTATGGTATGTCGAATAATAAAGGTATGAAAAGAGATATTTCAAGGTGATAGATATGAAAAGAGATATTTCAATGTGATAGATATGAGAGGATATTTCAAGGTGATAGATATGAAAAGAGATAAGACCTACTATCTAGTGCTAATCAGGATTGAGGTTGGCCTATGATGGGAAGATGAATATGAACATGTTCACCAATCAAATGGATGTGCACCTAGAGGATTCAATTGTAGCAATTCCAATGAATAAAATGGAGCAACGTCCATAATGTAATCCTAATTGAGCCATTAAAGGATGTTGAAATGAAGGTGGGGGAACTCATCATGAGAGGATATTTTAAGCTGATAGATATGAAAAGAGATGAGACCCACTATCTAGTACTAATCAGGAAGAGGTTGGTCTGTGACGGGAAGATGAATATGAACACATTCACAAATCAAATAGAAGCGCACCTGGAGGATTCAATTGTAGTAATTTCGATGAACAAAGTGGAGTATCATCCAAAATACAATCCCAATTGAGTGCTTAGTGGATGTTGAAATAAAGGTGGGGGAACTCATCTTGAGAGGAGATTTCAAGGTGATAGACATGAAAAGAGACGAGACCCATTATCTAGAGCTAATTGGGAAGAGGTTGGCCTATGATGGGAAGATGAATATGAACACATTCACCAATCAAATGGAAGCACACCTAGAGGATTCAATTGTAGTAAATCCACTGAACAAAGTGGAGCATCATCCATAATACAATCCCAAAAGAACCAACATCCCCATGTGTATATGATATGGAGAGATAGTAGAAGGTAGACCATTAACAAAAAGGAGAAGAGCCAAGCACAATTCTTCCCCAAATTGCATCGAGAATTAGGAAAGTGGAACAACCAAAATGCAAGGCCATCTAGATTCCACATTGTCCACAAGTCAAAAATCTTTTTTATGGATAGATATAGGTCCCTTTTAGTAAGGTCACATACATGGTCAAAAAATAGCCCAAGACTATACTGAATCAAAAGGAGAAAGTGGATTGTTAGGTGGAGCAACTTCATCCATCAGTGAGGACTCAGATCTAGACTTAAACCATTGGATGCATAAGGAACATGATGAATGTCCCATGATAATGGTACATGCCAATGATAGACAAATTCCACTATTTTCGAATTAGGAGCCTGGATGTCTTCGTGATTAAACTTCAAAGTCATATGCTTCAATGGGAAATGAGGATTAATGCATTAAACTATGCCCTGAAAGGCTTTGCAACAACTTGGTGGGCCACACATAAATAAGGTGATACGAGCTAGGAAGAAGCAATTGAAATGCCATGTGCAAGGTTTGAAGTGTTTCTTACAATGACATGGTAATGGACAGTGTTTGTCGCACACCTGCGTAGGATTATGGAAAGAATGATTGATTGAACCATGATACTTGGAACATGTTTTTTAGGGGAATCTGACACCTCTATTTAAGTTGTGGTAGATGCATAAAAAAGAAAGTGAAAAACACACGTGGCCGTAGGTACAACAACACTTTTCACAATCCTTTTTCTTCAAAGTCATATGCTTCAATGGGAAATGAGGATTAATGCATTAAACTATGCCCTGAAAGGCTTTGCAACAACTTGGTGGGCCACACATAAATAAGGTGATACGAGCTAGGAAGAAGCAATTGAAATGCCATGTGCAAGGTTTGAAGTGTTTCTTACAATAACATGGCAATGGACAATGTTTGTCGCACACCTGCGTAGGATTATGGAAAGAACAATTGATTGATCCATGATACTTGGAACTTGTTTTTTAGGGGAATCTGACACCTGTATTTAAGTCGTGGTAGATGCATGAAAAAGAAAGTGAAACACACACGTGACTGTAGGTACAACAACACTTTTCACAATCCTTTTTCTTCAAGGATGAGAACTTGTTGCTGTTAACATTAAAGAAGATGAAAATATTCTCATGTAACGGAGGACTAGACAACATGAGTCCCCCTAGATATAAATGAACTGAATGATGTCAAAGATAAGGCTTACGTGGAAAATATTAGCAAGTGTAGACAACCGTTGGAAAGAAAGGAATTTGTATTGAAGTGTTGCAATCGGATATGGAGCAATGAAAATAATTATGCGAATGAAGAAAATGAAGAAGACTTGGAATTGAGAGGCTTGTTTTGATCCGGAACATATAGAACCACTGCCGAAAGAACCAAATTACGGAGAATAAGGACGAATAAATAGTTTCACAATGTGAAATATGGATGAACAAAAAAGAAGACTAAAGTTGTAAGATGAGAGGAAAAGGGAAAGAGACAAAATCTATAATGAACTAGTACGCAAAGGTGGAAAATATAATCACTGCAGACACACCTTAGTTGGTATTAATAGGGAACTATTAGATGCAATAATAGATTTTAGAGATTGTGCAATTGTTGTGAGATTACGAAGATGTGTTCCCAACTAAGCTCCTTGAAATTAAAGGTGTCGATCCCTTCTTGGCAGAGATGTGCATATAGCTAAAGGAAGGAGCATGACCTATCAAGAAGCAACCTTATAGGCATAACTCACATATGAAGGTATTGGTAAAGGTAGTATTAGAAAAAATGGTGGAAGTAATATTGATTCACCAAATGGAGAAAACGGATTGGATAAGCCTAGTAGTACATTTGCCTAAAAATATAAGAGAAAATTTGAGTATCGGGGATTACAGGGCTCTGAACGATTCTTGTGTGAATGATATTTTTCCCACCTCTTCTGTAGATAAGATCTTCGAAGCACTAGCCAATCACATGGTTTGAAATTGCCCATGTAATCCTCACTGGGAAATGTATTACACAATGGCTGGGCAACAAAACTTAAGATTGTCATGCATTAGAGAAGAAAGAAAAAAGATAAATAGGGGTACAATGTCAACATGGTGCATATCGTGCCAAAAGTGTTTAGAAACGTCTATGTGGTAAGGTTGTAAAGGAAGGAACAAGGGCTAAGATCGATAGAGATGCTTGTGGAGCCCCAAATCATGAAAACATAAAGAAATAGATAGATACTTGGACACAAAAATAGGTGAGCCCTATTGGAGGAGGTAAATCCATTATTTAAATCTATACAAAATCGGGAATATTGCACCTCACTTGTTATGCTTAAGGAATCGCAAAGCTATGACAAAATAGTGCGCATACTTAAGTAGGAAGGTGTAATTTTTGCTCTAGCTGGCTTGATCAAGATGGTGACTGTGTTGCGTTGCGCGATGAGGATATCTTGCAGAATGTGACTAATACGCTCAAAACACTTTTGGATTGTGTAACAAAAGCTCACAACTTTTGAAACATAATTTTCTCTGTTCTAAATAAAACATCATTTAGAAAACACATTCCATGCCAATCAATCTCATAACAGATAACCATATGCAGCTGTAATGACTCGGTATACTACCGATCTCTCATTCCATGACTCGGTTACCAACCGATCTCTCATGTTAACTTAAAGTATAGAATACTTTATGTATACTACGTATACTTGGTTCTCCTACCCTATTTTGGGTACTGAGTGATCTGTTTAAAGAACCTATCTGAATATTTGTTACCAATATTCATCTGACATCACGTTGCTTTAAACTAGGTGACATAGGACAACGCAACCAACAACTTGTGATACTTTGGCCAAAGATTTTCAACATACTGTTCATGTTACTATTCCTAGATGACATACTCGTCATTTCAGAATACGTCCTTCACCTCACTCTTATGTTATCTAGAATGGTCTTTACTGACTACCGTTAGTCCACTTGCCCAAGGTTTGACCCTAGCCCAGGTTAGCAACATAATTTATTATAGGAAGATGCTCACGATGACTTAGGGTATATGGGCATACTCGGTTGACCTAAGTCAACCGGATGTGCCGAGGTACCCTGAGTCATTGAAAGCTACTACCTATCCTAAACATGCTACTAACTTGACCTAGAGAGAAACTAAGTTCAAGTCCAGATGTGCGTAAATCTAGATGAACAAATACGGAAGGGTGTTGCCACATGTCAACTGCAACACTGTATCCTTGAGAAGTCCCAAGACTTCTCGAGGGTACAGTCCTGCAGTTGGCGTGTGCCAACATCCGTTAGAACTGATTCATCAAGATGTACATACCCCCTTAGTGGTCATTAATCATAATTAAATTGGATTAAGATTCAGATTACAACAACCATGCCTAACCCTAATTCCAACATTCATTAAGTTCTTTACCCATACTTATCCTGATTAGATATGGAGAACTTCATTAATTCAAGTTTGCATTGTTGTTTATTAACATGGCATAACAAACAGTTATCCCAAAAACAGGACAACAAACATCAACGTTTAATTCTTAATGTAACCTAGCTGTCCAAATCAAGTGTGACATCCACCTAGATTCAACTAGTGTTTACTTTATAAACGAAGTTATAAAGATTAAGGATCATAACCACTATTCATTTTATCTTTCATTCTTTGGGAGAGGAAGAGTCTTCCTCTACATGGTTAAATGTTAGTTTTAACATAACCTTTTTATCATTCGTTACTCATATAGTTTAATTGTATGTCCCAAGCATATTTCATTATTAAACTATAGTTGTGTAGTTAGAGAATGACATCTTTTGCAATTTAACAAGTTCATTATAATAAGGGAGATTATACTATCTCCTTAATCCAACTCATTATCTGATAACAACAATAGTATACAAATAGATATAAAGAATACCGCCAAGATATCACTATTATTTCCGGCATACAAGTACAAAAGATTTCACTTCACAAATTGAGTCCAACACAAAACCTTTCAATTCATGATTTTAAATATACATTTACAAGACTATGCAATTCAGACATTCTGCATGTCAATCATAATTATGATCTTAAAATAACATCACTTTTCTTTTCCAATACAACTCAAGAATGATTCGAAACTCTTTACATAAGATCCAAATTAAATAAGCCAATGCATCATAAAAGTTCTTGCCTTCTTTTATCACTTACGATGTCCATCTGCAAAAATTGCTAGCACGGGTCAGTTCAATGAACTGAGCATGATAAGCACTAAGCATTAAAGTGAAGTGCATTCCACTAATTGTTCCATTAAAACAACTCTGCTTTAATGAAACAATTAATATATCATACAAATAATCATAAGTAATAACATCCAGAAAAGAAGTACAATTAAAGAGTCTGAATTCACTTTTAAGAAAAGAGCATAATATAATCTGCAACACCTGCATTTATATCATATGGTTTAATTGATCCTATCAATTACTTTAAAATAATCAACAAGTCTTGTCATCCAATTGTTTCATAATTCCATAAGAATAGAAATACACATTTATCTTTTCTAAGCAGCAAAAGAAGTTAATTTCAGCCTAGCTCATATTAGGATGATTCATCCTACAACTTTAAGCGAAGAAGAAGAATCAATACATATTACTCCTTACACACTTCATCATCTGAAAGACAAACATGTTTAGAACTCACCTAACTGCTTCAGTTCAAGGATATCAATATAACTATTCCATAAATAAGAGACAACATCTAAACAAGAATCCCGAATCCATCCAAGAAGAATAGGAATCAAAACAGTCTAATTGAAAGTCTTACTAACTTCTGCCTATTAGAAGAAATAATTCAAGGATCTGAAACCCGACTTTCCACAAATCCAAGCTATACTCAAACAAAATAAATCTCTTAACCAATCCACAAGAAGTTTCCATCTCAGAAGAGAATCAATTAAAGAGAAGCTCAGTCAATGAACTTATACAATCAACAGAAAAAAGGATCTCAAATAGAAAAGGACCCAATCCATAATTCATTTCATTTATACTATGAAATGAATTCCCATATCTATTTCAAACTTAGAAATTCTTTAACTAGTTCCCAAAAAAGAACACAAAACCGATCACACAGTTAAAGAATGCACACATCAGACTTTCCATTACAAATCTTACAAACTGGTTTACCTATTCCATTCACTCAAACACAAGTTCAAATTCAGTTCTTCAGAACGAAGTACATAGTACAGTCCCTAAAACAATATACTGTCCCCAAGAGATCATATTCATTTCTCTTTTTAAAACCAGAGATTCGTTCAATGAATCCAATAAGGAATAGAAATCCACAAACAGTGTAAGATATACAAGGATCAATATAACTCACGAACTCAAAAGACTAACATCCCATTACAAGGCTTCAGTAGCTTAATGCAAGGGAGTAAGTAGTTCGCGATCCCAAATAAGTACAATATTACAAAAGCACTCTGAACAGTGATATAATATCCTTTCATACAAAACTCAGTATACTAGGTTTTAGATTCAACCTTCTAATAAAACCCAAGAATCAAATAAAAGATCAGAAGAGAGTAAAGAAAACCCAACGACGTTTAAGTCAAGAGATGTTCCAATCTTACTTCCAACTCAACTGAAACAGAATCACAACCAGGACTCTCAAGTTCTAGTTTAAAAGATTAAGGCAGGGAAAGTATTTGTTTCAACATCTAACAAGAAGGAGAGTAACTACTACACTTCCAGAAGTCTCTAAAACTGTTATGATTGTTCCAAATGAACCACAAAAATCAATTAAACGCACAACAAGACATAGTTCCAGTTGATTAATCTAATGAACAAAACAGTCAAGCTTCAACAAGACGCGGGTTCGCTCAGGGCAAAGAAGAATAGGATACACTTCGTATTCACACACCCTATCAAGTTCAAAGAAGGCGGTACAGTCTAAAAGACATAAGTACCACAATCGATCCAGCAAGAAGTCACAAGAAGAAGATCTCGCAATTACCAGGGCTACTTCAATAAAAAACAAATCTCTCAAGACCCTTTTGAACAGACAGTCCTTAAATGAGATTAAAGCTTTTCAAATCCTTAATACCAACAAAACTCCAGCTCAGAATATAAGTATAAAATCAAACACGTCGATTCCAACACAAGTTCAAACATGCATGAATGGAATACCAGTACAGTGTCGAACACGAGCTTCGAACAAAAGTTCAGAACTTCATAAAGCTCTAATACTGGCTCAGACAAACATGAAGTTCAAATATGAGCCTATAACGAAACACGAAGCCCTAAATACAAGCTCAGAACAAAACACCAATGCTCTAATACGAGTTCAAGCATTTTCAAATCCTTAAATAAGAATAAAACTTCCAGCTCAGAGTATATGTACAGAACAAAACTCAACAACTCGACTACAAGTTCAGCATTCGCAAGTACTGAAAAATGAGTACAGTGTCGATACGAAGATTCAACCAAAAGCTTCAACTCAGAACTACACCAAGTTCATAACAAACACAATCTCAAGCTTAGAACAAACACAAATTTCCAACACAAGCTCAACGAAACACAAGACTACCATAGAGATTCAGAACCATACAAGCAACAAATGCCAGTTCAGAATGACCAAGAAGCTCTACTACAAATTCAATGAAACACAGGCTCTAATAATAGTTTTGAATGAAACATAAGGCAACGAATTCCAGTTCATTCAATACTAGCCTTGAATACAAATTACAGAGCTTCAAATACAAGTTTGCATGAATATCACCATTAAACTAGCACAAAGAAAGTTTCCCAAAAACTACCATTACTACAATGGATTTACATTCCAAAAACCACAGAGATTTCATGAAAACATACAAATAATTAACCAGACAAATCATGCAAATAATTATCTCAAGAGAGTAGAATTGTTTTAATGAATCATTTAGAAGAAAGCAAGAAATCTTAATGGGTAGAGCCTATCATGCCTGATAGTGCCTCTGCCAATTCGAAGGATACTTCCAGCCAAGCTTCCAACTCTTTTTCTTCTCCACGACAGATCAACAACCAAACAATTTTTCTTCCAATGCCTCTTATACATTCCCTTGATCGAAAATAGACCAGAGAAACCAAAAATAGCCAAGAAGAAGAAGAAGTCAAACTGCTGGTTCAAAGAACCAGATAACTCCATGCAGAGAAAAATTCGTGAGGCATGCAAAACCAAACAACCTCTCACAAACCCACCTCCTGTGTTTCCAAGATGGTTTGCACACAAAAACCGAGATTCATTAATGCCATAACTCCTAATTCTCCCGCTTATCTCTCCTTGCCACCGCCTCCCAAAACTGGCGAGTACCAATTCCAAATCAACATGCAATTCCATACTTAGCGAAGCCTCCACGTAAGCCCCACTAAAGTTTAACTAGCCCTTGCCAAACTGGCAGTACCTCCATGCATTTAAATCCTATCAAATCAAATAAAAGTCATTGGAACCATCGCCATAGTGCCATGCGACCCTAGGTCCCTTTTTAAATAGTTTAGGCTAGATTTCCCAAAACTTAGGTTAGTCCAACAATTAATCACCTTAGGTCTTAAAACATTGCCTTAGGTAGTTTCCACCTTAGGTTAGATTAAATTCACCTCCATATAGTATTAGGCATTAGGTTAACATAGCTAAGAATTACTATAGTACTCTCCCCTTCCCATATTCATTTAGCACAAGAGCTTAGGTTAGGTCACCCCCCAACACAATATAATAAGAAGCTTAGGTTAGATTATAACCCAATTAAATAGACGTAGCTAGGAAGTAGGTGCTCTTACCTAGCTTAGGATACCATTAGGATATTCCTTTATTTTTTAGGATCCTGTTCCCCTTCATAGTCATAAGAAGACTATATTTTGTTTGCGATAATAATGTCCTGCAGAGATCAATCCCAGAGACCCAAGCACAAACATACAGTCGAATGAAGGCACTTTCACACAAGACCATAAAATTTACAAAATACAATAGTTCAATCCGTTATGCCTTTCAAACTATTGAATGTCAATTTACCATTCAGTCTGTTAAGAAGATTTAAAACATTCCTTGGATCACTGAAATTGATCCAAGGATGAGTCAGTCACAAGAGATAAGTTTGCAACTCACAAAATTAGATTGCAGCTTATCATTAAGAAGTGAAAATGGATTCTTGCAAGCCATATCATTCTGTTCTAACGAATCCAAGAGCAGAAATGATTTATCCATAACAAGCATGATTTTCAACAATCAAGGAAACACACCTCATTCAAGAAAATCACATGCCAACGCTTGTAATGCAAAGAGAAATATAACAGTTTGTTTAAGGTGTCGAGACCCACTATCTATTGCTAATCAGGAAGAGGTTGGCCTGTGATGGGAAGATGAATATGACCACGTTCACAAATCAAATGGAAGCGCACTTGGAGGATTCAATTGTAGTAATTCCGATGAACAAAGTGGATTATTATCCATAATACAATCCCAATTGAGTGATTAGAGGATGTTGAAATAAAGGTGGGGGAACTCATCTTGATGGGAGATTTCAAGGTGATAGATATTAAAAGAGACAAGACCCATTATCTAGTGCTAATTGGGAAGAGGTTGGCCTGCGATGGATGAATATGAATCTGTGATGGGAGGATGAATATGAACACGTTAACTAATCAAATGGAAGCGCACCTAGAGGATTCAACTGTACTAATTCCGTTGATCAAAGTGGAGCATCATCCATAATACAATCCAAAAAGAACCAACATCCCCTTGTGTATATGATATGGAGAGATGGTAGAAGGTAGACCAGTAACAAAAAATAGAAGAGCCAAACGCAATTCTTCCCAAATTGCATCGAGAATTAGGAAAGTGGAACAACCACAATGCAAGGCCATCTAGATTCCACACCGTCCGCATGTCAATTTTTTTTATGGATGGATATAGGTCCCCTTTAGTAAGGTCACATACATGGTCAAAAAATAGACAATATATGGTGTCTCATGGATATCCCAAGACTATACCGAATCAAAAGGAGAAAGCGGATTGTTAGGTGGAGCAACTTCATCCATTAGTGAGGACTCAGATGTAAACTTAAACCATTGGAGCCAAACGTAATTCTTCCCCAAATTGTGTCGAGAATTAGGAAAGTGGAACAACCACAATGCAAGGCCATCTAGATTCCACACCGTTTGCATGTCAAATTTTTTTTATGGATGGATATAGGTCCCCTTTAATAAGGTTACATACATGGTCAAAAAATAGACAAAATCTATGGTGTCTCAAGGATAGCCCAAGACTATACTGAATCAAAAGGAGAAAGTGGATTGTTAGGTGGAGCAACTTCATCCATCAGTGAGGACTCAAAACACGATGTACATCCCATGATAATGGTACATGCCAATGATAGACAAATTCCATAATATTTTCAAATTAGGAGCTTGGATTTCTTCGTGATTAAACTTCAAAGTCATATGCCTGAATGGAAAATGAGGATTAATTCATTAAACTATGCCCTAAAAGGCATTGTAACAACTTGGTGGGCCACACATAAAAATGTGATACGAGCTAGGAAGAAGCAATTGAAATGCCATGTGCAAGGTTTGAAGTGTTTCCTACAATAACATGGCAATGGACAATGTTTGTCGTGCATCTGCATAGGATTATAGAAAGAACAATTGATTGATCGACAATACTTGGAACATGTTTTTCAGGGGAATCCGACACCTCTATTTAAGGCGTGGTAGATGCATCAAAAAAGAAGTGAAACACACACGTGGCCGTAGGTACAACAACACTTTTTACAATCCTTTTTCTTCAAGGATGAGAACTTGTTGTTGAAGGCAACATTAAAGAAGATGAAAATATTGTCATGTAACGGAGGACTAGACAATGTGAGTCTCCTAGATATAAATGAACTGAACGATGTCAAAGATAAGGCTTACATGGAAAATATTAGCAAGTGTAGACAACCGTTGGAAAGAAAGGAATTTGTATTAAAGTATTGCAATCGGATATGGAGCAATGAAAATAATTAGGCGAATGAAGAAAATGAAGAAGACTTGGAATTGAGAGGTTTGTTTGATCCGGAACATATAGAACCACTGCTGAAGAACCAAATTACGGAGAATAAGGAGGAATAATAGTTTCACAATGTGAATATGGATGAACAAAAACGAAGACTAAAGTTGTAAGATGAGAGGAAAAGGGAAAGAGACAAAATCTATAATGAACTAGTACGCAAAGGTGGAAAATATAATCACTGCGGACACACCTTAGTTGGTACCAATAGGGAACTATTAGATGCAATAATAGATTTTAGAGATTGTGCAATTGTTGTGAGATTACGAAGATGTGTTCCCAACTAAGTTCCTTGAAATTAAAGGCGTGGATCCCTCCTTGGGAGAGATGTGCATGTAGGTAAAGGAAGGAGCATGACCTATCAAGAAGCAACCTTATAGGCATAACTCAAATATGAAGGTAAAGGTAAAGGTAGAATTAGAAAAAATGGTGGAAGTAAGATTGATTCATCCAATGGAGAAAACGGATTGGGTAAGCCTAGTAGTACATCAGCATAAAAAGATAGGAGAATTTTTGATTTTTCGGACTACAGGGCTCTGAACGATTCGTGTGTGAATGATATTTTTCCCACCTCTTCTTTAGATAAGATCTTGGAAGCATTGACAATTGTAATGTCCCTTTTTTGGACGAATTAGAACAATATGGATTTTATATTAAACCTTTATAGTGAAAATATTAAATTCTAATTTTTATATTAAAACCCTTGTAGATGAAATTACAAAATGCTGGAATTTTCTCATTTTTATTAAAAATTATGATTTTTGCAACAAACCCTTAAATTTGATAATATAAAACTATGATTTTTTTGATAAACAACCGAAAATAGAGAACGATTCTTGTGTGAATGATATTTTTCCCACCTCTTCTTTAGATAAGATCTTGGAAGCATTGACAATTGTAATGTCCCTTTTTTGGACGAATTAGAACAATATGGATTTTATATTAAACCTTTATAGTGAAAATATTAAATTCTAATTTTTATATTAAAACCCTTGTAGATGAAATTACAAAATGCTGGAATTTTCTCATTTTTATTAAAAATTATGATTTTTGCAACAAACCCTTAAATTTGATAATATAAAACTATGATTTTTTTGATAAACAACCGAAAATAGAGATTTTATTTGAATAATGGATGAATTCAGTTACAAGAAAATTCAGAAATTATTTATGACATAGTTGAACATGAAAATGGAGAATCTAACCTTGAAAACAACTCCTAATTGTGACGTCGGTCCTAGACATATGATGCCAGTCCTAATATTGATGCCCTAGCGTAAATTTGGAATTTCCGTGTTGCCCTGATTATTTGATGATGCTGATTTCTAATATAGACTAGATTTGAAGTGCATATGTAGTCCGTGAATGGAACCACCACACAAAACCTGAGCGTTTTCATCCCCCAATGTTTTCCATCAGAGGGTTCTCGTCCTTTGAGTTTGAAAGCTGAAGCTGAATTCTCAAACTCACAAATAAGCTGGATGATTGAAAAGTGATCCAAAAATGAGCTCACTCGCCCCACTTTTATAATTTTACTTTCATGCTTTTCAAGGAAAAACACTCATAAAATAATGTCCCTCTTCTATTTTGTCGTTGACGTGCTTTATTAAAAATATAATCTTTTTTATAAAATAACATAAATTGCCTTTTTATAAATATAACATAAAATTATTTTTGGCCAACTTAAGTTTAATTATTAATTATTAATTTATTTCCCTTACACCACCCCTTTAGCCTATATGGGAATTGAAGGATAGGCTATTGGTCTTCCGATTTATTTAATTCGAAAAAGTGGACTTTATAGTCTGTCCTTCCCAAAATTGCTTGGCCTCAAGGAATTTCAAGCTCAATTGCTTGATCTCTTCCCAAATGGCCATCTTTGTAATTACCTGGATCCCAATTCATCCTTGGGAACTTGCAATCCCATCTTCCATATAGACTCTCCTTTCTAAAATATTCAGTTTTTGCTATATGTTACCCATAACGGCCCCTTCCGATACTGCACTCTCATTACATACATTAGGTGCCTTTTGTTTGCAATTTGTGGTTGCCTCAGAGAATCTGAAACTGAACTGTAAATCAGCACTCATGAAGTTAGAATGACTGCTAAATTCATCCGATTGCACTTGGAATTTACTTCTAGTATTTGGTTTTAACAGTTCTGTAGGAATTGACGTCTTTAGTTTCTTGCTATGTGCACAAATGGCTGCTGCAAACTTATTGCAATACCAGTGATCCATTCTTCTTTCAACTCGCTCAATGCCATCCCCAAAGCTCCCTTGACAATCACTCTTTCAGAAAATTTATTCTTGCTTCTTTTTAAGTCAAGCATCACAAAAATTGACTCTACCTCAATGACTTTCATATTAAAACCATATTGTTTCCAATCAACACACTTTAAAGCTTGTACCATGGAAATTGTGACAACACTTAAATATGTCTGGTTATGATGTTGGATTACATATTATGTTCTCTGTATGTTGAACATCTGGGAGAGTGTTTTTTAGAACATAAGACCTTTTCTAAAGCCTCAATTAGCTGCTGTTTAGAAAGTACAACACGATACTCTGTATCAATGTTAAAAGACTTGGATCATAATGAACAATATAAGCTTGTAATGTCCTTGTTTGGGGGACCTCCAGAAATGGCCAAAAGCTCTCAAATTAGATTTACAGAGCTGCTGTTATAACCCCGTAAATCTGCAAATTAAACCCTGTTCTAGGGCAGCAACGTTATTTGGGGTTTCAATCCCACTTTTGAGCCTTCAAAACTCTTCAAATTAGCTTCACTTGAATTTATAAAATTATGATATAACCTCAACAATTATGTAGTGCAAGAAATCTGATTTTTAATGCCCTAGATATGGAGATGAATTTCACGAAACCCTTGTTTGCAGTGTGATTTTAAAAAATTCATAACTCAGCTTAGAAAGCACCAAAAATCATGAAACTCGAGATATTGGCCTTATGAAATATAGAAAATAAGATGATAATTTCAGATTTGCAAAAATGTCACTGAACATACCAAAACACCACCTCAATATAGATCGCCTTACTTGAAATAAAATATAATTTGCACGAAACAATTGATAAAATGGAATATTTCACCTTTATAAATCATAGGGAGTCCAACCATGCAAGAGATCACATAAAAACTGTAATGCCCCCAAATGGACTTATTTTTCCCCTAAATGGATTTTAGGCTATTCTCGACTCAAAATTATAGATTATAGAATTTATAATAAAATATAAAATTCAGATCTGAATATTTTAAGGGAATGGTGACTTGTATGAGGTATAAAAATGAGTCCAAACTAAAGTGTAACAACTAAATATTCAATGGAATCAACTTTTTATGAAGATGAAATCAAAAGATAAATACCATTTCTGACCTCAAAATCAGGCTGTAATTATTCTATATAATTCTGCAGATCACTGCCTGAGGCACAGCTGAAAGTGGCCCTTCCTCAACACCAAAAATTCTTAAAATTAGATGATCTGATTTATTAAAAATCAGAAGTAATATCAGCAACTGAAAAGGCCATAAAACCAGCCACAAGGCACCATATAACAACTCCTTAGGTGGTCGCTCCACCTGGGAAAGAATGGGAAATATAACAACAAATTTATCCCACAAACCCTTGATCAAATTTTGTAAAGTACAACCCTCAAAATGCTTGGAAAACTACTAGAAAACACTTGAAAAATACTACTAACTCAGTGTTTTGCAATGAAAACTCCAGGGTGGAGAATCCTCTCAAGCAGGAGAAGGGTTTTTCGTCATTTTACTAGACTCGTTGAGGGTTTTCGTCCTCAAGAGTGAATCTCTAAGGGTTTTTTGTCCTTAGAAGATTGAAGATGCAAACTCAAAACTCAACATACAAATCTGATTTTAGAAAATAGACAAGTGATGATCTCCTCAAGCAAGTCGACTTGCTTATATAGAGCTAATGGACCAACTTGTCTCCCTTAACATCCAATAAGCTTTTAGCCCCTCATTTAATGTTTTTCCCTTTTGATCCATCCCATAAGGAGGTTGCATTTATCTAGGGGAAAATAAGACTTTATAAGGTGACTTTAGTTTTTCTAATTTTATTTTATTATTAAGTCTATAATAATTTAATATAAGTGTTTTTATAATATTTTCTTTTTTTTTTATTTGCACTTTATAATAAATCATTGACTTAAGTTCCCCTTGTGCTCATCCCTTAGCCATCGGGGAGACAAAAATGGGCGAAGGGTCTTCAACCGAGAAGGGGATATTACAAAAAAACTATCATTAGAGTAATGACTTAAAAATACACCTCCAACTAAAAATGCTCAGGGCAGAAATCTATTATAACCATAATCTAGGCTTATGATGTGCTCGATGGCCAACCATCAACTTAATATCAAGTACTTTCAGACATTCCAACAAAGAGAGAGAATATAGGAGCCTACAGGCTCACCATAGAGATTATTATGCCAACTAATTGTAAATGAACTTGTGTACAATTTGAACGTAGTTATGATGAGATTACTAGCTTCCTCAAAAAATTATTCGCTATATGGACCCATGAGGATGTCCATTTTTTTAATGTTATTCTATTTTGAATATATGACTTCATATATTAACAGATACATGATAGTCTCCCCCTACAACGAAATTGCTTGTCCCAAAGCGATCGGTATGAAGTACAAGATCCCATATATAGAAGGGATTACAGCTAGCTCCTTAAACTTTAAAGTACCTGCAGATGAAACAAAACTCATTAATGGTTAGAGGGATTGAATGACCTTGCTTCCTCCCTTAAGCTTGAATTTGTGGCTTTCGCATGAGCAGATTGCGTTCTATCTTCATGCTTGCCAAAGCCACATAATGTATCATCCGAACATTGGGTGTTCCCAATTTACCCTCTTGCTGTCTTTGAACACAGCTGTAATTATGCATCTAAGTTTCCTAAAGGATTAGAAGGATAGGGTTGCTGGGATCTATCTTATAACAATTGCCATAGAGTTACAACAATGGTTTTCGGACTACAGCGAGGTTGAGTCGTCCACGGTAAGGCTACGTCCTCCTTCATTGTCAAGAGTACGCTGAAAAATAATTGCAAACCTAGTCTGCACTTCTCACTGACATAATTCCTAAAATATAGTCCTAACTTGTGATGGGTACTTTTACATTTATTACATCACTTAATAATAACACTTCTCTTAATAGGAGTTTAGTGAAATTATCAACAAGTTCCTCTTGCATCGAACAATGCAGCAGTTCAATCTCTTTACTTGGACCTACTCTCAAACATAGTGATAAGTACATCAATGGGATTCGTTCTTGCATAAAATTGTGGATTTCTAAACAACTTGAAGATGTACTATCACAATAACTTAAGTTTGGTTGAAGTCTCCACAAATTTCCATGTCATTCAAAATTGTCCAAAGACATTGTTTCATCAAGTTGGTTCCAATAGCATTGCAAGTTCCATGTCATTCAAAATTGTCCAAAGACAAATTGTTTCACAAGTTGTTGCTTTACCCTCAACTTTTGTTGATTAAAGCATACAATGTTGGATTGCTTCTTTCTGGTCCAGTATATTGCTCTAGAAATAAGATCTAGGGCATGAAACAAATCTATTGTTTTTATCATCAATTGATCTTGCCCAGCCTGAATTTGGTGTATCCAATCAAATTGAACTTCTCATACATAAATTACTCAACTCAAAAAATCCATGTTTCCTTCACATATCTGAGCACGCCTTATGCTTCTTAGCAAAGTATCTCTGTGATATGTTTCACAACTTTGGAAAGCTAAGCTGACATGAACATTCAGATCTAGCCATGTAATGTCACTTTTAGGGCAGATTAGCGAGCAATCTGATTTTTATGCAAACCCTTAAGACAAAAAATACAACAATCTGAAATCTTCCATTACAATCGAGGATGAATTCACAATACAAAAATGCACCCATTGAATTCCCAGAACCACTTCATCAGAAACCCTAACTTGATCACAAATAGATTCGATGACATAAATCATCTTTTTCCAGGACTGAAGTGATCGTTGTACAAAATTTATTTGAATGCCCAAAGTATCTAGAAACCACTCTTGATACAAGCCTAGTGACCCCTTGGTTATGAAAGAATAATTTTTCCACCTAAGTCTGAATTTATTTTAAGTAGGTTTCACACCATAAAACATTGAAAAAATACCGGCATAAAATTACAACAATTTTCTCACAAGATCCAAATGACAAGAGGAGACCAAAAGGAGACGCTGCAAACTGAAACCAACCAATTCCGTCCGCTACCGATGTCCTAAACACTTATCTGAAATCCAAAGGGGTTTTGAAAAGCCCTAGAAATGGCTGCAACTCATGCCCTAGTTGTTCCTGATTGAAGTCAAGTGGTTTGCCAATTGGCTGAATTTCTTCACTTGAAATGCAGATCTGGGGCAGGAAAAGCAAAAAAACATGCCCCAGCTGAACTACAAACTGACACAAATTGAAAATACACGTACCCTAGCTCTGATGATCCAATTTTACGCTCAAATGTGACTCCTGAGTGAAGTCTCCATAAAGATATTGAGAGTTTTTGTCAGCTCAAAGCTAATCACAATGAGGGTTTTCGTCCTCAAGTGATGGCTGCTAAGAGGGTTTCCATCCTCAATAGCTGAAAGTAGAAGCACAAGGGCTTGACTTCATAAAATCAAGATGATAGATAGATTATAGATGCCCCAAACGAACCCCTTCATCCTCCTTTTATAACTTCTCTTTCCTCTTTCTTTCAATTTTGGTGGCCGACTTATTTTATTTAAAAGTCACTTTTATTTTAATAATAAAACAAGTTGCCTTAAAATATAACATAAAGTTACATTTGGCCGACTTAGTTAAGTCATTAATTTTACTTTAAGTATTTAAAAAAAAAATTTATTTTAATAAAATATTATTATTAAGTTGCCCAAAGATTAGAAATGACCAAGTTAAATCATTAATTTTACTTTAAGTATTTAAAAATACTTTTTATTTTAATAAAATATTATTAAGTTGCCCAATGATTAGAAATGGCCAAGCCTAACTTGTAAATAATATTATTAATTTATTTTAATCTAGAAAAGGGGGCATTACAGGACAAAGTATAGGTAAGGTAGATCAAGCTCCCAAACAATTGTTTATACAACTTTGCATCTAGCTTCTTTGACTCATCATTTAATGGAAGTTGTAAACTTGTTTCCACTAGTGTGGCAGATGGTTTGCAATTTATCATTCAGATTAAAAGAGCATTTCTTTTCCATACTTAGTCTGTGACAAGAAAATTGTGTCTCCTAGAAAATTTCAAACCCTAAATAGTAAATCAAAATTCTATGTCTATCTTTCAAAATCTTTACAAAGCTCCTAATTCACTTCATCCCGATCATATCTGTGTTGCTTCTTTTGATCACTAAATAATCCACATACACTACAAGAATGAGCATGACTAAGTCGTTAGACCATTTTTTACATAAAAGTTCATATCTAAAGTGTTCCTCTGAAAACCATTTGTGCACAAGCATTCATTAATTTTGATGTACCTTGTTCCAATCCATACAATGAATTTATAAAACTACAAATTAGATGTCTTTCATTTTACTTCAAAACCTTCAAATTGTATTTTTGCATTTCCTCTTTGTGGTCCCCATTTGAAAGTATATTCACCATGTCCATTTGTTGAACAGTTTATTTGTGTACAGGCTCAACAAATTTTTAAATCTTTCTTTCCAGACAACGAAGCATATTCAACTTGTGTAACACCTACCCATTTCTTTCTTTCATTGTGCTTGTTGAATGTATGTTGTTGTCTATTTTAATAGATGACAACTTCACTTATTCTTGAAGATCTTATGTAATATCCCTTTTGGGGATAAAACTGAAAATTAAAGAAATTAGCTCAAACACCCAATAACCAAGTCTGATTTTTAAAACCAGCCAACTGAAAATAATCCGATTTTTGCAATATTCAAGGGCAGTGAACTGTTTATGGAATTCAACTCCACTTTTGAGCCTTCAAAACCCTTCAATTAGCCCCACTTGAATCTCTAAAATCATGATATAACCTCAACAATCATGTAGGGCAAGAAATCTGATTTTTAATGCCCTAGATATGAATTTCATGAAACCCTTGTCTGCAGTGTTATTTTTAAAAATTCATAACTCAACTTAGAAAGCAACCAAAATCATGAAACTTGAGATATTGGCCTTATGAAATATAGAGAATAAGATGGTAATTTCAGATTTTTCAAAATGTCACCGCACATACCAAAACATCACCTCAATATAGGCCACCCCTCTTGAAATTAAATATAATTTGCACCAAACAATTGATAAAATGGAAGATTTCACCTTTATAAATCACAGGGAGTCCAACCATGCAAGAGACTATCAATTTCTGAGGAGTCCTCAATTGAATCCATAAGATTGGGTAAAGCTAGAACATGGACCAATTGCAATCTAGACTCGCAGACATAGAAAATCTTGCACAATAATCTTCCTGGGATATTGTCCATAGTGAGTGATTAGAAACAATGGATCTCGACACGAATTTTTTAGGAATGCGACAAATCCAGAAAAGAAATGACTCAAATTTGCATACTATTACAACTTGTACCTACGACCAACTATCCCTAGGGCCTATATATATAATTTTCCATGACTGTATGTCATATGATAGAAATAGCTTGTGAACTTAATGCTTAACTTGTGTGAGCTATAATAGAGGGTACTTGTATGCATTTAATGTTAACTGGTGTGGACTTGTTACTTTATATCTTGGTTTTTGGAAAGATAAATGTTTCTTAGAATAGACTTCGAAAGATCATTGGTTAAACATAGGAAACTTTTATAACAAGTATCTCCACGAATTGAAAAATTAAAAGAAAATAAAAGCTTTGATTTCGCACGTGCATCAAAAATGAGTGAGTAATAACTGCAAATTAAGACACACTATACGTCTAGAGTCTGACAATGTGAAAACCATATATACGTGCTGTTTTCTTATTGGTTCGCACTTTGCTGTGAAACATGCTTGACTGGATGATCATATAATACTCTATAACATATACTTTTCGGGCATGGCAAGTTTTGACAGTTTCAAAACTACATGGAAGTTGTTGATTCATTCGCTATTTGTAAATTGAAGTAGCGTGGACTATTCTTATTGGTTAGCAATTGAGAAGGTTATCAAAGGACTGACATTGCGAATTGCGAAGTAACTTGGAGCTTTCTTAGTGGCTCGCACTTTGCAATGACTGACAGGACCTACCAAGAAACTGACATTGCGAAAACAATATAACTGGGGTTATGTAGAGTATGGCACTTCCTATTGGTTTGTGCTTCCTGGTGATTAATAGAGGTTATCTAGAGTATGACACTGTGAAAGCCGTAAATTCGTGGGGTTTTCTTATTGGCTTGCGCTTCGCAGTGAAACATACCCGATAAAAAGATCATATAATAAAAACGATCCATAAGAACCATATACACGTGGAGCATTCTTGCTGCCTCACCTTTCACAATCTGACATGGTTCTTACAAAGGAAAACAACATGCAAAGCTATCAAAGCTCACCACGTGGAATTAACAGGACGTAGAGGTGAAAAGGCAGACAAAATCCATGGGAGTACGTGAAGAATCAGGAAAAGCGGAGAATTAAAGCCACAACTACCAAAAGCCACGAGTAGCTCAAAGCTTCAAAATCAATGTAAAACGTATAAATTATTAAATGGTAGACTAGACTTCAATGTTGCAACGATATACCACCATTTTAGCACGAATTAGCAAGATTTACACGACTCTTGAAAGGATTTCATGCTCAAGCACCTTGTATTCGAGCTATAACTGAGCTTTTAAAGTCTAAACTCAAGTGATCACAAAACAAAACAAAGTATTATTGTTTTTCAAGATTGAGAGCTTTGCATACCTATTTTTTGAGAGATCAAGTATTTTAAAGCTTATCGTCAATGGAGGCTTACTTGCACACTTTCCACTCAGACCAGCTCTTTGGAGACATTGTTTTTGACAAACAAGTCATCGGCTTAGAGCGTTATACAACCTTTAAAATGGAGGTAGGAGGAGCTAGTTTGATAGACGATGACGACGCAGACGGGATGAAGAACAGTGCATGGCTGATCTAGTGGCCATTAGACAGACAAGGATGCATATTTTAGCTGGAAAACCAGAGGTAATGCCTTGTATTGACTTGCTTTGGGGCAGTTTCGATGATGATGTAAGTTGTATAGGAGGAATTCTAAAATCTAAATGAAAAAATGCAATCAGTAATATAACTGAAGATGCTATTGCTGATTACTACCATCTCCCTTGATCTAATATTCAGTTCAATCAAGAAACAATGGAAAAATGGGGAAAGAGCAATAACTTTAAGACCATGCTTAAAGATTGGGTAGAGGACTTGACTAGTTTCAAGTCCAAAGTCGCCATAGACAAGATGAATATAAGACCATTCAGACATGGAGTGAGAGTGGGAATGGCCCTAATGAATAGACTATTTGGAGCACCAAATATTGTGCATGTCAATCAAACCTGGGTACCCCTGCTAGCCATGATCATTGATGATGAAAAGATATCTAATTTGGCTGGACTTCTAGCTTTTAACCTCTACAATAATCTTGTGAGTGCCAGGGAGAAGGACAATTTCTATATGATGTCTTACTTGCTTGATGTTGTGTGTGCATTCCAACAATTTTAGGGAGTCCCCAGTTGGCCACCATAACACACACATATGTCTTTTGCAATATGCACATGCATAACTATAGGAAGAAAATGGAGGTGATCTGTAATAACTACTATCTTGTGATCTTCCATGCCATACATGACACCCCTCTGCCTAGGGTGAGTCAAAAAATCATCCATTTATTGAGAAATTGGTGAGTTTTTTGGTGTTACCCAGACTCTGTCTCATTTAGACTACCCAGATATGTTTCAGACAAGCTAGTTAAGTAGGAGATTTTATATCACTTTGTCTATGATATCAGTCATGTAGCAAAGGAACAAAAGAAGATAAACTCTACTTATTCTCCTTTTCCTTTCTCAATTGCTTCGGCGGTCTTGACTAATTGGCAAAAGGCCAAGAGAGTAGCAGCCCATAGGACATCCTTCCATTTAGACTATCATACTCTAAAGTCTTTTGACTTGGCAGGAAGAGCAGGAAAATTTTGCAAAGACACTCATGACATGGCCACTTACAGCCACAAACATCAACGCCACAAGGATGACCTGGTTTATAAGGATGAGGTTGACGATCAAGTGGTGGCCATTAATATGAGAAATCTCAAGTTACCTATGCACCTATTGGGCAACAAACTAGAGTTGGCGGATTGGAAGTTAGGCTAGGACAAGAAGTAAAACTAGAGAGGGAAGAAGAGGAAGAAGATTCAATAGGCCAGGATAAGAAGTAAAACTAGAGAGGGAAGAAGATTCAAATGACCAATGTACTGATCTTAGTCCTTTTAAGAAGCTTCTTGTCGGTGTGCTTCCTCCATCAAAAGGAAAAGATGGTCCTTCTCATTCCGCTCTTTGTCCAAGCATACAAGTGACAAGCCAAGAGAGTACCAACCCATAGACATCACTCCATTCAGATTATCATACTCTAAGGTCTTTTAACCTGACAGGAAGAGTGGGACAATTCTGCAAACACACTCCTTGCATGGCCACTTACAGTAACAAAAATCGACGCCACAAGGATGACCTGGTTTATAAGGATGAGGTCAACGATCAAGTGGTGGCCATTAATATGAGAATTTTCAAAGTTACCTATGCACCTATTAGGCAACGGGCCAGAGTTGGTGGATTGGGAGTAGGCCAGGACAAGAAGTAGAACTAGAGAGGTAAGAAGAGGAAGAAGATTCAGATGACCAAGATATTGATCCAAGTCAGTTTAAGAAGCTTCTTGTTGGTGTGCCTCCTCAATCAAAAGGAAAATCTCGTCCTTCTCATCATGCTCCTCCAAGCATACAAGTGACAAACCATGCAAGGTTTATTGGGACAACCATAATTCCACAAACAACTATTCTTAGTATTCCTCTTGTGAGTACTGTTCCTTATACTTCTTGAGTTCCTACTTCTATATGGATGGTTTCTTCTTCTTCTATTCCATCTTCCCTAGTACCTTTCACTAGTAGTATTCTCATTTCTACTAGTTCTTCTAAAGATGAAGCAAGAGGAGATCATGGGATATTGGATTATACTGGTTTTCAAACACCTTTCTCTTCCCCTTTTTCTACTACTACCATTGTTTCTCCTTCTCTCCTTATTTCTATTTTGGCAGAGGTTTCTAATCCTATGCCTTCTTCTTCTTCACCCATTTCTTCAATTGTTTCTTCTCTTTTTATTCATCACCAACGACTGTATAGTCATTGCAGTCACTTCTTTGTAATATCCCCTGCCCATTTGAAGACCTTTGGCCTATTTTGTCAACCCGACGGCCAAAGGAAAAATATAAGGGTGGCTTAAGTTATATTTAATTATTATAAAGTGCCATTAATAAAGAAAAAATATATATAAAGCACTTATAATAATTTATATGACTTAATAATTATTAAATCAAGGATGAAAAAGGCCCAAATATAAATTGTTATCCATCCTAGGTGAAAAGGCGACTTGCCTTAAAAAGGGGAATGGGAACATAGAAAGGATAAATGCCCATTTTACTATGTATTTCCCCTAGAAAAATGTGACTTGCATTAGGAGGGAAAAAGTTGTTGGGAAAAGCATTTAATATGGGAAAATATTAAATGCTTGCATAGGGAAAATCCTTGGGAACTAATTGGATATTGTAGAGGTTGTTTTGGGTCTCTTCTTCCTTTATAAGGAGAAGTCGACTTAAAGGGAAACATATTCCATACCATTTGATATTTTCTAATTTGTGTCTTAAGCTTGTAGCTTATGCATATTCTTTCATGTGCAACTGCTGTTTGCAAATATCCAGCTTGTGGAGTAAGATCCCATGGGAACCCTAGCTTCGGTGGTGAGAGATCCATCCCTAGCTAGCAGGGCATTCTTCGGTAGTGAAATATCTACCCTAGCTTGTCAATTTTGGAGTTGAATTGATGCCCTAAATGTGTTGGGCGACCTACTTTTTAGGGCAAAATTAGGGTTTCGTGTTTGCTATGCGAAAACTATTTTTGGAATATTATTCTTCATATTTTTGTGGCCCAAGATCCAAAGTTTCAGCTCATTTGGACTTCTCTAGCAAAAGATATTAATTTTAGAAGTTTTCAGTTGTTTAGGGCACGCTGTAAATTTTTGGCAGCATTCTGTTATTCGAAAAGTTCCAAAAATAGTTCTATAATATTTGTTATTGTATTAGCAAGCTCCATTTAAAATTTTAAGAGATTCAAACAAGTAGTTTTGGAGTTATCTATTATTTTCTGTTCGCTGCCCTAGATTTAATTTTCTGCAAAAATCAGATTTCTGTTTGGCTGCAATTTGTCTATATTTTGCATATTTAAAATTGGGATTGCCTAAAATCCGTTTAGGGGCTAAATAATGTCCTAGCCCATTGTAGTTACTATAACAATATCAAAATCAATGAGTGTACCTCCTACAACCATTGCTTCTACTTTGAAATAACCCTTTCGAGGGTTTTATCAAATATTTTAGATGCAAATTTGAATCTGAAAATTGCAGCAGTCAATAGATAAAAACCAGCGGCTTATACTAGCTCAAAATGATGCCAAAAATACCATGAAACACACCCAAATAGCTCGCCAATATTTATATATGCTTTTTATGATTTTTAGAAGCAAATTCCATCAACACAAACTGAAAACACACTGCTGGAAATGAAATAAACACTGGAAATTGTAGCCACGGAATTAATTATGAAACATAGATGTAGGAGTCTCCAAAAATCATGCAATTCAATATTCCGACCTTTAAAATTATGACAAATAAGACTACAAAACTAGATTTGTCCAAATCTTTGCCAATGTGTTCAAACCCTACCCTCGGTAGGTCGCTCCACCCTAGAAAAATAGTAACACTGCTGGAAATGCCAAAAAGAACATCAAATCAACTTCCTTCTTCAATGTAAAGAGATGATGAAAGGTTTTCGCCCTTCACCCAAGTCTATTGAAGGGTTTTCGTTCTTCAAGAGACCTCACAAGAGGGTTCTCGTCCCAAAGTGGAAGATTAAGGAGCAATAAGCTCACTTTGCCAAAGTATAGAGAAAATACGCCAAGGTAGCTGCAAATGAACTCTCTTCTTCTTTTATATCTTCCTTTTGGCACCAAAACTTAATTAGACAAGGCCGACCTATATAGAAAAAAAAAACACTAAAGAAAATATATCATAATGCTGCTCAAGGGTCTTCTCCTTCATTTCTTCTTCTTTGCCATGGAGAAGGGATGGCAAAAAGACCAATTTCCAGCTTCTAGGTGGGAAAAGGGGACATTACTTCTTTAACTTCTTTAACTCCTCAGACTGTTGTATCTTCTTCAGCTCCAACATCACTTGGCACTCTTGTCAGAAGACCTTTTAAGGCTATGTTGAAGGCACCAATGCAGGCTTCTCCTTCTTTCCTTTCCCTTCCTTCAATTTCTCCCCAATCTGGTCGGTCTCTTCATTCTCCGTTGCTTCCTCCTATCACACCATATGTTTCTGAAACTTTTTTACCAGGCATGCATGTGGCACTTCTAATTCCCTCTTTCATTTCCATTTCTTTCCAGGCTCCTATGGTCACTCAGAGTTCATGAGCCATCTCTTGGCCCCTTAGGGACTTGTACAAGCTGAACCAACTTTGCCAAGAGAAGTCAACTTAGATTTTATACCAGTCAAATGAAATTAGGATGAACAGTGAACAATAATTTGATTTTTAGGATAATAGCTTGAAAAGAGTGATAATTCAACTAAATATCATCATAGAAACCATCCACAAGATAAATAAACACCAAGAATATTTTAGGGCACTTTTCACCATGAAACTCAACTGGAAAATTATTTATTAATAGTAGAAGTAGATCCAAGAGGCATGACCAAAAATAAGGTCTCCAAACCCCAACAATGGCAAAATATGGAAGATACCAGCCTTATAAAGAATGATAAATTTGAATATCAAATAATAATGAAGTTTCGTGCCTTAGAACGCATCTAAATGCTCTCTAACCCTAGTTGCTCCCTAGGAGAGGGGCTCCAAACAATGCTAAAAACCCTTGAATGACTTCTCCTTGATGCCCTAGTAGCAAACCAACAAGCCGGTCTTCAATAGTTGCCTTCACACCACCAACTTGGACAATTTTCGTTCTTCAATATGCCACAAGGGTTTCATCCTCCTTGGATGTCACACTAATGGATTGTTGCCCCTTAGTGGAATGGAATTAGAGAAATCAACACTATAACCAAGTATAAAAGTGTATATGCCAAAATTTAGGATCTAAATGAGCCTATGTGACTCCCGCTTATTCATTAACACAAAGCGGGAGAACCAAAAGGTATCCCAGAAAGAAGAGTATAAAGCCAAATTTATGATCAAAATCTATGTGACGCCAAAGGTCTAAGGGGTGAATTACCCCTAGACCGACCTCTTAAGAGCTTGCTTTATCTTCTATTTTCATGTTCTCGGATAAGGTCTTCTACTCTTTCAACATTTTCAATGCAGTTCTTGGATAAGGTCTTCTACTCTTTCAACATTTTCAAAGTTGCTCACTATTTTATATGCTAGATTCTATGAGCCATAAAATGAATTGGAAGCATATAAGCGGCTACTGTTGTTTGCAATCGAACTCAAATCCCTATTTGATGACTCTGCATAATTGATGCACCATCGTTACCAACACATACCAACTTCGTAGCGATTTCATATTCATTCATGTTAACAATATCTTTCAAATTGGTAACAACTATTTTGTATAGTTTTTCAGCATTGCAATTTTCCACCATTTTCTGTACATCTAACAGATGTGGCTTCTTTACGTGGTTTTCAAAAGTATAAATATGGATGCATACGCATGACGTGTTGTCAATTGTTGTTATCTCATCAATTGATAATGATATAAACTTTTCATTTTTCACTTTCTCTTTCAAATCTTCGTTTTCAATCATTGCAAGGCATTTAGCCATTTCTCATGCACTGTTGTCTGACAAATGTGTTTGAGGAATGTTCTGCATTCCATTATGTTGAAACAAATTTTAAATTCAAAGAAATCAGAAATAGGTCTTCCTTTCTTAAGGATGTGCAATATGGTAAAGAACTATATACTTTTAGCATGCAAGTTTGATTGAATCACCTTTGTAATTTGTGATGTGACTGTTCCACCCTTTTCCCTGAGATTTTGGTGTCTTTTCTGCTCAGCTTCATACTTTGGTGTGTATCTAACATGCATACATTCTTTTTCGCTTTTCGATCTGTGTGTTTTATTATCTGGCCACCCTCTTGTTGTATAGACACATTGTTTTCCACAATGTTTTTCGATTGTGTCTAACTTCAGTTGCATTTTTTGTTATTTTCCTAGTTTCCAGGTACATATTATACATGTACATTCAGTTGGGATATCTTCAGAATTAGCTGGCTCTATTGGTGCGATAAGCGAAAATTTTGAAGCCTACTCAAACTTCTATGTCCTACCAAGTGTCAACATGATCTTGTTTGCTTTCAAAGTTTTTCGACCATAATTTTTAGGAATATCTCGATCATCTTGTTTCCTCTTTCATTAAGAAGACTTTTCAATTGAATTTGGTGTCACAGTTTGTCAAGTATTTGAGATATCTTGATACTCTCTTGGTTGCATCTAAACATGAATTTTGTCTAATTTTGATGAGCTTGATTGATTTTTTAGAGTAGCAGTATCTTCAAGTTTTGGCATGTTGTCATCATAGATATCAATTTGTTGAGATTGTGCTAAAGCCATGTCCACATTAATAATACCTTCCACAGTCTATATTTTGATTGATTCCAGTGGTATTATGAGTGCTAGTGGTAGTTGTATGGGTGCTAGTGGTAGCTGTAGAGTTGCCATAATACTTGAACAATGTTGTTTTTTGAGATATATTGGCTTCCTTCTCGCTCTTATGAACAACCTCCATTGAGTAACTTGATGTCTGGATTTCCTTCTTGATGGGTGAAGAAAACGTCACTGGGCGAGCGACAAGGGGACTTGGCTGGGCGACACCTTTAGGCCCTACATCTACAATTCCTTGGTGCACGTCTGTTCTTCTTTCTGCACATCTAACCCTTCTTATCGCTTGTCTATGGGTGTGGTGTCTAAGGTTTCGCGAACAAATCCTTGTCCAGGGTTTATACTTTACAGGTTGGGCGAATCTTACTTGATTATACTTCAGGAACTTGGCGAACTACACCCTTTTAAACAAGAAGAGTAGTTTATAACAGTAGGCGAAGCCGTTTCGAAGAAATTTTAGACTAGAAAATTTTGGCGAAAGGTACATTGTCATACTCCGAAAAATTCGCATTTTCAAGATTTTCCAAACGTGTAATATTCGTCAAATTACGAATATTCACTATTAAAATTTTCCCCGACGCGGGAATGTTCGCCTTTGCAATGAAAATTCTTCACGGAAAATTTGCTCCTGTCATAAAAGTGCTTCCAGGATATTCGTAAAGGAGTTTCCACCTCGAATTTCCCAGAGGCCTCTTAAAATTATCCTTGTGTAAGGAAAATATCAAAAATCATTCTTGGGGAAGGTAAGCCTAGTGGTTCTATTGCTAATGGATACTCCTTGCGGCCCTCTTTTTCTATGACATTGTTGGATGCGGACCATCAAAAGAAGGATCAAAATTCTGATTTTTCTATCATTAAGGGGCTGACCCATGGTTTCATGTATTAGAAAAAGGTAAGGAGGATAAGGAGAAATGGCAGCATTCTTGTCTTGGTACATAACATACATACTTATCAACCATTTCAGGTGAAGAGTCTTCTTCGTGAACAAGTAGCCACCATGCTTGCAGCTCATGGTACCATACATAATTTCATAGAAGGGGAATTTGCAAGAAGGATGGGGCTGAGTATGGTTGGTTATAAAGGCTTAATGACCACCATAAGTAAGGGGATAGCTCTCATTATTTAATGGATAGATACACACATTACATTGAATTCTTTGTTCAGCTAGAATATAACTTGTTTTTGGGATACGTTGGATTCAATTTTTGGAGGAATTCCTGGTAGCAAAGCAAGGAGAATTTAATTATTGTTCTCCCTTTCATATATCACCTCATGGGAAGAACATAATTACAGCTGGGCATGCACAAATAAATTTATAAATGGATAATTTAAGTTGTCAATCCTGATGGTGAAAGTTGACAAGGTTAAGCAAAGGGGAATTGAACTCTACCCTTACCAGCAGTCCAGCAAAGGTGGTTCATGGCTGAGATTGCAAACTCAAGTTTGGCAAGAAACATCATGGGAACATATGGAGAGGAAGTTAAAAGATGCATAACTGATTTTTCTTTACCAACTCTCCTATATTTTGTTTCACTCATCATATATTCTCTTCCTAAAGGGAAATTGATGAGTTACAATCGTGTCAATTGATGATAGTATGTTTGCTTCCTTTGCTTGTTAGCGACTCATAATTACCACTCCACATGTCTTCCCAAAACTCCCCACTAGCTGTCCCAAACATCTTCATAATCATGCATCCCCTCAAATATTAGGAAGGCAATACCAATTGTATCCAAGCTGTTCATGATGGTGCCACTTCTCAAGAGAGGCGGAAAACCCTTCATTTCTCAGTGGAAACCACACTAGGGGGCCGGGAAACTTTGTAACAGTCACGCTAAAGCTGATGTAACGTGTATGGATCCCCAAATTACAATTCCCTTATCATTCTCCCTTATACCAACCACTTTCAGCTGAGAAAAAATATTGGAAATCATTTGTTCATAATCAAATTGAGACACAATGTGCATGCACTCAACTTCTTCTATCCTATTACTTACTTCAAGAGTGTGCACACAGCTCTAAATGCATCACGATTGCTGCAACGACAGCTCTAAATGCATCATGATTGCTTCCATTTCCCAAGACATAGAATGAAAAACCAAAATCATATCTCACCCTTTGCTGATCCCAAAACAACAACAATGTTATAGGGGCTGGAAGTGATCCCATACCATGTGCTAATGATGCTACAAACTGAAAATTAGCACACCCTTTGACTACATTCTCTTGTGAGCTTACCCACATATCCCTATGCAAACTGGAAATGTGTATGACAACGGTATAAAATTCAGAAATGATGGAGCTATTATGTACGCACATACCTTCTTTGACGGAACTATCATCAATACAAATGCTTAATTGGAAATCATCCTCATTGGTGATCACATCTCTTTGTATGGTAGTCATTTCAATATTGATTGGAGTAGCGAAAAGTATAGCAGTGTTTACATTCCCTTTTGCATGCCAAAATTTCAGTTCACCAATTTTTACACTTGCCTTCTTTTCTTCCATGCCCGGCTGAGTTGCGTGGCCATCAAACACCCTTTCTTCAACCACCTTCATGAGCCCTTTGCTCATTGGCATGGATGAGCTCTTCCTAGCCGGACACATTATGTAGAAGGATGAAAACAACCCATACAATGACTGCTGAGCTAAAAATGAAATAAGAGAGGGGCTTATATCATGTTTTAGTGCTCCAAAAAGCGGCGGTTCAACTCCGGACGACTGTTGTAGAAAAACCGAACTTGGAGGGTGACTTATACCACCTTCCCATGCTACGAAATGCAGAATTCCTCCATGGAAAGATTGCTGCATTAAGACTGTATGTAGTAGTTGTCTCATGTCATGTATTACCATCCCGTGGGGCTGATTTATCCCATGGAAGGACTGCTGTTCCAAAACTGAATGTAGAGCATTTATTATATCATGTTTCAATACTACAAAAAGAGAATTAACCTATTCCAATGACTGTCGTACCAACCTTGCAAGTATGAAGCCTTTCCCACCATGGAACATCCAAGCTAAGGGCTGAATTCCCCTACAAAGGTACAACATGTTAGGACTGACCGGAAGAACATGACAACTCAGACTTTCTGGGTTAGGATCAACTTTCTTCTTCCCCTTATCTTCGCCCAGTTTTTGATGGTGCTTGTATGGGGTATCTTTGGCAATCTTCCATTAATGCAAGTTTGACTTCCTTGCATCACTCGACCACATGCCAATATTAGTAACCAAGGAAATATCATCAAATATCAAAGGGTTCTTAATTTCTTCTTTTCCCTGCATGATTTGCTTCAAGGGCATGTCAACCACCCACTTTTCTTCACTACTGCTCGGAAAATCAACGAATGGATTCTCTTCCGATCCACCTTTAGGATCACTCGGATCCCATTCCTTCATGTGCATGCCATTAGAAACTTGCAAGCTTAGCATTTCCTTTAGTATCCTCTTATCACTACTCAAGACATGTCCCAATGAATGCAAAGATGGAAACAATAATCCGGAAGTGTACATACCAATCCGTGGGCTATCCACCCATGTTATGCTATCTAATGTGTTGCTCCTTTTTGATACTATGCCCTCCTTGAAGCCACTTATCTTCAACAAATGGAGTTACTTTTGCCATGCAATCATCTGTACTTTGTGCACACATGTAAGTATCATCCTCATGGCTT
Organism: Taxus chinensis; assembly: GCA_019776745.2. Taxonomy (NCBI): domain Eukaryota; kingdom Viridiplantae; phylum Streptophyta; class Pinopsida; order Cupressales; family Taxaceae; genus Taxus; species Taxus chinensis. The sequence goes on from CM034146.1 coordinate 218,109,316, forward strand.
GGGCTTGAGTTACCAACCTCATTCTTATGCTTCATATGGGCTACAAATTATGTGCAGACCAGCAAGCTAAATGATCGCTATTTTCTTCCTGTAAGTGAACCCCAATCACCAAATCTTGTGGGCACATACTTGGAAACTCTTCGTAGCTTCCTTCCACGGTGTGAACTCCCTCAATCAGCCCAGCATGAACTGCTGTTTGGGAATTTTCAGCGAATTGATCATGATCAAGGGCAACCGGAAGTGTACTCTTTCCCAAAACAAACTTGCCTCCCACATCATCCTTATCAACTCCATGCGAATATGAGTTTTCTTCAACATTTTGCCATATGCAATCATTAGAAACCAAAGGAATATTATTAAATACCAATGAAAATTTCTTACCTTGGTCATCCTTGCAAGTTTGCACATTGAATCTTTCCATGATCTCTTGACTGAAATCATCAAAGAAGCAAACCGATTCCTCTCCTTAGGTTTCTATCACATGGTACCATCAATCTCTTGCTATCCCTTCCAATTGACAAGGGATGAATTCAAGGCCATCCTCTACACACATAGGGTTTGATTGCAAGTATGCCTCCAATTCTGACAACCATGATCTCACTAAAAGTTTGTTAGTGGCATAAAAAATAGGGATCTTACCCTTCCATGCACCTTTATTACTTCCTTTTGGTGTGATATTGTTCAGCCGTGCTCTCAACTCTTCAAACTCAGAATCTTCCATTGAAACCCTAGGTCCTTTGAAGATTCATGCTCTGATACCACTGTAGTGACCCTTTTTGGGGTTTTAACCAGGGACTCAAAATGCATATATGAATTTTCCACATTTGTAATCCAGACTGTACCAGACAAAATCAAGCAACTATATCTATCTTGAAATATGCCAAATAGAACAACCAAAAATTAAGTTCACATAATGGAATACACATGTGCTCAATAATGAAAATGAACTGATATTGATCAAATGTGGCAGTCTCAAACCCTAGTCAAAATCATCTCCAACTCTTTATGACCTTGAAGGATGTTGAACATGGTTACGAAAAGATTTGTCGACATTATCTATGCGGAGGACTCTCATAGCGAACGTTATTCAACCACTACAATTGCTCTGGAGAGGAATTACCATGCTCTGAATAACCACAATGATGATTAAGGTCAAGGATGCACACAGTTGAATACTTGTGTCATTAATTACTATGCATGAGAACAATGCATAGGAAGTAGAACTCGTATGATAGCTCCTTAATAATAGGACTCACGTGAAGACAAGTTAGCTCAACCATTACTATTGTTATGTCCTAATTCGTTCTAACTCACATAATCAATAGCCCAAATGTATTTAAACGAAATCTACAAGTGAGTAGATAAGGATGAAACTCTACTCCAATGTGAGTAATAACATAGTCTCTATTTCTAACATATGATGGTAAATCTGTATATGAGCACAAATCACCAGCTATCAGCTCTCTATGCCAGAAAGTGAAGTCCCTGTACATGTAAAGTCTCTCAGGGATTGTAATTGTACAATTAATACACTAGTTAGTGCTGTAGATCAGCTCACATTAAGTCCTTATTGAAGCCTTAAATGGATCCCTTGAGCGTATTAGTCCTCAAAATAGATTGTGGGACCTTTGAGGTTTCGTCCAAGGTGGAGAAGGATTAGATGTACATTGTGCAGCAGATCCAACATGGGTAAACAGCCCTCACGCAAAAACTAGTCTTATTGTACGTCAAATTCCTCTATTATTGACCAAGTCCACAAACGTGCTAACTTAAAAGACTTACAAGAGGATTGACCATTAATTTAGGTTTGGAATGCTATGAAATGCAAGACCTTTCTTTCTGTTTGAGTCTAAGTTCCAAGAAGAATGCTGCAAATAATTCCTATGACCGACTTTCTACAACTATACTGATCTTGTTCTGCAGTGTTGACATTTTTGCTGCAAGTATGCTGACATCTTAGTAGCGATGTCCTTGACTAAGGGGACAATATCTTTCAACATGAAAAGAAAAATGAAAAAGTTAAATTAAAACAGATAAAAACATAACTATTCTCAATGGAATGTTTGGGAGCTTTTTCAATACTGTATTCACCTCATTGACTTTTGACATGGAGTGAATAGGTATTGCAACTGTGAAGTTTGTCTTCTAGTGATCCAAGTTTTCTTTTGAGGTTGATCTGGTGTGATATGGAAAGTTTTGCTGTTAACCATTGAAGGAGCAACAACCATCGTTAGGGATAGGTGGTCAATTATGAACAAGGAAAATAGATGTAAGGACAAAGTTGTCCTATACAAAGATTAGAAGTGATTGATCAGCAGTACTAACATGGGTCAGCCCCTCACGCTAATAGAAATAGGGAGATATGACCATGCTTTTTGATTACTTCCCTTGCACCAGCCACCTATTCCATGCTCAAATTGATGTACCACATCTATGGCTTTTAATATTTCAGTCACATGTTTGGGTAGTTGACAAGGAGATGTCAAAGCACATTCAAGTTCAATCACATTATAACCTTGATAATGCCAGTAGGTCTTTATAAGTATTAAAACTAATCAAATTTATGACTATGTAAATAGCTTTTGAAAATCTACAAATTTCATGACAAAGCAAATTATACATTGATTAATCAATCAAAACAGATCAAAGAAACTTTGCAACATAATTGAGAAAGCAATATATAGAAAAACATTCACTGAATAATCCTTGGTCTATTAAGCGCTTTCTTTACAATCTCTTCCTCCTTAGAGGGTAAACAACTGGTATACTTAATCAAAGTTGCCACCGCCATGGGGCTTAAAAATAACTCGTTAAAAATATCTCAAATAATCAAAATGTTTGCGAGTGGCTAATTAAAGGATTAAAAGAAAGATGATACTTCTTATTTTTAAGATTACAGATTTAACAATATTAAATCCTAATAATAGGAAAGGTACTGCATGTTCAAGTTCTACATAGGTTCCGTTTGAAGTTTCCTGTGAAGATTGCATTTGACTACGTTGAAGCTTAGTCACATATGCTTTGAATTCATTCTCAATATAACTCAGGTCCAGAATAGGAGGCCTCATCAGATTATGCACTTCTTGTATCACTACTGGAACTCTACTATAAATAGATTTAACATTTTCACTTAGAAATGAAGCTTTTTCCACTTTTCCATTTGCAAAAGTCACCAATGCCATAATATTTGATGTGTGCTCAGGCATATTTGCTTGGGCAAAGCTAGCACTGAGAGTAGCAATCAATGATTGCAATTGTTTCTCAAAGGACTTCTAAATTAACCTGCGTTGTGGTTGATGCATAGACGTAATCTAAGTTTCCGCTAGTAATACAAAGGTCTTCTCTACTATTCCCTGTAGCTTTGTCAGCAATCCTTCCATTGTGGCCATCAATCACCTAACTGTTTAAAAAAGTTGCAAATGCAAATCTTTCCTATATTCAAGTCTTGGCTTTTGATTCGCAATACATTGATACAAAGACCCATGTTTATGACAGCTAGTAGCTTTCCCATCATGGAATTTACCTTGATCATACGTTTGTGTTGGCCTTGTACTTGTTGTAACTCTTGCTCTCCTATATCTTGATGACTTCGTACAGAAACTAATAGCTTATACAAAGTTCTCAAGGCCATTTACACATTGGGAAAATTGTTCTTCGGTACAGTGACTTGCTTTTGAGCATGAAAAGCATCAAGCAGAGCCCACATTTTCTTAACCAAATCAGCTATTATCTATTGAGTGGCATCAATAACTGATTGGGGGTCTGCATCCATGACTTCTTCCCCCGTGTGTGCTTTCTTGGTAATCCTCAAAATGTGCTCTGCTTTTTGCATGTAGATGGGAGTAGCTCCTTGGGCTAACTTCCTCGTTTTGACTCTCTTGAGTTGCACCTTTGGGTCTTCAAGTTGTGCCATTGCAAAAGCCATTGCTTTTTGCCCAACATGAGGAGTCCATGTTCCTTTTGGAGTAGTAGATGCAATTTTGGCTATGGAAGGCAAGGTTGAAGAAGGCCTTACCACTTGTGTGTAATGTCCCTTTTTTCAAATTAGTTTCAATTGAAGACTTCTTGCCATTTTTCTTCTTGTGGCCAAGAAAAAATTGAACAAGAGAAGTCTTTGGGGTTCATTTCCATTTTCTTTCATTGATATTAATGTTTTTGCTTTGTATTTTTCTTCCCTAAGGCAGGTCAGTTGAGTTATAGAGCTCCCAACATGAAATTATAAGATAAAGAAAGCTCCTTAAGAGGCCGGCTGGGTTGGAGAGTTCCCAACATGAAAATAGAAGATAAAACAAGCTCTTAAGAGATTGGTCTAGGGGTAATTCACCCTTTAGACCTTTGACACCACCAAAGGGGTATAAGAGGAGTCACATAAACTCATTTGGATCATAAACTTTGGCATATACCTTTGGCACCACCAAAGGGGTATAAGCGGAGTCACATAGGCTCACTTGGATCATAAATTTGGAATATACAATTTTATATGTGGTTGTAGGGCTGAGTGCTCTAATTCCTTGACACTAAGGGGTGACGATCCATTAGTGTGGCATCCAAGGAGGGTGAAACCCACCCTTGTGGAATATTGGAGAACGAAAAATCTCCAAGTTGGTCGTGTGAAGACAACTATTGAAGACCAACTTACTGGTTTGTAACGAGGGCATCAAGGAGAAGTCATTCGAGAGTTTTTGGCATTGTTTGGAGCGCCTCTCCTAGGGAGCGACTAGGGTTAGAGAGAATTTGGGTTCCTTCTAAGGCACAAAACTTCATTATTATTTGATATTCAAATTTATAATAATTTATAAGGCTAGTATCTTCCATATTTTGCCATTGTTGGGGTTTGGAGACCTCTTTTTTGGTCATGTCTCTTAGTTGTATTTCTGCTATTAATAAATAATTTTCTAGTTGAGTATTTGGTTGAGTTTCATGATGAAAAGTTCCCTAAAATATTCTTCAACTGTTTATCTATGTAGTGGATGGTTTCTATTATGATATTTAGTTGAATTATCACTCCTTTCAAGTTGTCCTAAAAATCAAACTATTGCTCACTGTTGTTCCTAATTTCATTTGGCTGGTATAAAAATCTGAGTTTACTTCACTTTGGGTTTGTGCGAATTCCTTGCTTGTGTGTTTCATCCCTAGAAAGGGAGATTACATTGTGGTAAGGTGTGTGGTGTCCAAGGAAAAGTTGGTTCAGTTTGAACAGGGTCCAGAGGGGCCATGTAATGTCCCTTTTAATGGGGGCTCAAGAAATGACCCAAAGATCACAAATCAGATTTATGGAACTGCTGTTATAACCCTGCAAATCTGTATTTTAAATCCTCCCTAGGGCAGCGACTTCCCTAGAGGAGTTAAACCCCTCAAAGATGGGTCAAACCTTGCAAGAATCCAAAATTATCACTCCAAGTGGGTTGTTCCACTCCAAACAAATATATTATCTAACCAAAGCTACCAATCATGTAAGAAAACAATACCTTATTGCCTTTCAAATCAACTTGCATGCATAAAACCTCATGAAGGGTTTTCGTCCTCCACAAGTCTTCAACCAAGGGTTTTCGTCGTTGGACAAGGTCCTCAATTCAAGGGGTTTTGTTCTTGAAAGAGATAATAAAATGGCTACACTATCCAACCTTCACCAAGATATAAATAATCACCAAAAGCATGATTTTATAATGCCCAAGCAACCTCCTTAAATAGCCACAAGGAGGGATTAACAACATAAAAGTGATGGCCGACCCCTTAAGGTAAGTGCTTTTAAATATTCAAATGGTATTTAGAGCCTACATGCTCATAATACCTTTATTACCTAACTACTTAAACTCCTCTATTGGAGCATTAGTCTTCTCAATATGATATAGGATGATAAATGAAAACAGCTATCTAAACAACAATAAAAATGTAATTCAGATCTTCCCCTTGCTTTCCTCCTTAGACCCATAGGGAGGGAATGGGTGAAGGTCTTTGAAAATCAACCTCTAAAAAGGGACAGGACAGTCCCCCCTTCCCAAGATTGCTTGTTCTCAAGTAATGATGAACTCAGCTGCTCCAAATCGGTGGCTCCTTTGTGTATGTTTCCCTCATTTGCTCCCTCTTGAATCACTTGAAAAGATGGTTTTTTGTGACAAGGCATCTGTTGTTGCATTGTTTTTCCCTTTGACATATTTGATGTCAAAATCAAAAGCTTGTATCTTGCTGATCCACTTTTGTTCCCTTTCATTTAGGTTGTTGAAGGAAGAACCTCAAACTATTGCTATCAGTCTTCACTATAAACATCCCACAAACAAGATATTGCCTAAATTTGACTATGGCATGCATCGCCAACATCTCCTTATCATAAATGTGAAGATTCAACTTATGTTTCTTGAGTTTCCTACTTTTAAATGTAGTAGGACATTGATTTTGCATTAGGAAAGCTCCTATTCCTTTACTGGATGCATCACATTCCACCACAAATGGGAGAGAAAATGGGATGAGCACATGACCTTCTTGAGTTTATCAAATGTTCTTTGAGCTAAAGGTGACCAGCTGAATGCACCCTTTTTAGTTAAATCAGTTACAGGGGCTGCATGATGAGAAAAGCCCTTCACAAACCTTCTATAGTCGTTGCATAACCCAAGGAATCTTGTGAGTTGTGAAATGGGGATGGGAGGCGACCAATTAAGTATGGCTTGTATCTTTCTTTGATCCACATGTACCCCTTGAGAGTTTATGATATAGCCTAGGGGTACAAAATTTCACTCAAACAAAACTCACATTTGGATTTCTATGCAAATAAGGACTTTTTTTCTAAAACTCCCATCACCATGTCAAGATGTTCCTCCCATGTTTTGCTATATACCAAGATATCATCAAAGAAAACAAGCACAAATTTCCTTAAGTACTCACCGAATATGTGATTCATGCATGACTGGAAGGTGGCCAGTGCATTGGTCAAGCCAAATGGCATGACAAGGAGCTAAAAGTGTCCGTAGTGGCATCTAAAAGCTGTCTTGCACACATCTTTGTCTCTTATTCGGATTTGGTGGTAACCGGACCTCAAATCAATCTTTGAAAAGAAGACCACTCCATATAGCTAATCAATTGATTCATCTATCCTTAGAATGGGGGTACCGGTTCTTGATGGTCTTCTTATTTTGCATCCTGTAATCAATGCACATTCTTAGAGTCCCCATTCTTCTTCTTAACAAGAACCACAAAAAAAGCAAAGGTGCTGGAACTTGGTCAAATAAATCCCATATCCAACAACTCTCTTATGGTTTTCCCTCCTTATATGCTCTTGGGAGTCGATAAGGAGTAGAAATTACCAGCTTGGCACCCTCTTCCAACTCTATCACATGTTGGAATCCTCTATGTGGCGGTAGCCCATGTGGCAAATCATCAAATATCGTAGCGCGTTTATGATGAACTGAAGATCATCATAAATATTTTTCTTACCTTCCATGGATCAAGTGGACCTTATTAGACAATGCACAGCCCAAGTGACCTGTCCTTTTTTGATAGCTTGCTGCATACTCTTTCCTGTTACAACTTGAGGAGACTCCCCTTTCAACCCTTGTAGAACAACCTCTCTATCATTTGCATTGAATTTAAGTTCCATGCTTTGGTAATTTTGAGAGAATTCTCCGACTAAGTGGAGCCATTGTACCCCAAGCACCAAATCAGTTTCTCCAATTCCAATCACATAGAAATCATCATATATCCTAGCGTGTTTATCCAATATGAGCTGAAGATCATCATAAACAATTTTCTTACCTTCCATGGATTAAGTGGACCTTATTAGACAATGCACAGCCCAAGAGACCCGTCCTTTTTTTATAGCTTGCTGCATACTCTTTGCTGTTAAAACTTGAGGAGATCCCCCTTTCAACCCTTGTAGAACAACCTCTCTATCATTTGCCTTGAATTTAAGTTCCATGCTTTGGTAATTTTGAGAGAATTCTCCGACTAAGTGGAGCCATTGTACCCCAAGCACCAAATTGCTTTCTCCAATTCCAATCACATAGAAATCATCAAATATCGTAGCATGTTTATCCAATATGAGCTGAAGATCATCATAAATAATTTTCTTACCTTCCATGGATTAAGTGGACCTTATTAGACAATGCACAAGCGAAGAGACCCGCCCTCTTTTGATAGCTTGCTGCATACCCTTTTCTGTTACAACTCAAGCAGATACCCCTTTCAACCCTTGTAGAACAACCTCTCTATCATTGGCCTTGAATTTAAGTTCCATGCTTTGGTAATTTTGAGAGAATATTCTCCCAATGAGTGGAGCCATTGTACCCCAAACACCAAATCAGTTTCTCCAATCCCAATCATATAGAAATCATCTTGGATATTATGCCCTCTTAGTGTGATGTTGAGCTGAGATACTTTCTTAGTGCAAGAAATAGAAAACTCATCAGCAACTATGACATTAAAACCCTTGAATGCCTCTACCTTTAGCTTCATCGTAAACACCAATCTTTCATGAATGAAATTATGGGTAGCCCTGCTATCAATTAAAACCATTACCTTTTGTCCATGGAGAAGACATTTTACCTTGAATGGGTAGTAACTAATAGCACCGGATAGCGTAGCAAGGGTGTTATTTTATTCCGGATAATTTTTGGTGCATCTCCTTTAATTGGCTTAGAATTGACCAACACTTGTTCCTTAATTGCCCTCTCCTTCATCATCGGACACCACTTCTAGGTAGTGTATTTGCCCCTTTCCAAGGCACCTATGTCCGGGTGACCACAGATCTCTACATGTGAAGAAAAGCTTCTTCCTTCTCAGCTCATTTTTCGACTCTTGATTTTTGTCTTCTTGCTTCCTTCCTTCTTGGCTATTAGCCCCTTTAGAAGGTTTCATAGGCTTCCCCAAAATAGGTACTTTAGCCCTGTTGGCTGTCCTCCCATTGCTGGTCTGATCTACCCCTTTTCGTCCATGATTTTTGATGAAAAACTAGTCCTAGCTAGGGATTGCACCTTCGAGGTCCAAGGACTTCCTTACGATTTCTTGCAAGGAAGATAGGTCAAAATCCCTTACTAAACTCTTTAGGGGTTGGTTAGCCCTTTTATAAACAATATCAAGATTCTCCCTTCGGAAATATCATCTACCATGACTGAAATCTTTTGAAAATCAGCAACATAATCTTCTATCGTACCTCTTAGTTTGAGTTGGGCAAGGTCATGGAAGTATGCTTACGGATCCATTTGTTCGAACCTCTCCACAAGCCTTGTGCAAAACTCTTCATAGGAATGAATGCAGTGATGCCCTTGTGTCAACATGCCATGACACCACCAATCATGGGCAATTCGTTCAAGGTGAAGGGTTGCAAATTTTATTGCCTCTTCTTCTGCCATAGGTCTCAAGGACAAGTAGGTGTCAAGTTTTTTAATCCATGCCTTAGCTGATCCCTTTGTGAAGCCATCAAAAGTGGGATGATTCATTTTACCCAAGGCATGTGGCACTAGGGTTCTTTGCCGGAAATGTTTATCTTCCATTCATAGTTTGATGAAGTCCGTGAGAAACATTGCCTCTCAAAACTCGTCCATCATTTCCTATCAAACAATATAGTGTAATCATGAGCTTGTCTAGGGCTCCCATGTGGAGCGATTGCCTCCATGGCCATGAAATGGGGTTCGTAGGGCCTTGTAAAAGCAATTTTTTCCTTCTTTGATTCATGGGGATTATAAGAATCTTCTTCCCCCTTGGCTGAACCACCACCTTGCATGTTTTGGATGGCTAGAGAAAGCCTATCCAATACATCCACTATTCCTTGTTTCTTCATAATCATCTCCAATTTCTCTTCCCTGATCTCTGCCATACCTCAGAGGCTGGGAGGATGGTGCTTTGATACCATTATAATGTACCTTTTTTAGGGGACTCAGGAAATGGCCCAAATCTCACAAATCAGATTTATGGAACTGCTTTGATAACCCTGCAAATCTGTATTTTAAATCCTTTTTAGGGCAGTGACTTCCCTAGAGGATTTAAACCCCTCAAAGATGGGTCAAACCTTGCAAGAATCCAAAATTATCACTCCAAGTGGGTCGCTCCACTCTAAACAAATATATTATTTAACCAAAGATACAAATCATGCAAGAAAATGATGCGTTATTGCCTTTCAAATCAGCTTGCATGCACAAAACTTCATGAAAGGTTTTTGTCCTCCACGAGTCCTCCACCAAGGGTTTGTCCTTGGACAAGGTCCTCAATTCAAGGGTTTTCGTCCTTGAAAGAGATAGTAGAAGGGTTACACTAGCCAACCTTCATGAAGATATGAATAATCACCAAAAGCATGATTCCATAATGCCCAAGCGACCTCCTTATAGCCACAAAAAGGACTTAACAACATAAAAGTGATGGCCGAACCCTTAAGGTACATGCTCATAATGCCTTTATTACCAAACTACTCAAGTTCTTCTATTGGAGCGATAGGCTTCTCAATAGGATACATGATAATAAATGAAACCAACTACCTAAACAACAATAAAAATGCAATTAAGATCTTCCCCTTGCTTTCCTCGTTAGACCCACCGGGAGAGAATGGGTTAAGGTCTTCGAAACTTAGCCTCGAAAAAGGGACATGACAGGCCAAGAGATGGCTCATGAAACTCTGAGTGACCATAGGAGCCTGAAAAGATGAAATGGGAATGAAAGAGGGCATTAGGAGTGGTACATGTATGCTTGGCAAGAAAGTTTGGGAAACGTGTGGTGTGATAGGAGGAAGCAATGGCGGATGAAGAGACCGACCTGATTGGGAAGAAATTGAAGGAAGGCAAAGGAAATAAGGAGAAGATACTTAGCCTTATAAGGTCTTTTGACAAGAGTGACAAATGATGTTGGAGCTGAAGAAGATACAACAGTCAGAGGAGCGGAAGAAGTTGAAGTAGAAGCAATGGTTGTAGGAGCTACACTCATTGATGTTGTAGTAACTACAACAGGCTAGGAAGAAGTGACTGCAATGACTTGGGGAGACAATGATACAGTCGGTGATGAAAAAAGGAGAAGAAACAATTGAAGAAATGGGTGAAGAAAAAGAAGGCATAGGAATAGAAACCTTTGCTAAAAAAGGAGAGGAGAAACAATGGAAGTAGTAGAAATAGGGGAAAAGAAATGAGTTTGAAAACTAGTAGAATCCAATATCCCATGATTTCCTCCTTTATCTTTAGAACTAGTAGAAATGAGAATACTACTAGTGCAAGGTCCTAGGGAAGATGGAATAGAAGAAGAAGAAACTATCTCTATAGAAGTAGGGACTGAAGAAGAAGAAGGAAAAGGAACAAACATAGAAGGTACAATTGCAATAGTATTCACTAGAGGAATACTAAGAATAGTTGTTTGTGGACTTGTGGCTATCCCAATAGACCTTGCAGGGCTTGTCATTTGTATGCTTGGAGGAGCAGAATGAGAAGAACCAAATTTTCTTTTGATGGAGGAGGCACACCAACAAGAAGCTTCTTAAATTGACTTGGATCAGTTCCTTGGTCATCTGAATCTTTTTCCTCTTCTTCCCTCTCTAGTTCTACTTCTTGTCCTAGCCTAACTTCCAATCCATCAATTTTGGCTTGTTACCCAATAGGTGCATAGGTAACTTTGAAATTTCTCATATTAATGGCCACCATTAGATCGTCAACCTCATCCTTATAAACCAGGTCATCCTTGTGGGACTGATGTTTATAGCTGTAAGTTGGCTTGCCATGAGTGGGTTTGTAGAATTGTACCACTCTTCTTGCTGAGTCAAAAGACCATAGAGTATGATAGTCTAAATGGAATGATGTCCTATGGGTTGCTACTCTCTTGGCTTTTTGCCAATCACGACTGTTGAAGCTACTAAGAAAGGAAGAGGAGGATAAATAAAGTTTTTCTTCTTTTGTTCCTTTGCCACATGATTGATGCCATGGACAAAGTGATATACAATCTCTTGCTTAGTTAGCTTGTCTAAAACATATCTGGGTAGTCTAAATGGGATAGAGAGAAACCCCTCTACTCTTATCTTGTGAGACCCACAGTTCTTTATGGTTCTGAGGTTTGGGGTCCTTCCCTACTCGAGTTGGATTGGGCTTCTATTGAGCGAGTTCAGATCCTTTTGCTTAGACGGATCATCAGATGCAAAGAGACTGTTCCTCATAATATCATCCTTACCGAGTTTGGGACTCGCCCTTTCAGACTAGAGTTCATCTTTGGTCTCGTCTCACTCTTGCACAGCATCCAGGGACTTTTTGACTCTTCCACTGATAGGGATAGATACATCTACCTTGCCTACTTTTCTTCTGAGGCCATTGCTCTTTCTGATCGTAGTGGCCTTCCCTACTTCAGTTGGATTGGGCTTCTATTGAGCGAGTTCAGATCCTTTTGCTTAGACGGATCATCAGATGCAAAGAGATTGTTCCTCATAATATCATCTTTACCGAGTTTGGGATTTGCCCTTTCAGACTAGAGTTCATCTTTGGTCTCGTCTCACTCTTGCACAGCATCCAGGGACTTTTTGACTCTTCCACTGATAGGGATAGATACATCTACCTTGCCTACTTTTCTTCTGAGGCCATTGCTCTTTCTGATCGTAGTGGCCGTGTTCGGTGCTGGTATTTCGAGGCCTCTCGTCTCCTTGGATCTCTTGGGATCAACATGGATCGTCTCCCCGCTTTCAGGTACTCCATGGATGCTCTTGCTCACCTCCTTCCGAGCACGCAGGACCTACACAGAATCATCAGAGACGACATATATAGACAATTCATTTAGTTTACGTGGACCAACCCCCGGGATACGCCCGAAAATGGCCTTTTATGCCAATCACTTGAAGTCAGCAATGGACTCATCATTTGGCCCGCCTATATCTCCCTTCATTGGATGTATGCTCTTCGCATATCTCTGGGCCAGTTCAGAGTTAGCTCCCATAGGCTTCAGTTCGAGAGTGATCACAAGTTTGATCGGTCCAAGAGGATCTGCCAACTTTGCTCCCTCCAAGAGATTGAGACAGAGAAACACTTCATTTTCCGATGCCCTATCTATTATGAGATTAGAAGGAGGTTTCATTGTTTATTCTGTGAACGTCCAATGTTCATGACCTTCTTCAGGTATTATGATCGGAGGTGTCTCGTTCTCTATCTACAGGAAGCTCTTAAGCTTCGTGACGGGGTCCTCCATCCTCCTTCCAGGGAGACTACTACTCGACGGATCACATCTTTCTTTGTTGCGTTCTCGGGTGAGAGGGGCACCAAGCGGGGACCTGATCCTAGTGGAGATCTTCAGACTAGATCTGTGAGGACTAGAGGAGCTTCTTCCCAGACTAGAGATATCCGGACTCCGACACAACCAAGGGGTCCCTCTTATAGGCAACAGACCGCTAGGCTCACCTAGAGAGCTCGACATTCTACGGATCATAGGCGTCTTAGACAGCTTCCAGTCCCTGACACCAGACATCATCACATCACCAAATTATTTCTGGCTGACCTTGGGCGACAGTAGTGAGGGTTGATGTCGAGGCTTTTCCCTCAACCTCCTCTCTTTCCTCGTACTCTCATTCTTCTTCTCTTGTTTTTGGAGACCCTTTTGGGTTTTCCCTGCTGCTTCTACTTTGCTATATATGGTGCAGTCCCATTGACCTATTTTTGTGGTCACTTGTTGGACATTTAATATAATTATCTTATCTTATCTTATCTTATCTTATCTATCACTGTACAGTCTGGATAACACCAGAAAGCTGCCCAATTTCTCAATGAATTGATGATTCTTCGACTTACCCTAGGTATATGGGTGTCATGTATGGCATGAAAGATCATAGGGTAGTATTTATCGTAGATCGCCTCCATGTTCTTCCTATATTTATGCATGTGCATATTGCTAAAGATCCTAGGGACTATATGTGTGTGTTGTGGTGACCAACTGGGGACTTCTTGAAATTGTTGTACTGCATATACAACATCAAGCAAGTAAGACATCATATAGAAATTGTCCTTTTCCCTGACACTCACAAGATTATCGTAGAGGTTAAAAGCTAGAAGTCCAACTAAATCAGGTATCTTTTCATCGTCGATGATCATGGCTAGCAGGGGTGCCCAGGTTTGATTAACATGCACAATATCTGGTGCTCCGAACAGTCATTTCATTAGGTCCATTTCCACTCAATCCACGTCTGAAAGATCTTATATATTCATATTGTCTATATGGCGACTTTGGACTTGAAACTAGTCGGGTCTTCTACCCAATCTTTAAGCAAAGACTTAACGTTATTGCTCTTCTCCCACTATTCCTCTGTTTCTTGATTAAACTGAATATTAGATCGAGGGAGTTGGTAGTATGCAACAATAGCCTCTTTACTTATATTACCAATTACATTTCCTCCTTTGGATGTTAGAATTCCTCCTATACAACTTACATTATCACGGAAAATGCCCAAGAACAAGTCGATACAAGGCATTGTCTCTGTTTGTTTAATGGCCACTAGATCAGCCATGCACTGTGCTTAGTCCTAGTTTGCATCATCATCATCGTCTATGAAACTAGCTCCTTCTACCTCCTTTAAGCCGATGACTTGTTTATCAAAAACGGTGTCTCCAAAGAGCTGGTCCAAGTAGAAAGTGTGCAGGTAAGCCTCCATTGACAATAAGCTTTAAAATACTTGAGCTCTCAAAAAATAGGTATGCAAAGCTCTCAATCTCGGAAAATAGTAATATTTTGTTTTGTTTTGTGATCACTTGAATTTAGACTTTAAAATCTCTATTATAGTTGGAATACCAGGTGCTTGAGCATGAAATGCTTTCAAGATTCATGTAACTCTTGCTAATTCATGCTAAAATGGTGGTATACTGTTCAACATTGAATTCTAGTTTGCCATTTAATAATTTATATGTTTTACATTGATTTTGAGGCTTTGAGCTACTCATGGCTTTTCGCAGTTGTGCCTTTAATTCGCCTCTTTTTCTGATTCTCCATGCATTCACATGGATTTTGTTTGTCTTTTCACCTTTAAGTCCTGTTAATTCTGCGTGGTCAGCTTTGATAGCTTTGCAGGTTGTATTCCTTTGTAAGAACCATTTAAGAGTCCGAAAGGTGAGCCAATAAGAATGCTCCACATATATACAGTTCTTACGGACCATTTCTATTATATGATCTTTTTGTCAGGTATGTTTCATTGCAAAGTGCGAACCAATAAGAAAACACCATGTATGTACGGATTTTGTAGTTTCAGACTCTACATAACCTCTATTAGTCATCACGAAGCGCAAACCAATAAGAAAGATCCACACTTATATTGTTTTAACAATGTCACTTGCTTGGTGGTTCTTGTTTGTCATTGCAAAGTGCGAGCCACTAAGAAATATCCAAGTTACTTCACAATTCGCAATGTCAGTCTTTTGATAACCTTGTCAGTTGTTAACCAATAAGAATTGTCCACGGTACTTCAATTTGCGATTAGCGAAGGAATCAACAAGCTCCACATAGTTTCGGAACTGTCAAAACTTGTTGTGCCGGAAGAGTATCTGTTATAGAGTATTATATGATCTTTCAGTTAGGTATGTTCACATCGAAGTGCAAACCAATAAGAAAACACCACATATGTATGGTTTTCACAATGTCAAACTCTAGACGTGCCATGTGTCTTTTATGCATGTGGGAAATCAAAGATTTTATTTGCTTTTAATTTTTTAATGGATGGAGATACTTGTTATAAATGTTTCCTATGCTTAACCAATGATCCTTCGAAGTCTATTTTAAGCAACATTTTTGTTTCCAAAACCAAGATAGTAAGTAACAAGTTCACACGAGTTAACATTAAACTCATACGAGTAGCCTCTATCTATAGCTCACACAAGTTATTAAGTTCACTAGCTACTTCCATCATATGGCATACAGTCATGGAAAATTGTATATAGGCCCTAGGGATAGTGGGTCAAAGGTACCAGTTGTAATTGTATGTGAATTTGAGTTCTAACGTTCTTTTATGATTTTGTGGTATTGCTAAATTTATTTTGGTGAGGTCTATTGTTTCTAATCACTCACTATGGACAATATCCCAAGAAGTTTATTGCGCAATTCTTTTCCGGTGAGTCTAGATTACAATTGGTCCTTCATGTTCTAGCTTTGCCCAATCCTACGGAGTCAGTTGAGGACTCCTTAGAAATTGATAGTATCCGATTTGGTTTGCCTGGTTAGGTTAGCTATTATTTCTCTCGATTTTGATTTGTACCAATTTGTTTCTCAAAAGCTTTTGTTCAAAGGGTATGACACCTCTATCGCTGGCCTAAAACTTATTTGGGACAATTATCAACTTGAACTTTTAGAAGAGGGAAGTACAAGTCCTCATCAAAATCTGTTCGTCATTTGATAAAGAAGGTTTAAAGACTTGATCAAAAATTGGATAACTATTTCAAACGTAAGACTATCATTGTGGCGTTGTCCAAGAAAAAGTCAAAATCGTGTGTGGCAGGAGGAAAATCGAAACGGCCCTTCTTTCATGGTGGAAGATTGATGAGAGATTGACTGGCCATTGATGAGGGAAAGACTGAATTTTTGAAGGTTTTAAGTAGACCTCGGCCCTCTCGTAGGAGTTTGAGCGAGATGGGAATGTCTGCATCTTGCGTTCGTGATATCATGTATGTTTTTGCGGCTATGGATGATTATCAGTAG
The DNA here is from genome assembly GCA_019776745.2 of Taxus chinensis. Taxonomy (NCBI): domain Eukaryota; kingdom Viridiplantae; phylum Streptophyta; class Pinopsida; order Cupressales; family Taxaceae; genus Taxus; species Taxus chinensis. The sequence goes on from CM034146.1 coordinate 218,125,927, forward strand.
ATCTATGAAAGGAGGAATAAATTACTCTACACCTTTGGTTCTCCAGTTGTGTCCTCTATTCTGTAGGATGAATTTGGTGTAAATGAGGAGATGAATTCATCTAGTGAACCAGTTTGTGGTCCTCTCGCTCGCATTTGAAGATCCATATTTCCTATTGTGTCTATATTTCGGGGTCATGTCTTTGTGTCAATACAATTGTCCTTATGTTTTGCAATTTTTAGTTAGTAGTGTAATACTTCCTTTATTTCGCAACAAGACGTATGTAAGTTACTAAGTTCCAAGGGCGAGGACCCTAATAGATCCCTTGTTTTATTACACAAGAATGCTTATGAATCATGATTCTTGAAACTATCTGTGTAAAATTAAAATTTAAAACTATCTTACTCAACTAACAATGTTAATCCGAAGATGGCAAATGAGTCCACAATCTCTGATAGCTCTTAGGCTATCAAAGCACCAATTTAAATGAAATGACATCTAATAACTTCAATCTAAAAATAGTCACTTATCTGAAACTGACAGACACTGAAACCAGTTTGTGTTCCTCTTGCGTTCATGAGATCATGTATGTTTTTGGGGCTATGGATGATTATCAAGAGTTCTATGAAAGAAGCAATAAATTACTCTACACCTTTGGTTCTCTAGCTGTGTCCTCTGTTATGTAGGAGAAATTTGGTGTAAATGAGGAGATGAATCCATCCAGTGAACCATTTTGCGGTCCTCGCACTCGCATTTGAAGATCCATATTTCTTATTGTGTTTATATTTTGGGGTCATATGCCATCGTGTCAATACAGTTGTCCTTATGTTTTGCAATTTTTAGTCAGTAATGTAATGCTCCCTTTATTTCTCAACAAGACTAAGTTCCAAGGGTGATGGCCCCAATAGATCCCTTGTTTTATTACAGAAGAATGCTTATGAATCATGATTCCTGAAACTATCGATGTAAAATTAAACTTTAAAACTATCTTACTCGTAATCTAACAATGTTAATCAGAAGATGGCAGATGAGTCCATAGACTCCAATAGGTTTTAGGTCATCAAAGCACCCATTTAAACGAAATCACATCTAATAATTTCAATGTAAAAATAGTCACTTATCTGAAACAGACAGACACTGACATCCCAATTCCTAAGATGAAAAACAAAATTTCTATTTGCCAATTGTTTTCTAAATTTAGTCGAAATTATCTTACATTCGCCATTACATTGAAAACTTAATTCAAAAAATGTACTTTTCTCGCCAATACAAGGATGTCTGATTCAGACAATTTGCCAACTCTGCGACCTAGTTTCGGCTAGATTTTTCACCAAATTATAAGTTTTTTTTCCGTGGATACCTTAGAATTTTCCCTGGTTTCAATGCTAGATGAGGTTGGTAGAAGGTTTCAGGTGAAGGGAACCATCATTTCAGCCGCCATAGTTCTGATTTGGATGAGATTCTAGTTGGTCTGTGGCTGTTGTAACTTGTTTCTAGCCCATACACAGTCTGACTTGTGCCATATTATGGAAAGTGCAACTTGAAACATTATTGAGAATGGAAAATCAGACTTATCAACATGCCCTTGATGCCTCAAACATAGATATCCTCCCAACATTGCACCTATATTCCACATGGGGAAACAAGTTTGAACTTGAGCCCAAGAATCCACACAACAAAAAGTACTTATCTCATTATTCCGTGGAGTATGAGGTGCATAATGATGTCCAGTGGTGACATAGGAGGACATAACAAGCATGAAATTTGATCACCGTCCCGAACCAGCTGTGTGTGAGGGCAACATACTAGCAATGACATATCAACAAGCAACAAAATTGAGATAATCTTATACCAGGGGCTGCCTACGACACTCTTATGACTCTGAATTTTAGAGTTAGGAACAACACTCAGAAAATACTCTAATGGTGCCCTTCTTTCACAAATGATGTCATCCTCATAGGTCCTTAGTAACTCTGATTTGACTTCATTATGTGACTACCCTATGTGACCATTAGAATTCAATAAACTATCATAGAATAATAACATCAAAAGATTTTTACCTTTCTTATTTTTACCTTTCTTCAGATAATGACGAAATTTGGATTGTTCTTTGTGGATACTCCCATTGGTTTGCTCCTTGGTGAGTGTTGTTTGGAACAGTCCAGCCAGCTGAAAATTATGATGGGCATCTAGAGAGACCCGCATTTCATGAGCATGCCTTTTAACAAGGTCACCCGACATTTTTGCTTCATTATTTTGTAATATCCCTTTCTAGTGATAAAATTGAAAAACAAGGAAATAACACAAACCCCAAGTGATGTAAACTTTGATTTTAATAACAGACTGAAAATTTGAACAATAGTGAACAACAATTTCATTTTTAGGACATCATTTTGCAAAGAGTGAAAATTCAACAAAAAATCATCATAGAAACCATCCACAAATAAATAAAACTCAAGCAAATATTCAGATGGAAAATTATTTATTATCAGATGTACAACCTAGAGAAATGACCAAAATTGAGGTCTCCAAACCCCAACAATGGAAAAATATGAAAGATACCAGTCTTATAAATTATGGTAAATTTGAAATTCAAAGAATAATGAAGTTTTGTGCCCTAGAAGGCACCCAAATTATCTTCTACCCCAATCGCTCTCTAGGAGGACTTCTACCCAAATGCTCTTATATGACTTCTTGATGCCCTAGATGCAAACTAGCAAGATGGTTTTCAACACCACCAAATTGGAGGCTTTTCGTCCTCCAATCTCCCACAAAGAAGGGTTTCATCCTTTTTGGATGCCAAACTAATGGATTGTCGCCCTTTAGTGGAATAAAATTAGAGCAATCAACCCTAGAACCAAGTATAAAAGTGTATATGCCAAAATTGATGATCCATAACTCATGTGTCTCTTGTTGTACCCCTTTGGTGGCACCAAAGGTCTAAGGGGGAATTACCCCTAGACCGACCTCTTAAAAGCTTGCTTTTTCTTCTATTTCAATGTTGGAAACACTCCAACCTTGCTAACCTCTTAAGGAGCTTACGTTTGTAATGATCCTTTTAAGGGTTTCAACCAAACACACCAAATGCAGATCTGAAAATTAAATTGCAACAGACTGAAAGTATAAAATCAGCGACTTGAACTGTCACCAAATATGCCAAAAATCACCACAAAACACCACAAATCAACTCGCCACAATTATGTATATATTTTATGGAATATCAAGAGCCAAAAACACAGAAATGTTGAAGATCTCTCTACTGGAAACTGGAAATCGTAGCTACAAGAAAAATATGAAATATGGGTCTAGAAACCCTCTAAATTCACCAAACTTCAGATTCCGGCCTTTAAAAATATTATAGATCAGATTATCAAACCAAATTTCTCAAATAGTTTACCAAATGTTCCTAATCCTACCCAAGATAGGTCGCTCCATCCTAAATAAATCAAATACTAGCTAGAAATTACAAATATCTCTTCAAATCAACTCTTTATTTCAAAACCAAACAATGATGAAGGGTTTTTGTCCTTCATCCAAGTCACCAGAAGGGTGTTCGTCCTTCTATGAAGCCTATAAGAGGGTTTTCGTCCTCAAGTGGATGAACAAGCTCACAATGCCCAAGTAGAATAAAATGCGCCAAGTCTCGCTGCAAATGATGCCTCTAATCTTTTTATATATCCTCCTTTTGGCGCCAAGGCTTGGATTAGCAAGACCGGCATCTTAAAGATGTTCTTTTCTTTCATTAGCTTCCATTAATTAATTAAAACCTAGCCGACCTGTTATAAGAAAGAAAACACTAAAAGAACATATTAAAAATTAGTAAAAGCATATCAAATGGAAGCTCAATGTTCTCTTCCATCTTCTTCTCTTCTTTGCGACGGAGAAGGAATGACAAGAAGGATAAATAATAGCTCTCAAGTGGGAAAATGGGTCATTATAGTCCTCCCTTCCCAAAATTGATTGTCCCCAAGCAATTGTAACCCCAATGTATCTGTTGATCTGAACTCTTCATCACCCTCACTTTGAAGTTCCACATCCTCTAATGAAGTAGGAATTGACATCCTTGATAAAGCATCTGCAACCACACTAAGCTTTCCCTTAATTTCTATAGTGCCTGCCCCCATAAGAGTTATAGTCATGCATTGTTCCTTCAAAAATCAAAATTTTCAAATCTGAAAATATCATACCATGATCTGATTTTATTCCTCCATTCAACTGAAATCTTCCTTCCTCATTATGCCATGAGGGAATGCACTCAAAAAATGAAAATACACCGCTGTTCATGACTGTTAGTGGCAGCCCCAAATCCGATTCTTGCAAATTCAATCCTGTAATCATAGTATAATAACTACCAAACTGAATTTTCACAAGGAAAGGCAACTCCATAAATAAGGCAAGGACTGAAATTTGATTTACATACGCTGAAAACTTAGGAACAATAGCTTTGGTGACCATGTGAACAGATGCAAGTTTATCATAATTGTTTCCCTTTGCCCTTACTTCCATTGGTTCTCTCATGGAACCATGGGTTAATTTTCACAAGGAAAGACAACTCCATAAATAAGGCAAGGACTTTGATTTACATAGGCTGAAAACCTAGGAACAATAGCTTTGGTGACCATGTGAATAGCTGCAAGTTTATCATAATTGTTTCCCTTTGCCCTTACTTCCATTGGTTCTCTCATGGAACCATGGGTTAAGAATCCATAGAGGGAAAATTCATAATTCCCTTCAAACTTATGCTTCCTTAAACATGTCATATTAGTATCCTCTTTCATAAAATTCCATAAGCAAGGGGAAAAACTGAAATGTTTACCTTCACTCATGTTATGTCCCATGAAGTGGCCTGGATGATTAGCGCACGGAGTATCATGAACAACCCTGCAAACATTATTGTTTACCTTAGATTTAGGCACCAAGTAGACCCGGTTTTTGTATAGGATAAGCCTATCCGCCACCTTGTACTTATCATCACTTATTTTTCCTTAGAAGGCATTATTAGCAAAATTATTTTTTGCATACTCAGCTGAAAGTAATGATTTCCAATCCACTGTAATTTTGGATAAAGAACATAAATATGATTCACATGAAATATCTTCTCCCACCAAATAATTAATTTGGAGTGTTTCCGGAAGTGTACCTTGCAAAGTCATCTTTTTATCTTGGTCTATGAAACTCATCTCCGTACTTTGACATTTGAAAGCGAGCTTTCCCAATAGATGCAACCATTGTACCCCAAATATGCTATTCATATCAGCTATATTAATGAAATGGAAATCAACACATACCTAATAATTTTCCAATGTATCATGGAGTTGGAAATACTCCTTTGAGCATGGCACAGAGCAACCATCCATTGTCTCCACTATGTATCCAATCAATTCCAAGCACTCACTAATGGAATCATGAGTGACTCCATTAATCAAACCCATGACTTCTTGTTCTTGGAGGGTAGAATCCTTCATAACTTTGTTTGCATACATAATGATTTCAAAATTATCCTTCATTAAAATTTCCTTTAATCATGTGCATGGGGTAAGAATATCAAAGACTTCTTTTCTACCATGCAAGAAGTCAACTGGAACCATGTATCTTTGTAAGGAAATATCTAAATGACATGTGTCAATCCACAAGTTCTTCACATCACCAAAACTTAGCATGTGATCTTTAACAACAACTTTCCCATGATGACATAAGTACGACAACGATATAAAAGAAGAAAAAATGTGATTTCCATCATACCTTGGGTTGTCCACCACATATCGACCTTCCCATGCGAGATGAGGAGTGATAAAAACATCCTCTATTCTCCCAAATTTGTGTCTCAAAATTTATGAGTTGGAATCAACCTTCTTTTTAAACTCCAACTCAACAAATGAAGCTCTTTCTGCTTTGTCTACAACACTATTTTGCTGATACTTGCATGGAATACCTTCATGGTGCTTGCCGGAGTCATGTACACCAATAAATGACCCTTTGTTGACTGCTGTTCTGAAAAATCCAGCAAGCTCTTCATTACCATAATTATGCAAATAAAATTCTTCCTTCAATATTGGGAGGGTAATGCAATAAATTAGATTGCTTACCATTTGTTGCTGATTTGTAAATTCTAGCAAACTGAAAACCCTCATAAGTATCAGGTGAGACCTCCTTTTGAAGAGCATGCCTTTCAACCGGAAGATCTTGATTCTTAGCCTCAAGAACCTCTTGTAAATCTCATTTTCTCTCACCAACTTGCCGCTGCATGCAATCATTAGAAACCACAAAAACATCATTTATTTCAAAGAATCTTTACCTTCATGCTGAATATCGGTCTTTCCTTATTCTTGTTCTTGGAGTTTTTCTTCTTGCTCCACCATTGCAATTTGGTAGCTCTTCTCTTCTTCCTCTCTCCCGGCATGTTGAAAGTCCCTTTGAGGTGTTTGAGATCTAGGTCCATGCCTGGCTCTTCCTTTGCTCACTCCTATGAAGTCGACAAGAGAAATAGCCTCCCGAATCTCTCTTGGTAAAGCCCACGTATTCCTCATAACTTGCTATAATATTCCTTCCACCCATAGGTCTTGCTTCTTTCGGAATGGCCTCTTCTCTAGGAAGGAAAGTGGGCTTCAAACTCCATCCTCAGGCTGATCCAATGGGTCGGTTGGCCTTATTGGCTCTATTCGAGATACCTTCAACATTTTGAACCCTAGGTTCAATTATCATCTGGAGAGATAGGGAAAGAAAATCCATGGAGTCCACAAGTCTCTTTTGGTCGGCAATTGATTTGTCAACTTTAACTCTTTGAGAGTTTTGACCTGTCATATTGTCTTCTTTCACTGAAACCCTAGGATTTTGAAGATTCGAGCTTTGATACCAATATAATGACCCTTTCAAGGGTTTCAACCAAACACACCAAATGTCGATTTGAAAATTAAATTACAGCAGACTGAAAGTATAAAATCAACCTATCACCAAATATGCCAAAAATCACCAGAAAACACCACAAATCAACTTGCCACAATTATGTATATATTTTATGGAATATCAAGAGCCAAAAACACAAAGAAATGTTGAAGATCTCACTGCTGGAAATTAATTATAAACTGGAAATTGCAGCCACAAGAAAAATATGAAATATGGGTCTAGAAACCATCTAAAATCGCCAAACTTCAGATTTTGGCATTTAAAAACATTACAAATTAGATTTCTCAAATACTTCACCAAATGTTCCAAACCCTACCCAAGGTAGGTTGCTCCACCCTAAATAAATTAAATACTAGTTAGAAATTACAAATCTCTCTTCAAATGAGTTCTTTACTTCAAAACCAAACAATGATGAAGGGTTTTCGTCCTTCACCCAAGCCCCTAGAAGGGTTTTCGTTCTTCTATGAAGCCTCACAAGCGTGTTTTTGTCCTCAAGTGGATGAACAAGGAGCAATAGGCTCACAATGCCCAAGTAGAATAAAATGCACCAAGTCTCGTTGCAAATGATGCCTCTAATCTTCTTTTATATTCTCCTTTTGGCGCCAAGTCTTGGAATAGCAAGACCGGCCTCTTAAAGATGTTCTTTTCCTTCATTAGCTTTACATTAATTCACTGTTGCACAGAGACGCGTACCCCACCACTTGGGACTCGTATCGGGTACGGGTACACGTACCGAGTACGAGTACATGTACCGGGTACCTAAGACGCGTACGGAGAAGTCTCTTGTATGCAGGAACCTTTGTTAACGTCTCCTCTCATCTTCCCACACACACACAAACACACAAACACACACACACGCACGCACACACACACAAAGGGATTGTTTGCATTTTTCTGTTACAATGTACTCTTCCGACAATATGTGAGATATCAAATATCAATAGTATTCCTCATCTTTTGTCGACATTTGATTTCCTTCAAAAATTATAGTTATTTTTAAACTTCAGTGCATTCTGAATCCAAAAATTAATAATGTACAATAGTATTTTTCTAGTTATTTCATATATATATATATTGCGGTCTCCCCGTACCCGTCTCCTACTTTTCTAAAAAATGTCGTACCAGTACCCGCATCTGTCTCCACGTACCCGTACCCGTCTCTTGGTTACTATGCATTAATTAATTAAAACCCAGCAGACCTGTTATAAGAAAGAAAACACTAAAATAACATATTAAAAATTAGTAAAATCATATTAAATGGAAGCTCAATGTTCTCCTCCATCTTCTTCTCTTCTTTGACACGAAGAAGGAATTACAAGAATACCAAATAATAGCTCTCAAGTGGGAAAAAGGGACATTACAACTTTATCTTCTAATTTCATGTTGGGAGCTATATAACCCATCCGACTTGCCTTAAGGAGGAAAATACCACAGAAAAACATTAATAACAATGAAAGAAAACGGAAATGAAACCAAAGACTTCCCCTGTGCAATTCCTTCTTGGCCACGGGAAGAAAAATGACAAGAAGTCTTAAATTGTACCAATGTGAAAAATGGGACATTACAGTCCCCAAGCAATTGCAAATTTGAATGCTCCAATATTGCTGCACTTTTCCATGTAACATCAAGGGGAAATCCCTTCCAATGAACCAACTATTCCTTGATACTTCGGGTTCCTTAACTTCTTCTCTCAAACTTTCAAGATAATTTCCGGAATTAGAACTTACCCTCCTCATCTAATGGTGGAAACTCATGAGGAGTAAGGTGTTGTCCAAGTGCCTTTTTGAGGCACGAAACATGAAAAACATCGTGTATTCTACTATGTTCCGGAAGTTCAAGTTCATATGCAACATTTCCCACATTTCCTTTTACCTTGTAGGGACCATAGAAATATGGTTTCAGTCCCTGCACCACTTTGTTTGAGAGAAGATTGCCTATAGAGCTGCAACCTCAAAAACGCCATATCATCTACCTCAAATGACCTCTTTCCTATGCTGATCTGCATATAACTTCTACTGATTTTGGGCATGTTGGAGGTTTTCTTTGAGCTCTTTCAAGATATCATGGCTTTGTTGAATTAAATCTTTGGCTCTTGGCACTCTACTGTTCGTTATAACCAAATCAGCAAAGGATGGGGCATCGTAACCATACAAAGTTTTGAAAGGAGATATACTAATAGACATTTGAAAGGTGGTATTATAACAAAACCCAACCATCTATAACCATTTTATCCATGCCGATTGATGCCCATCAATGTAATTCCGTAGGTAGCCTTCCACCCGTTTATTGACTATTTATGTTTATCCATCTGTTTGAGGATGGTAGCTAATGGGAGAAGTGAGTTTGGTACGTGTCAAGTGAAACAATTTTTGCCAAAACATGCTCATAAATCTGCTGTCCCTGTCACTCTCTATATCGTTGGGCAGCCCATGAAGTCTAAACAGTTCCTTAAAAACCACATCAGCCACTTTGGGCGCATTGTACTTTGCTAGAAGTGGACAAAAATGAGTGTATTTAGTAAGTTTATCAACCACAACATATAGACAATTCTTACCTTGAACCATGGGCAGCCCCGTGATAAAGTCCGTGGAGATACTTTCCCATTTTTGAATGGGTATAGGAAAAGGGAAATGCTTGTTCCGTTTTGTTTTGTTGGCACATTAAACACTTACAAATGTATTGGAGTACTTCCCCCTTTAGGCCTTTCCGATAAAATCTTTCTCTAACGTGTTTGTAAGTCTTGAAATAACCTAGATGACTAGCTAATGGGTCATCATGAACAACCCTTAATATTTTACTCTTCACCTTTTATTCAAGCACCAAATATACCCAGTTCTTGTAGAGAATGAGCCCATCTATTGCCTTGTACCTTTGAGACCCTCACGGCCATCATGCGTCTATACAAGACTGTTTTGGGTCACCTCCACACCTCCCACGGAGAGGTGGAGTTTATCTGGAGTACCATTGGAGTAAAGCAGGGGTTCCCCCCATCCCCAACTTTGTTTAGGATCTACATTGACGAGCTCAAAGTGATGGGTGCCACCTGCACCAAGTTCTGATATCCATTCTTCTTTTTGCAGATGATGTGGTTCTCCTAGCTTCTTCTTCGGAGGGCTTACAGAGACATCTTGATGCCTTAGCTTTATTTTATAAAACTAAAATTCCTTATTGCCCTGCATCCACAAATCACCCACACGAAAAGAGGAAGGAAAACTTTGATACCACTGTAATATCCCAAGATGGGATATTAATTAAAATCTGAAAATTATTACTTGCAAAAGTAAACTTAGAAGAGCAAATTCTTCAGGTTTACCTCAAATAACCCAATGTCAGCTTCAATACAACCCAAATGGGGTTGGAGTGAACCAAAGTGATGGGTTAGATGGGCTAACTAGTTGGAGATGACACTTTATAAACCATAATAATTTGTAGCAGTAGAATATTAATTTTTTTTTTTTGAAAAACCAACAGAATTTTAATAATTTATAACTTGCACAATATTTTTCATACTTCAGTGAAACCACTTGCAAATAAGACTAAAAATTAGATCTTTCCAACAAACTACAAATTTGATTTTTTTGTCAATAAGTACTACTTCAAAACAGCCCTAGAAATCTGTGTGCAAGTCGACTAGAGTTAAGAAATTCAAATAATTAATTCCCAGCCTGAAACCTTCAAACCCATGGAATTTCACCTTCACAATGCACAATAAATTTCTGAACATGCACAAGCCGGAAAATTGTTAATAAATCCTTATAAAATATTATTTGAAACCTTCGATCAAGTGGATTTGGCTTAGATAAATTCCAGCAGTTAAAATGGGCCAAAATACTAGCAAAACATGCACCAATACTTGGAAATAAATGCAGATATAAATCAGATTTGAAAGTTCATTCAAAACACCATTGAATCATACCACATAAGTCTTCAACCAAATCGATTTGGGCCACAGTTAATCTGGAAATAACCAACAAACTTTAGGCACAAATAAGATCTTTAAATGATGCAAATATCACTCTCAAACAAGTCAAGTATACTTTGTATATTCATCATTTAGAGCTCCATAAACATGCAAATCATCTCCCAAACTATAATAATAATATGCAAGAAACTTTTCAAAATAGCTTGAAAGGTTAACACACACTTCACACTTGTGTGGTGTTAATAAACACCTTTTATTTTGTGATCATGAGTGGACATACATCCCTTTTCAAGATACATGAAGATAAGTTTTCAAAAATCGTCAACATGCAAAAAGGGTTCCTATCATCTCCTTTTATAGATTTGTTCTTGTGCAATCTCCAAAGCTTTCTCTCCTTTTTGGTGCCATTTTCTAGTGAGAACTTTTACTTTTAAAAATGCTTGAAAGTCAACTCCAATGCAAATGCTAAGATTCAGATTACAACAACCTTGCAAAACCCTTCACACTTGGGTGGTGTTAATAAACACCTTTTAGTTTGTGATCATGAGTGGGCATACATCCCTCTTCAAGCATGCATGAAGATAAGTTTCCAAAAACCATCAACATGCAAAAAGGGTGCTCATCATCTCCTTTTATAGATTTGTCCTTGTGTAATCTCCAAAGCTTTCTCTCCTTTTTAGTGCCATCTTCTAGAGAGGAGAACTTTTACTTTTAAAAATGCCTAAAAGTCAATTCCAAGGCAAATGTTAAGATTCAGATTACAACAACCTTGCAAAATCCTAGATCCAACATTTCTTAAGTTCTTTTTCCATATTTAATCTGATCAATATTAAGAACTTCATTAACTTGTGATTGCTTTAATGTTCATTAACTTTGGCATAACAAGCAGTTATCCAAAAACAGGGCAGCAAACATCATAAGGTTAATTTAATGTAATTTAATTGTTCAAAGAAGGTGTAGCATCCTGAAAGATCCCCAGTAGATCTTTTTGCCCAAAATGAATTTTTCTCCCATCACAAATATAAACACATACTTTTCGATAGCTATGACGATAAAGCTAGGGCAAATCTGATTTAAATAGAGGAAATGCGACTAGGGATTGGATTAGAAACCAATGCAAATCACTCTCAAAAAATTATATTCTTTTCACAAATTGATTGCCATATTTTTTGAAGCCCAAATATATTAAAATCATAATTTTTAGAAGCCACAAATGATCAGAAATCAGATCTGAAATCTGATTATAAAATTGCTTGAAAACCACTTGAGAACCCTCTAAAAATTATAAAATTGTTTTGCTTCATTTCACAAAAATCTGTAGATGATTTGACAATAGAAATCAGATTTAAATACTTCAAAGAACATGGCAAATCAGTCCCAAACTGGGTCGATCCAATAGAAGAACTGCTGCAATTTATTTTCCAAAATACCCTCAAAATACACTGCTAGAAATGACTGAAAATAATTCTGAAAATTTGATTACAATCAATGGGAATTTTTGAGTGAAAAACCCTCTCAAACTCTTAGGGTTTTCGTCCATAAGAGGTAGAATTCATAAGGGGTTTCGTCCCTAGAATTTTTAATGCGAAAGCTGAAGCTCTATGCAAGAGAAAATATCATATAAAAATCTGAGTTATGGAAGAGGCAAGTCGACTTCTCTTTTAAAGAAAAAGGGCCAACAACCAACCTCCAAACCAGCCAATGAGCTCACATGATTTTCCCTATGCAAACATTTAATATTTTCCCATATTAAATGTTTTTCCCAACAACATTTCTCTAGGGGAAATACATAAATTAATTATGATTTTATTTTTCCTAGGCTTCATTACTCCTCTTTGGCCCAAGTCGCCATTATCCTTTCTAGGAGGAATAAAATATAATAAATCCCTTTACAATGACTTTTACCCCTTAAGGCAATTCGTATTTTCCATAGGAATTACAATTTATTTTTATTAAGCTAAATAAATTAATATAAGTGCTTTAATAATTTTTTTTTATAGCACTTTATAATAATTTATTATAACTTACGTCACCCTTATATTTTTCGTTTGGCCATCGGGTTGACAAAATGGGCCAAAGGTCTTCGATTGGAAAAGGGGACATTACACATTCACATAGGTTCAGCTAGCGTAGACTTCATAATAAATGAAGTACAATGATTAACGATCATAAACACCATTCTTTTTGTTTTACATTCTTTTGAGAGAGGAAAAGTCTTCTTCTACATGATTAAGTGTTAGGGTTATCATACCCTTTTTATCTTTCACAATTCCTATAGTTTAATTGTATGTCCGTTACACATTCTATTATTATACTATAATTGTTTAGATAGAGAACGACATCTTATGCAACTTAGCAAGTTGCATCTTAGTAAGGGAGATTGAACTATTCCCATCATCCAACTTAATAAATGATAACAATAATAAGTATACAAACAGATATGAAGAATATTGATAAGATAGCATTCCAATTTCCTTCATAAAAAGTACAACGGAATTTACATAACAATTTGAAGTTAGTCTCCAAATTTTTCAATTCATCATGATAAAAATATACACTTTACAAGACTATGCATTTCAGGCATACTGCATGTCAAACAACATTAAGATCATAAAAGAATGCAACTTTTCTTTTTCAATATAACTCATGAATGAATCGGAATTCTTTACAAAAGAGAGACTTTAAATAAGCCAATACATCATAAAAGTTCTTGCCTTCTTTTATCACTTACGAAGTCCATCTGCAAAAATTGCTAGCACGGGTCAGTTCATTGAATTGAGCATGATAAGCACTAAGCATTAAAACAAAGTGCATTCAACTAATTGTTTCATTAAAACAACTCTGCTTTAATGAAACAATTAATGTATCATACAAAAAAAGCATAAGTAATAACAACCATAAAAGGAGTACAAATAATAAGTCTGAATTCACTTTTAAGAAAAGATCAAAATATAATCAGCAAACTACTACATTATATCGGATAAGTATTGGCCCAAACAATTACTTATTTATATCAAACAACAACTGTTGTCATTTAATTATTTCATAATTCTTTCTAAATTTGAAATACAGAATTTAACTTTACTATATAAACAAAAAGAGTTACTTTTAGAATCAAAAACCTCCTAGTCATCTTTACCACGTTTCCAAAAAATATGTATAGTCAAGTTCATTTTAGCATCGTAACGTTTTTAAGATGAATCATCCCACAACTTAAATAAATAAGAGATTCACAATTCAGATATGGCAGCCTAATTCTAGGTCAAATAATGTAACCTAGGTTCTTAGATTAGGTCTCTTATCAATACTAGATAAGTATTTCCCAAAAGCAATGTTTCATTTTAAATAACTGAAACAATTATTAAATACCTTTTTAAGTATAGGAGTAATTAATAATAGTTATTAATCAATTACTTAATAAAAGTAATGTGATTGATTCAACTAAACCTATGACAGGTTTTTATAAAAATAAAGGAGAACGATCTAAAAGGTACTCAGTTTATAATTTCCTTTTTCATTCGGTTAAATTGAATTCTCATATGCATCATCAGAAATGGAGAGTCAACATCTTACAACTTAAATAAATAAGAAGAAGAATCAATACAGACTATCCACAAACTCATTATTCTACTAAGAGACAGAAATCAGGTTCAGAAAGTACATAATTGAATCAAACAAGGAAGCCAATAAAGAGATTCATCATTTAAGAGACAACAACTGCTAACAGGGATCTCAATCCAATCCAAGAAGGAAGAGAATTAAAGCAGTTATCAATTCACGTACAACCCTAAGGATTTTTTCAACATTATTGGAGATATCAGTCAGTGATTAAAAACCATACGTTCCATCAAACAAGTAGATTTACGAAAGGATTATTTCTTATTCATATCCATCCAGAGAAGGGTCATATTATCTACTGTGTGCACAGAGAGGAGACCATCAAAAGCAGTTACCTAAAGATGCATCGAAAGAGAAATAGGGCTCTACCCTTGAAAACAAACAATCAAAGAAAGGTGTAAGTTTTCCTTTCCAAGGGACAAGCTCAGTTGTTCACAGTCGTGAAATCGACAAGACATTGATTCCACACAAATAAATAGATATCAAGAGAGTAACCAAACAGGAATGGTTTTGTTTGTTCAACATACCAAAAATATCAGTCCCAAAAGTTGCTTACACATCAAACGAATCCCATTAACTTTCCACAGTCTTCTCATAACATGATGCATTAACAAACTATAAAGAAGTTTCCAGTTCAGGTGAGTAAGTTCGCATCACATCGTCCAAGTTAAAAAAGGATAGAGAATCGAACTTAAGAAGGTCGAACAAACTTGAGAAGGTATTCACGTTAACGACTTGGAGAAAGGCAATCGACAGTTTATTTCAAACAAACAAAACTTCACCCATTTTACCAAACCCGACTTCCATACTTTTTAAGGAAGACTTATCAGAAAGGATCTGAACCGAGAGCTTAATCACCACTGTTTTAACAATAAAACCCGTTTTAAAACCCAGAAGTTCTTCCAAAAGTTCTAATAGAGAATACAAAACAAAACACGAAGTTTAATGACAAACATTACTTCTATTCTCCTTAAAGCTCAAACCGTATAAGTAACATCAAATACCAAAACTTGACCAGTTCTTATACAAGTTGAAATTCAAGATGCATACAATGCCATAAACTGCATTCCTCCAGTTATCTTTGTTTTGAGACAAGTTCGAGTTCATATTGTAGAGAAAAACATACAATACAATCTCGAAAAAGAAGTACTAAATCTTCACAAAACAAGATATAGTTTAAAAGAGTATTCAACTACCTTTCCAAAGGCATCTAGTCTGAACAATGCCATTTTACCAGTACAGATAAAGAACAAGACATCATTTCCTTGCTTCATATAAATACGTGTTCATGCAAAAGGGTCGAAATACCAACCCAGACAGACCGAAAGAGAAATAATACAACTTTTAAAACTCAAAGATGCATCAGGGAAAAGTATTCATTTATTTTCTACTTTTCAAAGAGACTTCCAGTTCGAAGCTCAAAACAAAACCATTTACTTAAACTCTTTTATGAGTAGACAGTCCAGAATGCATATATTAATCAAAACACTAAAGTCTCTACAGTTCCAAACGTATTTTCACATTTAAGCTTACTCAGAGAAAACACCCAAAAACCGCATTATCATGCAAGGGTCCCAAAACCAAAAGCACAGAGTTTCTTACAACAAGAGAGCAAATAACCAGAACAATAACCGAAATATTTTATCTCACGAGAGCAGAGTTGTTTTAATGAAACATTTAGAGAAAAGCAAGAAATCTTAATGGATACAGCCTATCATGCCTGATAGTGCTTTTGCCAATTCGAAGGAGACTTCCTGATGAGATTCCAACTCTTCTTCTCCTCCAAGCAAGATCAACAATCAAGCATCTCTTTCCCCAATGTCTCGTATACTTTCCTTGAATCGAAAAAAGCCCAGGGAAACCAAAAATAGCCACAAAGTGAAAATCGAACTGCTGGTTCGAAGAACCAGATAGTTCCATGTAGAGCAAAAATCGCAAAGCATGCAAGACCAAACAACCCCCAACAAATCCGCCCACATTGTTTCCAGTGTATGGAGGGGAAATTACAAATGGAAACTACAACTGAACTAGAACATGCGGGAAGTTGTAAAGGGAACATCTGACAATATTTCTCCTAGAATTCCTCTCTAAATGACATGCATTTGGAGGTTAAGACAAAGTTGTGCACATCTGCCACTTATCTTAGAGAAATTTTCCAAATAACTTAAAGTAATGGCTTTTAAACCAATAACTTTAATCTTACAATTTCATTGGGGAACATTAGGAATAAGAGAAAGAAGATCCGCCAGATGTCACACTCTACGCTTTCTTCTTGATCTGATATTGAATGTACTTGTCGAACATATAATTCAACAATTTCCCATCTGTTTTAACAACCTCTTTCTCGGTCCTGAACTGCAACAATCCTTTGAACAAAATGTCAATGTTTACTTCCACCTCCTTCAAACTAGGCCAGAACTCTTTAATATCCGATTGAAGTGTTATCAGTTTGTTGATTGAATTCAACGTGAAAGTCTTAACAACTTCATCAATCCTCTTCTGAATCATTAGAAGCAACCCTTCAAGCGAAGTAGACACCTTGTTTGGAATAACTCTTCTATAGGAAGAAACATCCCCAACTACTTCCTCCTTGGTGAAAGCAACTATATTGCCCGGCAATGAAAATATCCTATCCTCGAGCAACTCCATTCTTTTCAGCATAAGCTTTAAAATCTCCATGCGGAAAGAAACTGCAAACTCAAGCTGCTTGTCCTTTTCAATCAGTCCATTAGGCACAAGTTGCTCCGCAATCAAAACCTCCTTCGGTAGCTTATTTAGTTTAACCAAAATGTTCAAGTTACCTTCAGCCACTGCATTCTCATCCACTATGCCTATCATCAGTTGCTTCAGTTGCGATAATGCATTTTTCATAACTTCCAGACCAGCTGGTACCTCTTTGAGTTGTTTTGAAGCTTGGTGAATGATTTGGCTTTTCCATTCATTGATAGCCGTGACTTGATTACCTGCATCCTCCACCTCCTCGATCGGATGGTTGCTCATCTGCTCGTGTGCTAAAACTAGTTGAGAGGAAGGTTTGACAACCTTAGCAATGATTTTACACAACTAGGAAACCTGCTCTTGAAGTTTGGTTTTCTCTGCCTTCTCTTTGTCCAACTTGAGGAATAAAGCATTTATTAGGGTCTGTGCATCTTGCTTTAATCCTTCCGTGGTAGTCTGACCTAGTGGCACTTTGGTTACTGAGATATCTGCTGCCGTGAGTTCTCCATTCTGCTTTCCCTCTGCTGGAACTGTCAACTCGGCGAACTTCTACCTTGATTCTTCATTAATCAACCTTGAAGTTACCTTGGCAACTTTGGGTCTTCTATCATTACCGCCCAAACTCAGGAGTAGCTGCAAGTCATGCTCTTCTAGGTTGATCTCCTCTGTAATGTCCCTCTTTCTAAAAGAGTTTGATCGAAGACCTTTGGCCCTTTTTGTCTACTCGACGGCCAAAGGGTGAGTTCAAGGGTGACTTGGGTTTATTAATTGTATTATAACGTGCTTAAAATAAAATAAATTATCATTAAAAGCACATATAATGAATTAATAGACTTAATAAGTGACTGCGACTTAGGAAAGTACATGGGAATAAATTAATAAATTATTTAATGTGCTTTCTTAGGCAAAAAGTGCGACTTGCTTTGGGATGTGATTAAATAAGCCAAAAAGCGTGACTTGCCTTGGGAATGGAGAAAATTAATTAAAAATAAATTATATTCCTTGGGAAAAGTGCGACTTGCATTTTGGAAGGATTTTTTGGCTTATAAGGGAAAAGTATGATTTGTGTGCGGCGCATTCCAGATTATTATTATTTTTCTTCCCTGCAGTTGGCTCTGAAGCTTTGCAGACAAAATCCAAGGACGAAAACCCTCGGATTATTCCTCTTGTGGACGGAAACCTCAAAAGAAGTGAGAGGAGTTTCTATTCAGGGAACTTCATTGTATTCACAAGTTATTTATCATCTCAGCAGTATCAGAAAGAGAAATAAATTGCAGCAGTGAGCATTTAGACAACTTCCAGAGTAGGGCGATCTATTATGTAGTTGTTTTATGCAGTATCTAAGGTACTTTTCATGCTAGTTTATTATTGTATCTTCCAGCTTCAAATATATATCAAATCGATTTGGTTTGAATAAATTATGGCAGGGTTTTGGGCAATATTTTGTTATCAATCCATTTGTAGACTTTTGGTTATCTTGCTGTAAATATTTGCTATTATAAATCAATTAAATTCGCGGCTGAATTATTTGTGAAAAAATCTGTCTGTTTAAATCCTAGGCGCATTTTCTATATTTATTCGGCTTGCAGGTTTTGTTTTATTTACTTTGTTTGTGCAGTATGAGAATGGTGTTCTATGGTTTCTTTTGACATTACCAGTATAGTTCCAAGCCTAAGCAATCTATTAAAAAAAAAATTCAGGCAAAGGGGTTTGGGATCTTTCATCCTCTTTGGCTTCTGGAACTGTCTGCAAAGCCAACCATGATGAAAAATTGCTTTTCGGGGAATTAGAAGTTACTGAGTGTACCACTCTCTCATGCTCAGACTCTGCTGCATCTGAATTTGCCACAATGTTATGGTTGCAATCCTCTGAATTGTCCAAAGACAATGCTTTTTCAAACTCTGCCATCTGTGCTTTAAGTTTCTCTGCAGGGTGAGGTGAAGATCTGAGTGGCTGAGGAGCAAATACAAATGATGTTGGATTCAACGGAGCAACAACAACATCTGCTTGGGTTTCAAGGGCTGCTGAAGAGCGATGAGTTGACACAGGAGAAGCTTCGTTTGAAAATGGTACTAGCATGATAGCTGTAGAATTGGCCTTCTACAGTATCTGAGACTTCTTGTATACTTTAAGCTTCTTTGGCCTCCTGCTACTTTCACCTTCGTGCTTTCTTTTGTTGGAGTCTCCTGCAATAAAGTTACCTGTGATCTGATTCATCAAAGCTTCGTCCATGCAATACCCCTTTGTCAACAACCAGTTTGAGGTGTTAACTAGAACCACGGAAGACCTTTCCTTAATCGTCTGACAGCCATTTATGCTTTCCTGAATAACAACTCTATCTCCTCCTATCTGATGGTATGTGTCAAGTATCACATGTCCATCATCAGGGGGTTTTGTAAGTATCCGTGCTAAACCATAATCAGATACTTGTTGCGCTAATAACCTACTGAAATCTTTCTTCCTGACTTCATACTCGCTTCTACACTTCATCCAAAAGTCTTCCAATGAAGGTACGTGCGCATATTCCTGGGAGATTGTCTTCCTCGCTATCCCATATGGATCATAGTTCAATTGTGCTGGGAAGAACTCATGCTCATATCCAGAAAACATTTCGGCTTCGATTCCCCTCGCCTTATGGATGCTCTGACAGCTATAAGAACCCACCGTGACCGGAAAGCATCTTGTAGGTTTGTGCTGCTTTGATTGTAAGTCATGCATTTCCATGAGTTGCCAGCACAACTCCATGATGACCCATTTGTCGCTTGGATACCTCGGCAACTTGACTGGTTCTCCTCAAAAGCCATTGACCTTGAGATACATGAAGTTTGCAAATTGGATGAAGATACAACCATGTTGGGATACAACTTCTGAAGCTTCTTTGCTCACCCTGCTAGTCTTCAAATCATTATTTAATTTGCAGATGAATCCGTAGAAGAACCCATCGTTGACCACCCTGTAATATTTGTGGCATTCAGGTTCTGTCAACTGTGGGAATCACTCAAAAATAGGATCTTTCGATAGTATGCTCCGTCTATCCAATTTTGAAAATATATCCTACGAGGCTATTGCATATACCAGGTATGAAGTCATTTTGAAGTTGAACGTCTGCCTCACACTTCGGAGTTGTTCGCTGATGTTGTCACTGATGATCTCCGCCCAATTGATAATCGAATTAGCTCTGTTGATCTTAATGGTTCTCACGAAAGCATACATCCATGAGCGAAAGTTATGAGTATTGACTTCTCCATTTAACTTGCAAAGCAATTTAGTAATGTCATCAACTTCCTGCACCAAATTGGATCGTGGAAGAGCGCTCGGGAAATTTGATGAAGATCTGGGCATCTTCATGTATCTGTTATTCATTATGCCCACACAATTTTCTTTGTGCTTCTCCCATCTATTGCCAGCATCCAGCATGCTAATTGCAATCATTATTGGTCGTGTCGGAATCTTTAAACAATAATTAATAAATTGTGCATCCAACCTGATTATTGTCTTTCCCGCATGATCCCGAATGGTTCTGGAAAGACGATGATATGACCTTGCACACTCCATAACAAATTCAGGTAACTGAGCTGTGACTGGAAATGTTGAAGCTTGAATAATTCTGCTGCTTTTAATTGCCCGCATGAGAGATGTCCTTCCGGCTCTGGATCTGTCAATTAAATCAGAGATGGGTTCAGGGCCTATGTCTGTATCATTGATGTCAGCAAATCTAGAAGCTATGCATGATTCAGTTGATCCTTCGCTTTCATCATGCTTCATCTGGTATGGAACAATTTTTGTCTGGGCTCTTTTTCTTTTAATTCTGTCGGAATCCCTTGTAATTGGCTCAATTTGTGTAGATCTGGCAGTTTCTTCTGATTCGGAAGAGATATTCAATGTATTTGAACTTCCTTTCACTAATATGAACACATGTGATGAATACCTGCAATTAATTCAGACAAAGATGGAGTCCATGGCATGAATATTTGATTTTTATCACCAAAATCTGCATATAAAGCTTGTTGCCCTGAAATTTGAGGTTTTGCTTGCATGCAAAGCAAACAACGATATTATTTAATTCACTTGGGCACATATACCAACATGCAGACACTTAGAATGATACAAATTAAGCTATTCTAACCCTAGGTGCCAAAATTGGAAGCTTCCCAATAGTGAAAAATAATCTTTAATGTAAAATCCTTATTCTTTTGGCGCCAAAACCTGTCTGGGCTGCAAACTTCATAAAAAAGAATCAACTGCTTCCCCCTTATGGCATACCATGTTTATATAGCCTTATGCATGCTATTTTTAATAATTGCTTTCTCTATTTCTGGCAATTTAAGTAATTAAAAACTACGTCTATTCATCCAATTTGGACACCTAATTATGCATGCTGTTGGTTGTTTTTTTATAAATTTATTTTTAGCATGCATCCTTGACTTCTCTTTAACTTATCCTTTTGCATTGACTTTCCTTCCATTCATGGCGCCAAAATTAGGTAGAAAGATCCATTAATAAATATTATTAAATGCATTGTTTAATGCCAAGGTGGATCGCACTTTTTGGCAAGGGTGACTATTAAAAATAGGAATTCAACTTGATGGGAATTTTCGCACTGCACTGCAGCTCCAAAACTCCCCTCTTCCACTTAAGTGATTTGTCCTTCATCATGGGAATTTTCACCTTGTAAGGCAGGTAAGAAATTTCCACTGGCAGCTTAAATCATCTCCCAAAAAGTCCGACTTGTATTGAAAATAGCCTTATTTGAAAAAGTGCAACTTGCATGGGTGAATAAACCTCTTTGATGGGAAAAGGTAGCTTGCTAGGCAAGCAAGAAATTCCCATCAGTGCTTTAAGTGATTTTTCCTTTTATAATGGGAATTCTTACCCTGCAAGGCAAGTAAAAAATTATCGCTCGCCTGCCACCTCTAATATTCCCATTGCAGCGTAAGTGATTTTGAATTCATGGGAAAAAGTACCCTGTAAGGCAGGTAAGAAATTCCCACATGTCTGCCATTGCCAAAATTCCCATTACAGCTTAGATCCATTCATCCCAAAAAGTGCGACTTGCCTAGGAGAGGCTTTTTCTGCTTGAATTAATTTTTTTTGGTCAGTAGTTTGCCTTCCGAGACTAATTCCTTCCATTGCTGAGGCCGTAAATGACTTCCATATGATCCAGGGAATTAAACAAGCTACACAGAACAAAGACCAAATCAAGGTGAATTTAACATACAGACTGCGGAGAAAATCGAAAACAAATTCTAAAAGAAATAAATAAAAACGAAAAACGTTGCTAGAAGTTGCAGACAATCAGTCTAAATTCATTCCTGGTAAAAACCCTACTGAGATGTGAGAATACTGGCATGAAAAACTTCAACAAAGTTCAAACAGAGCACAATTTACTTCAAACATGGGCTTTATTTATTAAATAAATAATTAAATAAAATTCTCGCAGAAAAAACCTGGTGGAGGGATAAAATGAGTTTGAGCATCTGGGTATTTGTCGAAATTGGCTCATATGATTCACTAGGAATATTTTAACGTAATAGAGATGACTTCTGGCAATAAAATTACAAAAAGACCCGTTATTTTAAAAAGAACGAATTTTTTTTAAGTGGGTAGTCCTAGATTTCAGGTTGAAAACTAGGGACACCAATCCACATTTTGTTGCTGCATGCATGGAACCTTTTTATGGTTCTTTCTAAGGCCATAAACATCATCTAGTTCTTTCATGTAGATGGTGGTTCTGAAATTTCCAATAAGTTGTACCTCAACCTTCACATTTGGCAATTGAGCTTTAACCTCCAATTTCTCTTTACCAACTTGTAGATCTGATTTTTCTTCCTTCTTTGGCTCAAGCTCCATGATTTCTATCTCCGCAACTTGCACGGTGGATTCCTCTATGGGTTGTTTCTTCTCCATTACTTATAAACCTAATTTTTTTCTTGTGTAACTTGTGACCTAGGCTTGGGCCTTGATCTTCCCTTGCGTACTTCCATAAACTTAGAAAATGACATGGCATCACGAATCTTCTCTAGAAGAGCTCTATATTCCTCATTCCGCAACTCTTGATTACAGTCTTCACTCAACAGAAAACTCGAAAAGGAGAACTTGAGCATTATAAAAAATTGATCTAAAGTCAAACACCTAGAGTTACCTTGTTGTAGTGGTCTCCTTGGTTACCCAAAAGGTGGTTTAGGCTACCCTCTTCCCATTGTCCTAGGTTGAGTTGTACCTTGCTCTAAGCCTTTATATTTCACTCCCAATCCAAGTAGAAAAGGGACTTTATTTATGCGCAAAATGAAACCTTTTGCAATCACAAATTTTCCATCCTCCATTCTGACATCTTCATCTTCAATTGCAGTCCCATATTCTTCACCATATGTTCGGGTGGATAACAAATTCAGTTGTTCTTTTTTCTTTATTCCTGAGCCTTTGAAAAGAACAAACACATTAAAAGAAACAAGAGATCCTAATATCATTTCTTCATGTCTCGTAGGTATGGAAGCTAGCTCTTTTCCTGGCTTGCATTCTCCTCATCATTTTCATTCAAGTGATGGAATCCAAAAAATCTAACTATGTTGTCCCAAACAAAACTCTATCCATTCATTTCCTTCCTTTAAATCAAGATGATAGTGGCTGGAAACTCTCATACAGTTGACAACAACATGGAAAGGGGGCTGGAAATGTCTATGATAACAACACAAAAACTCATGACAACATGCTTAGAATCCCACAAATCAAGACTCCTACTACTTCCAATCATACCTCCAAATCCCAGCTGAGTTACAATGCTGGGAACAACCAAATAACGGATATCTCGCTCAATTTCAAACACAAAATTCATGAACTCAACTTCTACTTCTATTGGAGCACACCCTCCAAGAGCCTACTTATCAACTAGGAATTCAAAATACTTATAAAATGTATGTTGTTTTACCTCATTATGTGTTGCCCATATGTCTTGCCTTATTCCAGAAGTTCTTCCCCTCCTCTTGGCTGTAGTAACCTAACGAATCCCATTTGTCATGCTTGGAAGCAAGACCTCTTGGACATCAAGCTTGAATCTCAACTCCATGGTTTGGTAGTCTTGGGTAAATTTATCCAAAGATTGTAGCCATGGCAACCCAAGTACCAAATTAATATCTTCATTACAATTCACATAGAAATCACCACTTACCATGTGCTTGCCCAAGATGAGCTTGAGTTGTTGGTACCTCTTAGTGCAATTGATGATGAGGCCATCTTGCAGCATCTCATCCTTCACATCAAACACCATATGAGTTCTCATAAAATTTCTGTCTAACCATATGCACAAAATGAAGCATTCACTAGCCATAATAACATGAAACCCATTGAGGACTTCATCTTTTTTGTAACTCAAAGGATCTATGTACCCTTTAGCACTTAGAGTGTTCTTTACTTTATCAGGTTGTTTTCACTATAATGTCCATGATGACCACCAATTATACTATGAAGCATCAAATTTGACATAGGCTCATTCATTTCAACAAGTTGCCCATGATGACACAAGTATGGAAGTGCCATAGGAGGAGACCAAAAAATTGAAATGTGATTTTCATTATTATACCTTGGGTTGTCCTCAACTTCTTCATCTTCTTTAGCCAAATGAAGCGTGGTTGAGATCTCTTCATATTCAACTAGTGAAGCTCTTCCCACCATGACTTCATCCATATTTTGTTGGCACATGCATGGAGCCTCTTTGTGGTTCTTGCCAAAGTCATGAACACCATGAACTTGTCTCTTATGAGTTGTTTTAAAAATTCTAGCAAATTGAGTATTCTCATTATCGCCCAAAGATTGGGCTTTAACCACCAATTCCCCTCCACAATTTGGCACAGATATTTCCCTTCTTTCTTGGGCTCATGCTTCATGGTTTCTTCATCAAACACATGCCCCCTTCACACTGTTCTAAAAATTATTCAATGGCTCATCCCGAGGAAGAGTGATAGGTACTTTTAGGGCTTTCATGGGCTGCTCCCTCTCAATTTCCAACAACTTTGAGTGTTCTTCTTCTTCGTTAATCAAAATGGAGGGATTCTTTCCATCTCGGGCTGAATAATATTTCTCATTTTCCTTAGGTAGAACTCAGGGTCTAGACCTTGGGCCAATTCCCACTTTACATTTCTTCAACCCAATGAACTCAATGAGTTATATGACATCACAAATCTTCTCTGGAAGAGCATTATACTCTTTATAGTTGTCTACAATATTGTGCCATATTAAATGTCATGTATCCACCTAAATAACTCCTTCCCTTGGGAGGGAGGTTGGCTGAAAAGCCTTAGTTGTAGGATCTATCATGGATCTCAGTGGTTGAAGATTGTTGTTGGCCCTTGAAGAACTTCTTGGATGCATATTATGGATCAACCATGCCATTATATCAGTGAATCTCTCTTGCCCTCAGGTAAACCTTTCAAACTTAACATCATTAAAATTTATGTTCGCCATTTTATCTTCTCCTTCTAAATGAATACTCTCCGAGATGGAAGGATTAATTCTCTGACACCAATGTAATGTCTCTTTTAGGACATCAAATGGAAAATAAGGGTTTGGGCTCAAAAGCCCTAGCTATAGGATCCATCATGGATGTCAGTGGTTGAAGATTGTTGTTAGCATTTGACAAACTTCTTGGATGCATATTATGGATCAGCCATGCTATTATATTAGTGAACCTCTCTTGCCCTCGGGCAAACCATTCAAACCTAGCATCATCAAAATTTATGTTTTCCATTTTATCTTCTCCTTTTAAATGAATACCCTCCAGGTTGGGAGGATCAATGCTTTGATACCACTGTAATGTCCCTTTTAGGACATCAAATGGAAAATAAGGGTTTGGGTCAAACCCCAACCAACTAAATCTGATGCTTATAAAAGCAACCAGAAAATTACTTCAAACCATTATGGAAACAAACTGAAAATGCAATTAGCAACAAGAAGAAATCTGGATTTTTTATGACAACTACTGAATTGTGATGACAGTCAACAATGATTCCATACAAACCCTAGTTGCGAACCTTATTCACCTAGGGCAACAAAATGTAAGGGCACTTCAATGACATGAATTCCCATGCATCACGAGCTGAAAAATGACATAAAATGCTTCCAAATATTTTATTCAACGATGGAAATATTTATCCAACCAATACACTCCAAAATAAATGTGAAATGAGGATATAAATCACAACTGTAATTAATTTCTTAACAACAGAAGTACAACCAACACAGGGCTGGAAATAATGATTAATGAATCCCAAAAATCACTCCAAAGTGTAGATCCAACCTCATAAATTATGAGGAACAATTACATCAACTCAAAATGCCAAGATGTGCCCTAGAAGGCACCAAACACAATACCCAAGCAAGTCGCCTAGGGTTGGAAATGAAGAAATCGCACAAGAAATCTCTTAGTGTCTCACTTATGATCTCCTTGTGAGATCACCCCAAGTTGAATGGGGGTTTTCATCCTGAAACAAGGCCAAGAATTGTTTCTTCTTTCAGGGCAAGAGAGAGAAGTTTCACAAACTCCAACTTCAAGAAAATATCAATGATGAATGATGCATGATCCTTCTCAAGCCAAATGATCTCTATCTTCTGTGGCACCAATTTCAATGCATGCTCTTTGTTGGAGGACCGAAATAGAAGTTCTTCTTGCTTGTTTGTCAAGTCATCCTTCACAATTATGGCAATGTTTCACCTCCCTTGCTTCCGTCCCTAAGGCCCACGGGAAGTGGAATGGACCCAAGGTCTTCATAGTCAACTAACTTGGAAAAGGGGACATTACATATTTCTCATCATCAGGTAGAAATTTATGTGGCGGAAAGTTAGAGATTTCAATGCACCTCCCTCCTCTCTTTGGAAAACACCAAGCACAATGTTACCTTTATTGCTTAGGAAGCCTCAGCATCATGGTTTATTTAAACTTGTTGGCAGGTGACTTAGCTATTTCTTACCTTCTAAGTTGTAACAATTGGCAATGACATGGATCCAAGTTCTTTGTAAATTGATACATAAATCATCAAGTGTTAGTGTCAATGCAAAGGGTTTCTAAACTGGCCATTTAATCATGATTTTATATGCCTAAACTTGTAAGATTAACTTAGTCAACCATTTATTTTCAAGTAATTGTCAAGAAAGATGGGATGCATTTTCATGATTAGGTAATTAGAGGTAAGGTAAAGCCTAAAGTTGATTTCGTTTTAGGTCTGATTCTAGCCAGCAAGTCAATTTGGTATATGAGATCCTCCTTGTGGGAACAAGGGGAGCTTTTAACTTAACCTAATATTATTTGAAATGTGTGCCTCGTTGGCTTTTGATCCTGTGACAAAGCTCGGGACTAATCCGGTTACACTTTTGGAGGTAGCTACAAAAAATCTTCTTCGACAATTTCTTACGTCTACCTGGGACAAGAAATTATTTGTCATGGCTGTGGGATTAGCTGTTGCAACAATCTTGAAAGATTGCAGAATGCTATATCTATCCTTACATATGCTGATTGCACTCCCCGGCTGCCTCTTCTATTGTTTTTGATATTTTCAAGAATAGTTATTTTTCCAATTAAGATATATGATGTTCAGGTCCATCGGAATAAATATAATGTAAATATTTTCATTCTCTTATCACCTGGGAAAACAGGTAGGCAATAATCCATAGAAACAATTTTCACATATACTGTCCAAAACCGAGGTACTACCATTCTGGCCGGCAAGGTAGCAACTTTCGTAGGGAGAGTATTAAGAGATCGTCTTCAAATATGGAGAAAAGACAGTTGATAAAAAAATACGGAAAAAAATACGGTCTCACTAATATTTGAGGGATCGTTAAAAACCTTCTAAACAAGACTGAAAAATGAAAATCCTTTTAGCTGCTGACTCTAAAATTATGTATGTGTTCATAATTTTAATATTTATGGTATAAAATAATCATAAATAATATAATTTTTTAAGATCCATCATTTTAATATCTTACCACTTAAAAATACGGAGTTCGATAGGATTGAATGAAAAATACGGAAAAAAAGAAAAATCTTTAAGATCACCGTATTTGGTAACTATGCTGGCTACTTATTTTTAGCTTTACATGTTTTTTTTAGTACACTTAAGGAAAATTTAGTGTATATTAAACATTTCGACTACGGCAATATACTTAGAGTACAAAAGTTGAAGACTAAAATGGGATTGGAAATATGTGCAACTGGTATTTTATATTGATTTTATGAATTTTGCAGACTTAAATGTTTAAAAATTGTGCTTCCTTTTTGGAGTTTCATAAAACTGGAGATCAAATGATATGATGGATTCGATTGCAAGTGGAGCTAGCAAATTCGGATAGGTTGTCCATGGTCCTACCGGTTGTATTACTAGCTCTAGCTGTTCGCTTCAATTTGACTGTTCCATCTATCCTCTATCTAAATTGGTTGGCTCAAGTCATGGCATGCCATCCAACTGTGTTTGCAGCTTAACACCTTTGTGAACCAGCGTGCTCAGTTAATACCAAAGCCGAGTCCAAAAACAAAACTACAAATTAAAGAACTAGAGGATCTTCTTCTACTTAAGGAGCTTAGCGATTACACTCTTTTATCTCTAATGAAGCACTATGACATAACTAGAACTTTAGTTATGAAATAAGTAGTGACGTGACAAATAAACTAGAAGCTTCTTATAATAAGAAACCAAAACCACATAACACAACATAGAATTCTTTCACCAAAATCAATAGATCCATCATCTATGTCCATATGGATAAAAGGCACTACTTTTTTCCATACAAGTCCAAGCAAACACCTTAGAGTTTATACTTACTCTCTACGGTGGTCCTCTTACACACAAACAAATAAATTGGATCATTTCCTAAAGCCTTCTAAGGAAGAAAGGGGGCAGGAAAACTAGAAACTATATAAATGCCCACACCCTAGGATGGAGGCAAAGAAATGTAGAGGATTTTCTTCTAGTCAAGGAGTGGAACAATTACACTCTTTCACTTTTAATGTAGTGTAATGATAATGATAACTATGACTAATAATCGCACGCAAGTAGTGTAATGTGAACGCCGAAAGGGAACAGGTAGAGGAGTGAGGAATGGAGGAGATGTGAAGTTAATAAATTTGTTGACGGAGTTTGATTAATGAGAACATGAAGCGGAGGGACAGATGGATGAAACCATAAAATGAGATAGGGAAGCTTGCAAATGTCTTTTTAAACCTTCTGATCAAGTGTTGTAAATTTTCACGATCTAATTTTCAAAAATTTATAATGTTGCTTTATTTTGAAATAGAAGAAACAATTAAATTTCTTGACTAATTAGAAATGAGAAGTCGTGTGTTGTTGCAAGAGTCCACATTGGAAAATCCCATGTCGATGTTGTCTAATTAATATGGGAGGGACAAAGTGTGCACTCTTAGCATCGACGTCGGTGTTATGTGAGTCACAATTGTAGTACAAGATTTGGCCTACGTATAAGATATGTGGAAGCATAAGCTTGGTAACCTCAACATTGTCATCCCCGAATATTTTGGCATGGTTGCTAGCATGAAAAATGTGGGAATATTGACAACAATTCTCTATTCTAACAATTTGACGCAAAATAGAGGAATTGAGGACCTAAACCAGTCCATGAGATGTTATGATTGGGGTCGTTAACATTTCCACCAAAAAGAATAACCAATATTAACTTGGATGCGTGCTATTTTTAGTGTAAGAGATATGAATTTGGTTCTAAAAGATGAGCTTTCCCATTGTAAACTCATAATCTTTGAGCCAACACCCAAACCATTAAAAAATAATTGAAGGTCATGTCAAACAAATCCTGCAACTGGTAGGGAGAAGTATCTCCCCTTCCTCACAAATTGCGACCATGTAGTTTATTTGGCACTGAACATGGTCGGAAATGAGAGTAAAAAACGACCTCGCAGATGGTGTTTCGCCCTCCTCAAAGTGTCAACAAACAAAATGTGCACCTCCTAGAGTTGTTCTGCCCTTTTATCTGGGACACGTTTTTGCTGACCTTTGGTGCTTTGTAGCTCAACCTCATGCTCTGAAATGAGCATGACCAGTGGCAACTCTCTTTGCTCAGATGAAGCCAAGTACTTGATTGGGCACGGTCTGGTCCCTTGAATGTGCCCATGGTTCTGAATTTCGACTCCAAGGATGGAGTCTTCTCGTGGACCTTCTTGCGTGGATGGTGTGGGAGAGATGGGATCCTTGTGCTCTTTCGCTTCCTCTATAGGCCTAACAAAAATTTTCAGCGTGAATGACTTAAAATGCACAAAAGACCTATGTGAACGACACCATTTCATTCATGCTTTATCGTATGTCCAATCCTTTCACCTCTATTGTGGATCTTGTTAGAAATAGGAACCCTTAATTCAATAGACAGAAAAACATTGACAACACCAATTAATGCTTCGAAACCCATGAAGAAAGTGTCAACAAAAAATTTATTACAATGGCAAGTCATGGGGTCAAGAGACTCGAGACTCAAAATCTTAAAATGAAAAACAAAGAGTCGTGCAAAATTTCGTTTAGAGGCAGTGCAACGAATCCACACGCGTGTCAAATAGAAGAAATGTTAGGAAAGGGATGTGTGTTAATTTTAGGAATAATGCATTTTTTTAGTGGGGCACACATTTGCATATGTTTTGGGAGCCCATTGGAAGGCCTACTTAAACCACTTCGGCATTAAAGCCTCCACCAAATGATTCGATTGCATAATAGCATTGACAATTTACCATCGGAAAAATTCAGAGACTAGAAAAAAGAAACATGCCACGAGATTCGTTAATGCTCTCACATGAAATGTTGGTGAAACCGTCTATAAAATGTTGGTGTGAACTGTGAAGTAATTAAATGCATGTGGGCATTTTTCATTTTGGTATAAAAATATGGAGGGAGGAGACGGGGAAGGAAATTTGGAATGATGGCCTGGTTGGTGCCGCTTCTATTTTTGGTCGTTGGGTTGGTTTTTTTTTTGTAAGAAGTGAGCTTCTGGCGGGTCGGATTATGGCCTAAAATCGTACCTGATTGTGGGCTCGTTGTTTTCATTCTAGAAACACAGCTGTAGGTTGTTGGAATGGTATACTGAGATGTTTGTGTAGGAACCGACGCAGACGATTGCACTCGGGCGGCTCGATTGTGGGCAGACAGCCGTGACGGAGAACCTGACAAATGTGTAGCATATACTGAGGACCAAGTTCAAGAATTATCCCAAGGGCGAGCCGTATACGGGAAATCTCCATGACCTGTCAGGCGCTGATATTTTTAATATTTGTGAAATATCATAATAATTACTGGTACCATGGCAATTTTAATTGAATATTTCCATTTTTAGGATTATAAGTATTGTTTGGTATATCTAGAGGCCATCAAATTGTACCAACAAAAGATCGTACTTCGATACTTCATAGTAATTATTGGTACCATGATAAATTTTTTTGAATATTTCAAGGTTTAGGTTGTTCAAAGATTATTAGGTTTGTTTTCCAGATCTAGATAAACTTCAGACATAAATAGATTTCCTTAAATTATACCTGTACAAGATCGTATTTTGACAATAATTGTTGTTTTCTATGAGAGATAGTAAACATGGGCGAGTTTAGAGAGATGTACTTATTACGTCTGGTTAAAGCACTGCACTGTCTAAGGTGTTCAAATAGTTGGAACAAATTTGGTTTGTTGAGACGCAGGCGCTACATCGAAAGTGCAGTGAATATATCTTTGACATTCACATGCAAGGGCTCTGTGTGGAGCCATGCTCTCTTCACTAATATTTCAATGCAGGATCGTAACAAAAATCTCGTTCAGAAAATCGCAGGAAGGACATGAATATTGTCAGCCTCGGAAATTCCTAGCTTAGAAAGTCATCCGATGTCAGTCTTGTATTGCTTGAACATTCAACTTATCTACAGGTCTTTTTGCGCAGTGGGTGGCTTCTCCTGCGTGGCACATCAGCCAGGGAAAAAATGAATTCTCGGGTAGGATTGCAGGGCACAATTAAGATGGGCATGATTTCATAAAGATTAACGGCAGTCAAAATCCCTCATTATTTGTCGATGTATGACACTTTAGAAACCGTCGATCGCTGACATGTGTGTCAGAAAGAAGAGGTCGCACTCCCCTTTGGAAAACGCCTTTCGGTGTAACTATAAAGGATCTTATTTTAGTTAAAGGAGTGTAGCAACTACACTCTTTTACTTTTAATGGAGTGCAATGAGACAACTATAAAATAAGTAGTGAAGTGGAACTATTAAACTAGAAGCTTCTCTAAATAAAAACCAAAACAACCTAATAGGAAACATAAAACCTTTTCACCACTAATTGCAGAGTTTTCGTTCTCCAACCATGAGCAAGGAAGGGTGGTTTTTTCCTTGTGTTCCACACCAAAGGATTTCGCCCTCTAGTGGAATGGAATAGAGACCCAGGGGAAGTGGAATGTACTAGAAGTCTTCTAAATGGTTTAATTCGAAAAAGGGGACATTACACCATTAAGCACTTGAATAATGACTAAGCACCTAATGGGGGCTACCTTTAGTGACTGAGTGTAGCTATGTATAGTGACAACACTCCCTTGGTACGACGAGTTTGTTAAGGGATACTCCATTGATAGGGCGAGGAATCCCCTCTACTTCTTTGATAGCAAGAGCATGCCCATGAACACTATATCTATAGGGTGATAAAAGCACTCTACTCCTTTGATATCAAGAACAAGCCCGGGGACACTCCACCCATACCATCAACACAAATTTGAACAACCTAAGAGCACTTATGCAGTCTCTTGATCAAGGAGGCGCACAACCAATAGGAGAGATATGATATATATAGGAATGCCACTTGTTTGGGCCCAAAAAGCACTTGAATGATGACAAAACACCTAATGGGAGGTACCTCTAAGGATCGAGGGTAGCTATGTATAGTGACACAATCCTAAGAGACGAGTTGGCCAAGGGATACTCCATTGATAGGGTGAGGAATCCCCTCTACTACTTTGATAACAAGAGCATTCCCATGAACACTACATGTGTAGGGTGATAAATCCACTCTACTTTGATATCAAGAACAAGCCCGGGGACACTCCACTCATACCATTAACACAAAAGTGAACAACCTAAAAGCACCTATGCACTCCCTTGACCAAGGAGGTGTACAACCAACAAGAGAGGGATGATATATATAGGCAATATTACATATTATTCAGCAACAAAGGGTGTTTAGGGTCTTTAGACACTCCCATCATGAGGCACAATGAGTAGTGAGCACCCGAAAACCTCCCTCTATAGCAGAGGCGGCCATGCAATAAACACTACACCTAATGGGGGAGCCCCTCTAACAAACAACCCCCCTTAGTGCACACAAACTATTGACACCATAAACAGTGTGCCAGTCTTCGTTGACAACATTTTGTGACAAACTCTCATGCCAAAACTCCTTTATGCATAGAATTGAATAGAGTATTGTTACTACTTTCTTCACACTGTCGTGAGAACTCCACATCATGCATGTAATTTAGATACTAATAAAACAAACAAATCTTGTTACTCAATCATTATTACTAACACATAATCTTACCCTTAACACTCACTTGACCACCTCATATTCGAGGATCTACTTACTAGTTGGGAACAAGATCACAAGAAAAAGAAGGTAAGGAACAATTGGTAGGCATCCCTATACATAATATAATGACTGCTACCCCTTGTGGACGCACAACCTCCTACAAGTTGGCATAAACTATATATAACTAATGATATTGACAAGTGTTTTTTGCCACTTACCCTTGTGCCTAATCACCATCTTTTGTGTGTGTTAGATTATATATGTATGGCACCAAACAACTTAGAGATACTCTTCAGAGTTTTGTTTTGTCTATCTCGACGAACTCACCTCCTCGATTTAATATTTGTTTTATTCTTATTCTCATTCTTGATGACCCAACGAAGATTCTTGATAGGGATCTCATTCATGAATGGTAATAACTAGTAATCAATGGGAATAGGAACCACTTGGTTTCCTTGTCCAATTGATTGGGTTGATATAACTAGTCATTGGTCCTATTGTCTGTTCATGTATACATTCATGAGTTATATCACACATGGCATGCTATATTATATTATATGTGATAATGATATAAATTATTTGGTTAATGGTATATCTTCACCTCTCTTGGAAATTTCGATGGAGGTAGGGAGGAGATGGATGTGAGGAATTGTAATGTCCCCATTCCTATGCCAGAGGCCTAGAAGCTTATTTTTGTCTTAGCTTTACTCATACCCAAGGGGCTAGAGACGCTGGAGGCTATTGGGTATGGGTTTATTTTGTTACAACCTTCACTTTATGTTATATTTCGCTATTGACTTAAGTGATGGGTGACTTGGTGGTCCTTTATATTCTATCTCTTCATTGGGACAACTTAAGTGTATTTTTCAGCATGTGCACAATAAATTCACTTAAAGTATTTCTTATGCATATGGAAATTTTCCAAAGGGGTCGATTAGGGTTTATTGGAGGAAAAATGTTATAATTATCCCTTTGAGGTCATTTGGAAATTATTCAGACATTCAACTATTTTCAGCTCTTGCTATTTTCAGCCTTATTGCTTGTGGAGGTTAGATTCTGCAGGATCCATCCCTAGCTGGTAGAACATTCTTCGGCGATGGTTTTCCACCTGATATCCCTAGCTTTTTATTCAGATTATTGGATCAGATTTGGAGAGTAATCAAAAATTCAGATTTATAGGACAACCATTCTTCAAGGGTTTCATCTATTTTCAGATTTGGGTTTGTTGGGTGTCTCGCACAAGTGGAGCGAACTACCTGAGAAATTCGACAAGCATTTTGGAAGGGTTTCCGTGGCGCATTTCTGGAGATTTCAGATCTGAAGCTTGTTCTTGTCATTGATGCCATACAAATTATTCCAGACATTTTCTATTGATATTTTAGAGTTTACAGTCAGCTGTACTTTCCCCTCATTCGCTGTCATAAAATTAATAAAATAAATTCAGCGTTGGCCATTAAAAATTATTTCTTAGCTGTTTATTGTTCTATATATTTTTCTAAATCTTTTGAAGCTTTTGGGTATTGTTGGAAGCGGTTAGTATGGAAGATATAATTTTATTTAGATTTTTGTACCTTACTGTACAGTTTGCAAACCAGCTAGATCTATAGGGGAAGGGAAGTCGAGTGCAGACATCTACATCTATAGATTCGGTTGGTCAAATTGGATAGAGATTCTTTTCATTTCATCACCTCTTGAACGGTGCAGCCCTATGGGACTAGATAGAGAAGTTAAGTTGGGCGTTTGACATTAATGCAGAGCTTGGGCCTTGACTGATCACTAGAGAATGCTACGGTGAATACTCCAGGAGAACAAGTAGTGTTTACATAATATATAGTCCTTTTCCTTTATTCCATCTAGCTAATGGGCTCTATCTAATCTATATAGCTAAGCCCGCCAACTATATCTAGTAGTTTCCGGCCCGATGAGCCGTACTCGGCCCAGTGGGCTCGTGTGCCCATAGAGTTCTCTATAGGGGCATTGTTTGTATCCCCTATATAGATAGATAGATAGATAGATAGATATGGTGAGTAGAGGCGTCAGACTCCTCATGCCCCCTATCTGAATTATGGGTGAGTACCAATCCTATTTATATAAAGATGGGAGGCATTCCTCAGAATGATTGGGCACTGCCCCCCCCAGTCTGAACTATGGGTGATTACCAATCCTTCAGAGCCTCAGCCTCGAGGGGGTGAGGCCCTTTCGTAAATCAAGAGCCCCTATCTGAAATCTGGTGCCCCTCCTCTCTCTATATGGCCCTCAGCCGCCCTATCTATATATGGGCATAACTCGAAAACCATTAAGATTGAGTATCTTGTGCCTCGTATTGATGAGTTGATGGATGAGCTACATGGTGTGATCAATTTTTTTAAAATAGGTTTGCTTTCTGGATACCATCAGATTAAGGTCAGAGAGGGGGATGTGCAGAAGACCGTTTTTATATGGCACTATGGTCACTTTGAGTTTCTTGTGATTTTGTTTGGATTGTCTAATGCAACCGTTGCATTTCATTCATGAATGAACCATGTGTTCAACCGCCATCTGCAGAATGTTGTGTTGGTATTCTTCGATGACATTCTAGTCTATAGCAGGACATGAGAGGATCACATGACACATCTTGATGAGGTATTGGGTATTCTAGAGACTAATTCGCTATAAACGAAGGTTTCTAAGTGCGAGTTTGGCATGAAAAAGTTGTTATACTTGGGCCATGTGATTGGGGGAGGCAGAGTCAGTCAAGCTTGACATAACAAAGATTCAAACAATATTAGATTGGCCATCGCCAAGGACATTGACACAGTTGAGAGGTTTCTTAGGTATATGCACTTACTACAGGAAATTTGTGAAGAAATTTTGTCGATTGACTGCGACTTTGACAGATTTGACTAAGGAGGGGGGTTTTCCCTGGTTAGAATCAACACAACAGGTTTTGGATCACGTTAAGGAGGTGATGAGCTCATGTCCAATTCTTGCATTACCGGATTTCACTTGGCCATTTGTACTCGAGTGTGATGCATTAGATGAGGGCATTGGATCGGTACTCATGCAGCTATGAGAGTCAGAAGTTGAGTAATGTGGAGAGGGGGTACTCAAATTTACGACAAGGAGATGTTGGCCATTATGCATGCATTGGCCAAATTTAGGCAGTATCTTGTGGGCAGTAAATTCGTGGTTCGTATAGATCACAACAATTTGAGGTTTTTTCTGGGGTAGAAGGATCTCAACGATTGCCAACAGAGATGGGTGAACAAGGTACAAACTTATGATTTCGACATAGAGTACACAAAAGGTAAGAATAATGTGGTAGCTGATGCATTATCTAGGAGGCCTCACCTTACCTCTATGATTAGTTCTATGTCAGAGGTTTCAACTGATTGGAAGGCTCACATACTTGTTGAGTATTCCAAAAATCAATTTACATGTGAGATCATGGATGACATTATTTAGGATGACAGATACAAAATCGTGGATGTGCTAATATGCTACAAGGATAGGATTTTCCTTGTACCCGAGTCCAAGATGAAGGAGAAGATCCTTCGAGCAGTGCATAATACAACTCTAGTAGGACACCGTGGGTGTTTTAATACCTACAGGTATATCAGAGAGATTTGCATGGAAAGAGTTAAAAGATAATGTCCTTAACCATATTAGGGAGTGTTTAGTTTGTCAACAAACCAAGGCTGAGCATTCTTTTCCAGTAGGACTTCTACAGCCTCTTCTTATCCTTGAACACAAATGGGAGAGGATATCTATGGATTTTCTTACAGGCCTTCCCTTAGTGCATGGGCACAATTGCATTTATGTGGTGGTCAATTGATTGACCAAGTATGCTCATTTCTTTTTTATGCCTTCTACACATAAAGCACCACATGGAGCTCAGAAATTCTTCACAAGTGTCTTGCTTAAGAACATTGTCTGTGACTGGGATAAGATTTTCATGAGCACGTTTTGGGAGGAGATTTTCAAACTTGTACGTACGGAGTTAGCTCCTAGTACTAGTTATCATCCACAGACAGGTGGGTAGACAGAGATAGTTAATAAGTGGATAGAGGGCTATTTACGTAGTTATGTTGTAGGACATTAACGTGCATGGGCTAGATGGCTACACATGGGTGAGTATTGTTACAATACCACCTACTAGATGAGTATTGACATGGCTCCCTTTTGGGCATTGTACGGATATGATGCCTCATCGTTCGTGGACCTAGTATTATTAGTTAGTCAAGCTCTCAAAGCTCGTGATTGGTTACAAGAGATCCAGGATATATTGAAGGCCCTTAAGGAGAATCTTCAGAAAGTAGAGAATCAACAAAAGATTTATGCGGACAGACATAAGATTGAGAGATCTTTTGAGATAGGGGATTTTTTTTTATTCAATTACATCCCTACAAGTATTCCTCACTTAAGAAGAGCGGTGCTGAGAAGTTGAAACTGATGTTCTATGGGAGATACAAGATAGTACGGAGGTTTGGGGCAGTTTCATATGAGTTGGAGCTTCCAGAATAGAGCAGGATCGACAACATATTTCATGTTTCGTGCCTCAAAAGGGAACTTGGACAACATATTATGCCTTCTACAGATTTCCCACCTTTGGACGATGAGGGAAAGTTTTTCTTAGAACTAAAGACTATCATTGAGGTGAGGCAAATGAAGCTCAGAAACAGGGTAATTACCGAATATCTAGTACGGTGGAAGGATCTGCCACTTGAGGATGCTACTTGGAAGGGTGAGCAGATTTTATAGCATCATGGTTTGCATTTGCTTGTGGGCAAGCAAATTTCAGGAAGGGAGGAATGTAATGTCCCCATTCCTATGCAAGAGGCCTAGAGGCTTATTTTCGTCTTAGCTTTGGTCATACCCAAGGGGCTAGAGACATTGGAGACTATAAGGTATGGGTTTATTTTGTTACCACCTTCACTTTATGTTATATTTCGTCATTGACTTAAGTGATGGGCGACTAGGTGGTACTTTATGTTCTATTTCTTAATTGGGAAAACTTAAGTGTATGTTTTGGCATGTGCTCAATAAAGTCACTTAAGTTATTTCTTATGCATATGGAAAGTTTCTGAAGGGGATGATTAGGGTTTATTGGAGGAAAAAGGTTATATATATGTAATATCCCCTTCCCAATCGAAGACCTTTGGCCTATTTTGTCAACCCGATGGCCAAAAGAAAAATCTAAGGGTGACTTAAGTTTTATTAATTTTATTATATTGTGCAAAATTAAAATACAACATTATAAAAGCATATATAATATATTAATAAACCTAACTTTAAAATAGAACCTAGAAAACTGCATAAAAAGAAAAGCATTTATTTATTTTGTATTCTCCCTAAGAGAAATGGAGGGTGGAAAATGCATCGAAAGAATCATGAAAGATGATTGGATATTTTGGAGGTTGTTTTGGGTCTCTTCTTCCTTTAAAAAGAAAAGTAGACTTGCTTGAGAGGCATTCCATATTCACTTGATAATTTCTTATTTGTGTCTTAAACTTGTAGTTTTTGCATAAAAATATCTAAGGACGAAAACCATTAGTATTTCCCTCTTGTGGATGAAAACCCCCAAGAGTTTGAGAGGAATTTCCGTTTAGGAAATTCTATTGGGCTTTCACAAATGTCTACTAGTTCCAGTAGTGTTGTTGAAGAATAAAATTGCAGAGTAGTTGTATGTTCATTGTACCAATTGGAGCGATCCATCTTTTGGCTGGTGTTTAGTGTATTTGAGACATTCTAGGTTTGAAATTTATCGTTGCTTATTGTATTGAATTTTGGGAATCAAAATAAATTTGTTTCATAATTTTGGAGCTGATTTGATGCCCTAAATGTGCTGGGCGACCTACTTTTTAGGGAAAAATTAGGGTTTCGTGTTTTTTGTGTAAAAAATAATTTTAGAATATTATTCTTCATATTTTTGTGGCCTAAGATCCAAAGTTTCAGCTCATTTGGACTTCTCTAGCAAAAAATATGAATTTTTGAAAATATGCTGCAGACATGGTTTTTAAATAATTTATTGCAGCCTTGTTTACATAAGAAATCTGCATTTTTATACATATTTGGGATTTATAAATTAGTGGTACCAGATTTGCGTGGAATGATATAGATTTAGGGGCTGATTTGTGGTGGTATTTAACTCTACCCTAGTCGTACTTCTCACATAAAATTCAAATCTGTAATGTTTGATTTGATAAGTAATTTATTATATTGCTTATGGAGTTTGGATTTTCCCAAAATCAAACTTGAGTCAAATATGTCCATTTGGGGACATTACTGTGATATCAGAGCGATGATTCTCCTAGCCTGTGTATGAGGAAAAAAAAATCAGATCTGAATGTAAGCAAGAAAAAAAAGCTTCAGACATGAAGCTCTTTAGAAAGTTACAACCGTGGCGGGGCAAGATTTTTATTTTTGATGATACTAATAAACTTTCTGTGAGATCATGGTTGTTAGAATTGGAGGCATACTTGCTATCAAGCCCTATGTGTGTGGATGATGCCCTCAAATTCATCCCTTATCATTTGGAAGATATAGCAAAGGATTGGTGGTATCATTTGATAAAGACCTAAGGGGAAGAATCTGTCTACTTCTTTGATGACTGCAACCAAAGGTTCATGGAGAGGTTCGATGTACAGAAGGACAAAGGTGAGCAAGGGGTAGAAGAGGACAAATCAGATCTGCAGTGAAGGGAAAAAGAAAAAGAATCTAGAGAGAAAGGTATGGTCTCCATTGAACAAAATAATTGCATTAGTGAAATTTTACTTAGAGAAACTAGTCCCGCGTAGGAAAAGAAATTCATATGTGCAAGCAAAGAAGATGTAATCGAAACTCTGAAAAAGTGTGAGGAATGGAATAGCAGAGCTAGAGTTGCTAGGTTGATAGCCGTTGAAGCAAGATAACACCTACAAGAGTTCAAGGAAAAGACTTCTTCTATTAGTGGGCACCAAGGTATGAGGAATGATATTCCTCAAAATATGGCAGCCAAGAGAATGGAAACATCATCCCAAGGAGGGCCAATTGCTTGGATTGAAGAGTGCGTGGAAGAAGGTATGCCCTCTTATTTGTCACAACAGCTGATTTATGAAGAATTTTAGCCCATTGTAGACACGAATACTTAGATTTTGGTGCAGCAAAGTCAAAACATTTTGAAGACTAAGATTGGCGAGGATGTTGGTGATATTCCAAGGTATGAAGAGCCTGATATTGTGTCTTATTTATTTCTGCCTATTCCAATTCATTTCCATCATAAGATGCTTGATAAGATAGAAGATGAAGTCTTCATTATGGAGTCTATTGAACCATTGCTCCAAGTATATGTATGTGAGCATCTTGTGGATGATATATGGTGGCAAGTCTTATTAGCCCACTTGACAGATACATGTATCAGGCTTGCGGATCACTTCAGCATGTTTTGTCTATTGTGCATGGCACTTGGACAAAACAAATTTAGAATTTCTTGAGGGAAAACAATTTTAGGAAGGGAGGAGTGTAATATCCCCTTCCCAATCGAAGACCTTTGACCTATTTTGTCAACTCGACGGCCAAAAGAAAAATATAAGCGTGAGTTAAGTTTTATTAATTTTATTATATTGTGCAAAATTAAAATACAACATTATAAAAAACCATATAATAAATTAATAGACTTAACTTTAAAATAGAACCTAGAAAAGTACATAAAAAGAAAAACACTTATTTGTTTTGTATTCTCCCTAAGAGAAATGGAGGGTGGAAAATGCATCGAAAGAATCATGAAAGCTGATTGAATATTTTGGAGGTTGCTTTGGGTCTCTTCTTCCTTTAAAAGGAGAAGTAGACTTGCTTGAGAGGCATTCCATATTCACTTGATAATTTCTGATTTGTGTCTTAAGCTTGTAGTTTTTGCATAAAAATATCTACGGACGAAAACCCTTAGTATTTCCCTCTTGTGGACGAAAACCCCCAAGAGTTTGAGAGGAATTTCCATTCAGGAAATTCTATTGGGCTTTCGTAAGATTTCTACTATTTTCAGCAGTGTTGTTGAAGAATAAAATTGTAGTAGTTGTATGTTCATTGTACCAGCTGGAGCGACCCATCTTTTGGCTGGTTTGCAGTGTATTTGAGACATTCTAGGTCTGAAATTTATTGCTGCTTATTGTACTAAATTTTGGGAATCAAATTAAATTAATTTCATAATTTTTGGAGCTGATTTGATGCCCTAAATGTGTTGGGTGACCTACTTTTTACGGCAAAATTAAGGTTTTGTGTTTGTTTTGTGAAAACTAATTTTAGAATATTATTCTTGATATTTTTCTAGCCCAAGATCCAAATTTTCAACTCATTTGGACTTCTCTATCAAAAGATATGAATTTTTGAAGTTATGCTATAGACAAGGTTTTTCAATAATTTATTGCAGCCTGGTTTACATCAAAAATCTGCATTTTTATACATATTTGGGCTTTATAAATTAGTGGTACCAGATTTGCGTGGAATGATATAGATTTAGGGGCTGATTTGTGGTGGTATTTAACTCTACCCTAGTCGCACTTCTCATATAAAATTCAGATCTGCAGTGTTTGATTTGATAAGTAATTTATTATATTGCTTCTGGAGTTTTGATTTGCTCAAAATCCAACTTGGGTCAAATATGTCCATTTGGGGACATTACAAAACATCCCTTTGAGGTCATTTGGAGATTATTCAAACATTCAACTATTTTCAGCTATTGCTATTTTCAACTTGATTTCTTGTGGAGATTAGATTCTGCAGGATCCTTAGCTTCGGTGGTGAGAGATCCATCCCTAGCTGGTAGAGCATTCTTCGGTGAGGGTTTTCCACCCCATATCCCTAGCGACAACGTTTCAGATTTGGATTTTTGGATCAGATTTGGAAAGTAATCAAAAATTCAGATTCAGAGGACAACCTTTCTTCAACA
This sequence comes from Taxus chinensis, assembly GCA_019776745.2. Classification (NCBI taxonomy): domain Eukaryota; kingdom Viridiplantae; phylum Streptophyta; class Pinopsida; order Cupressales; family Taxaceae; genus Taxus; species Taxus chinensis. Next base: position 218,168,522 of record CM034146.1, read on the forward strand.
AGGGTTTCATCTATTTTTAGATTTGGGGTTGTTGGGTGTCTCCCACAAGTGGAGCGACCAACTTGGGAAATTCAGAAAGCTTTTTGAAAGGGTTTCCATGGCCCGTTTCCGGAGATTTTAGATCCGAAGCTTGTTCTTGTCATAATGATGCCATCAAAAAATATTCCAGACATTTTCTATCGATATTCTGGAGTTTACGGTCAGCTGTAGTTTCCCCTCATTTTCTTTCATAAAATTAATAAAATAAATTCAGCATTGTCCATTACAAATTATTTCTCAGTTGTTTATTGTTATCTATATTTTTCTACATCTTTTGAAGCTTTTGGGTATTGTTGGAAGTGGTTATTTTGGAAGATATAATTTTTTTTAGATTTTTGTACCTTGCTGTCTTGGGAAAATCAGAATTACAGTTTGCAAGTATTTGATAATTTTTTGAGTTTTAAAGTAATATCCTAAAAGAGATATTTCAGGAATGACCTTTAGTCACATAAAATCACCTCAAGAATGAGGTGATGTGATTGAAAGTAAAATCTCTACTTTGTTTGGGCTATTCGGGCAAGAAAGGGTGTTAGGAAATCATTATGCTACTTATTCGAGATTCAAGTCACAATAGGTGACAGACAGTAGAAAATGATGGCAATTTTGGGTTCTTAATGTTTGTGCTCTATGGATCCTTCTCTCTTTCTCATGATCAAAGGCACCATGATGTGATGTATGTCTCAATGAGAATGATTAAGGTCTTTTGTTATGAGTAGTTGCATCCTAACAACCCATAGGTGACAATATGCTACTTATTCGAGATTCAAGTGACAATAGGTCACAAATATAGTAGAAAATGATGGCAATTTTGGGTTCTCAATGTTCGTGCTATGTGGATCCTTCTCTCCTTCTCATGATCAAAGGTACCATAATGTGACATATGTCTCAATGAGAATGAGGAAGGTCGTTGTTGAATTCAATGAGCTTTTAATTGTATCCTAGCATTCCAATGTATAGATTTGTCTTAGAGATTGATTTCCACCTGTCAATAGTTTTGGTAGCCTTGTTATTCTAATTAACGATCTTAGCAACTTTTGACTGTTCTAGATTTCAATCACCCCAGTTGTCAAATTTGATACCAGTATTGACATCCATTCGTTGGCTTTTTAGTCTTCTTGTGAAGATGGTTAAAATCCTCTGGTAACCAGGAGGGAAGGTGCTTCATGAATCTATGTGATGGAGCAGAGGAGGATGACTTAAGGTCCGTATGTTATGAGAAACCTTGGCATCCTTATTTAACGTAGGGCTATTAGCACTGAACAAGGTGTTTGATATAGATCCAAAAGGAGTTAACTGTTATTCCATACTCCATGTAGTGGACCATTCTTGGGTCAAGTCATACTTTTGTTGGACAAGGACCGTATAGACAACAGTCACATCTATAAATAATCGATTTTTGGATCATTGAACCAAAGAGGGATGACTGCAAATGGGTGAATCTCCATGATCAATAACTATCATGTTTTGTCATATATGAAACAATGTGAGCGATGAATGATGCATGTACAATCTTGATTTAGTGATCTGTCAGGATTTAGTGTTATTAGCAGTTGCATCCTGAAGCAACTGTGAATCTAGTAGACCCCGATCAGAGTCTGATTATGCACCCTTAGTGATAGACTAAGGTCCGATTCTTTCGGGACATCAGATTTTAATCCCAAGATCCCTCGATCTTTTGGATCAATAGATTGTGAAGTAAGATTAACATACCGTAACTACACTGCTTCCTTTAGAGGGTTCACTATTTTGTATAGGAAGGATTGGGCCGTATTGGTTAATCTAAAAATGCCATTCTATAAACTTATGGCCAAAGAAGAGGATCCTACTTTCATATTACAAACCGGTGGTTTTCAAATGTATCTTGAGGGCTTTGAATGAGAAGATCTTCAATTTTCTCTAGAAACTAGGATAATTAGGAACTGACATGAAAATGTATCCTCCCCATGTCATTACACATTAGATTGGTCTACAGGGCAGCTAGACAATCGGATCTCTTATAATGTTCATGTCTAGAATCTAACAAACAACATAGGATTGAAGCATTCTCCCCCCTCTAAGTTGAAAGAATGGCATAATCCCTATCTAGTTATGAACGTATATGAACAAACTTATACAAAATGGGACAATGTTGTTCAATCATAATATCATTGTCCCAATCACTTCCAGAGGGATTTATCACAGTGATCATAATCTATTGCGTCATGATCCTTTGAACTTGAATGGGGTGCACTGCTCTATGTCTAATTAGAGATACTATGAACCCACCTACTACAAATGGAATAGCTTTAGTTTTCTGGTTCATCATAGGGGAGTTCATGGGAAGATCCCCAACCTGTCATCGAAGGATTATGACTTTGTTGCATGCATCTGCATATCTTCATTGACTGTAATCTGTCTTATTAGAGCGTCGTTTTCTTTCTTGTATACATTGCTTGTTTACCTGCAGTCAAGGCATTTCTTAACTCTACCCTTTCTGTTTTGTTCCTATTTGAATCCCATAAAGGGTCATGCTATGGGTTGAGTCAGTGACACAAAATTCTTTAAACCCGAATTGTAATTGTGGTGTAAAATTCGCTCCACATGATGCAATTTTCAATGATTTTTTTTATGTACCCTTGAAAAGTCATCTCAAAAGTTATATGATAGAGATCATGAAGTTCTCCGTATGTTTACTCCATTCAATAGGTCGAACGTCATTTTCGACACTCGTCCTTTGTAAGTCAAAGGAATTTGTTCTTGATTATCTATTGCCCTATTCATCGGATGAATCAATGGTGTTGAAATCTTTTGGTGGAGATTACTGAGATTGATGCGAGAGATGCGACTTGGATCTAATCTCCCTAAGGAGATTGAAGTCTTCCATAACCAATTTGAAAGACACAATTGTCACTTTGCACTTCATTGTCTATCATGGAGTTGGCTCTAACTCATATATAGCAACAGCCACCCAAAAGGCTATGATATGTGCTTGTGGAGAGAAGTTCCAACTACACTTTTATCTAGCATGTATGGCATCAAAAAAGAAGCAGAAGAGGATGACCAAGTAATTAGGATGTTGTGGTTAAAGATGAAAATGAAGAAGAGTGCAGGAAGAAGAAGTTAGATCTATGAAGAAGAGAATCAAGAAGCACAAGCTTAACATTTGAAGTCTTAAAAAGTCATGACAAGGAATGGCAATCTCTTTCATACATCCAGAACTATGACAGTTCACTCTCCATCGAAAAGGTACTAAGAGGAAAAGAACGCAATCAGAAATTCAATTTCTATCTCCTTCATTCATCCCGGAGCTTATTCTATTAGGTAAGTCGATGGTGCATTCCATTAGGATGTGAAAATGTTTTCAGCATCACCTTATGTCTCATCCCATCAAATTGACATGTTGTAAACAATGAATGCTGAAAGACTGTTCATACCTTAAAGCTAATCTCAAGAAGTGGTTCATATTTCTAATGTCGATCAACAACATGATCATTATGAATCCTAAGTTATAGCAATGAGTGTATTCCATAATGACATAAGTAGTGGCAAGGTGGTGTAGGTACATCATATTATGTATATAGATGCGAGATTGAGACATGAGTTATGTTTCCAGTGACTTGTGGCTACCTTCCCATGCTCGAGACATGAAACAAGTAGATTGATGACATCCTCCATTTTGCCCAACCTGGTGAAGCCTCGGAATTTCTGAGTGGTTGAGCAACTTGGTATTGATAAACCAAGTTTCCTCGTTATCCCATAGATATGGACCACCATAGATACATTACGATAGTCCTTGGTTTTGATAACTAGTTAGATGGATGTTTAATGGCATCATGGTATTCAATTTAATAGGGGAAGGGGTCTTCATCATCGGACTAAGAGAAAACTAAAGTACTATTCCAATGGCATTCAAGGTATCACCAATGCAATTGATATTTAATATGACTTGTTAGTCCAATATGGTGAGCGAGGCTCAAAGTTGAACCTATCTCTTACTACTGTACATTTCTAATTTCAACTTTGGATCCATAGTTTATGCATTGCTCTGAATTATGAATGTGTTGGCTAGATTTTCTGCATAGCATCAAACCTAGGCAGTCATGAGATAAATCTCCCTCATTTAACTGGTGAGGCTCCTGTGTCAGATTTGTCAATATAAATGTGTTATTATCTATCAGGGGTTTTACTTTAACCACTTAGTTCATGAACCATAACTAAGAAGTTCTGCAGCAAGTAAGCAGCTGTTTAAGAAAGGAAAGCTATAGAAGAAGGAAGTAAAGGAAATACAGAGAAGAAATAGGGAAGATGTGCATCCCAATTAGTAGATAGCAGAGCTAATTGCATGCACATAGAAGAAACTTAATAGACATGAACACAACATTATAAAACGAAGGCAGCTGTAGATCCAGATCTAAAATAACACAAAGTTTACTTAAAAGATCTAAGATTTAAAAGCAAGAAACACAGTACACCGTGACACAAAGTTCTCCGGAAACCTGCTCCTTTGTATTCCTTTGCTCCAAGTTACTCTCAGGGGTTCAGCACAAAGTCTAGAACACAAGATTGCTTCTCACAAAATTCTGATCGATCCTTTAACCCGAAGGTTCTTCTCCTACTTATAGAATGTAGGAGGGAAAGTACAAATAGAAGACTCAAACTGAACTAAAGCATGAACAACAAGTAAAGATGACACTTGGCAATCATCCTCAACTAATTTCTTCTTAAGTGACACATGTATCACTTAACTAATAGAATGGTTCCACATGACTTCAAGTAATGGTTGCAAAACCAATAACTTAGAAGTTTTACAATTTCATCCGGGAACATAGAAAATAGAAGAAGAAAGAATAGAAGAAGTCATGCCAGCTGTAACATTTATGTCTTCTTCTTGTTCTGATATTTGATATACTTGTCGAACATATAATTCAGCATCCTTCCATCTGTTTTAGCCACTGCTTCCTTCTCTGTTCTGAACTGCAGCAACCCTTCATTCAACACTTTGATGCATGCTTCCACATCTTCCAGGCTCGGCCCAAACCTTGCAATGTCTGCCTGCAGCGCCACCAGTCTATTGATAGAATTCATCGTGAAAGGCTTGGTAGTTTTATCAATTCTCTTTTGTACCATCAGAAGAGAATCTTCCAAGGAATTATGCACTTTGCTAGAAACAATTCGTACGTATGAAGTGACATTCCCGTCCATTATTTCTTCAGTAAAAGAAATGACACTATTTGGTAAATCTGATGTTCTACTCTCAAGTGCTTGCATCCTCTTCAGCAAAACTCTGCAGATCTCCAAACGGAAAGATATTGCAAACTCCAACTGCTTCCCCTTCTCAACTGATCCATTCGGTACAATTTGTTCTGCAACCAATACATCTCCCGGCAGTTTGTTGATCTCGACCAAAATACTCAGGTTACTCTCTGCAACTGTATTCATGCCTTCTATGTTCGCCATTAGTTGCTTTAGTTGATTTGTTGCATCATTCATAACTTTTAGGCGGGCTGGCACTTCTCCAAGTTGTACAGAAGCTTGACGAATAATCAAATTCTTCCATTTGTCAATAGCCTTTACTTGATTGCTTGCGTCTTCCATTTCCTGCATAAGATGATCACTCACCTGTTCTGAAATGGGCTGAATGGAAGGTTTAGCAACCTTGGCTATGATCTCACATAATTGAGATACTTGCTTCTGTAGCTCTTCTTTCTCCGCCTTTTCACTGTCAAGTTTAAGGAATAAAACATCTATCAATGTCTGTGTGTCCTGCTTCAATCCTTCAGTGGTAGCTTGACCGAGTGGTATTTTGGTCACCGTCACATCTTTTGCCGTGAGCTCCTCTTCTACCTTTCCTTCCGCCGGAATTGATATCTCAGCAAACTTCTCTCTTGAATCTTCGATGATCAACCTAGAAGTTGCTTTAGCAACTTTAGGCCTTCTGTCTCTTCTGCTCAGATCCTGAAGTAGCTGCAAGTCATGCTCTTCTAAGTTCATCTCTATTCTCGCTTCTGGAACCAACTGCAAAGCCAACCATTCCGAGAAATTACTTCTCGGAGAGTGAGAAGTTGTTGAGTGCACTACCATCTCCCGCTCTGCATCCTCTCCGTCAGAAAGTGCCACAATGTTATGGCTGCCATCTTCTGAAACATCCAAGGACAAAGCTCTTTCGAACTCCGTCATGTGCAGCTTCAACATCTCTTCTGGAACGGGTGATGAACGAAGTGGCTGTGGAGAGAAGACGAACGTCGCCGGATTCATGAAGGCATGGAAACGTCCTACTGCTGCGGTGCAATAATTGGTGAAGTACTGGATACTGGAGAAACCGGAGTCAAAGCTATGGTCGTAGAAGTGATCTTCTCTTTTTCTTGAGATCTTCTCTGTACTTTTAACTTCTCGGACCTTCTGTTGCTTTCTCCTTCATGCTTTCGTTTGAGGGAATCCCCTGCGCCGAAGTTGCCCGTGATTTGATTCATCAATGCTTCATCAAGGCAGTATCCCTTCGTCAGCAGCCAGTTCAAAGTATTCACCAACACAGCTCCATATCTTTCTTCAATTGTGTTGCAGCCTCCCATGTTATTCTGCAGCATGGCTTTATCTCCTCCCATCTGATGGTAAGTGTCAAGTACCACATTCCCATCATCTTTAAGATCCGCAGGTATCCGCGCTAGTCCAAAGTCGAACACTTGCTTTGCTGACAGCCTGCTGAAATCTCTCTTTCTGACCTCGTACTCACTTCCGCACTTCATCCAGAAATCTTCTAACGAAGGCACATGTGCATACTGCTGGGAGATTGTCTTCCTGGCTACTCCAAATGGATCAAAGTTCAGCTGTGCAGGGAAGAACTCTTGCTCATACTCGGATAACATTTGTGCTTCCATCCCTCGAGCTCTGTGAATGCTAATGCAGCTGTAATATCCCACAGTGATTGGGAAGAAGCCCGTAGGCTTGTGCCGCTTTGACTGAAGATCATGTAACTCCACAAGTTGCCTGCTCAGCTCCATGGCGATCAATCTATCATTCGGATACCTGGGCATCTTTATAGGTTCTCCAGAAAAGCCTGTAACCCTGAGGTATGTGAAATCTGCAAATTGAATGAATAGACTTCCAATCTTGGACATGGCTTCCCACGCTTCCTTGCTTACCCTGTTGGCCTTCAAGTCTTTGTCTAGCCTGCATATGAAATCGTAGAAAAAGTCATCGTTAATCACTTTGAAGTTCTTCTCGCTTGTAGGTGCAGTAAGTTGCGGGTAGCACTCGAAAATGGGGTCCTTGGAAAGAACACCACATCTATCCAGCTTGGAAAAGACACCTTGTGAAGCTGCAGCATACACCAAGTATGAAGTCATTTTGAAGCTAAAAGTACGCTTCACGTTCCGAAGTTGCTCACCGATGTTGCTGCTAATAATTTCCGACCAATTGATTATAGAATCAACCTTGTTGATTTCAATGGTCCTGATGAAAGCATACATCCATGTGCGGAAAGTGTAGGCGTTCGCTTTGCCATTCATCTTGCATAGCAATTTGATGACATCATCTGCCTCCTGCACCAAATTGGACCGTGGAAGAGTTCTCGGGAACTTTAAAGGGGATCTAGGCTTCTTCATGAACCGGCTATTCATGATGCTCACACAATCGGCTCTATATGCTTCTCCCACCTACTGTTAGCATCCTGAATGCTAATAGAAGTCACCACCTTTCGCACTGGAATCTTCAAACAATAATTGATGAACTCTGCATCCAAACGAATTATTGTCTTTCCCGAAGCATTATGCACTGATTTGGATGAAGGATGATAAGATCTAGCACACTCCATCACGAACTCTGACAATTGGGCTGCACATGGGAAAGCTGCAGCTCGGATAATTCCACTGCTTTTGATCGCATGCATGAGTGAAGTCTTTCTTGCTCTGGATCTATCAATCAAATCAGCAAGAGGTTCCGGGCCTAGATCTGTGTCTCCTATGTCTGCAAGTTTGGAAGCAATGCATGACTCCATCGTGCTTTCTTTTTCATCTCCCTTCACTATGGCTTTGTCTATCTTCGTCTGAATAATTCTTTTTCTTCTTACTTGGCCGGATTTCTTCAATACTGGTGCAGATCTGGACAATTCTTCAAATTCAGAGGATATTTGCAATGTATTGGACATTGATAAAAACTCCTTTTCTTTTGTAAAGCACCTGTAATGAATTCCTGTAATTTATTTAGACAAAAATGGCCACCGGAGCATGAATAGTGAATTTAAATTATAAAAATCTGCACTTTTCAAGCCTGCTGCCCCAAAAATTGGTGTTTAATTTGCACATAAAGAGAGCATAAATTCTTTCAATCAACACTTGAGCTCCTGTAACACCTGTGAAAACAACTATGCAGACAAAGATCAACCTCCTCCAAAGCATGCACCAAATCTGGAAGCTTTTAGCCTTGTTAGCACTTTGGCTGAACAAAATTCTTCCTCTAATGGGGGCGCACTTTTCCTCCTGGCTGCAATTCTTTACCTGTGAAAGCACAACACAACATCACAAGATAATGAAATGGATAATTGCAAGTCAAACACAAAGCTTTATCATTAAATGAATTAAATTTAATGCATTTAATTCCTTTCTTTTATTCCAACTTTGACTTGTTGACCTCCTCCAAGCTTGGGCGCACTTTTTGAGAGGAAAGATTAATTAAAATAATCCAATTTAATCCTTTTATTCTCTCACCAAAGGGGGCACACTTTTTGCACATGTAATTCTATTTTTAAGAATTTCTTCATAATGAGATTCTTTACCCTGCCAGGCAGGCACCAAAATCCCGTGATCCATTTAAGTGATTTGACTTTGACAATGGGATTATTTACCCTGTAAGGCAGGCACTAAAATCCCATGATTTCACTTAAGTCACTTTTCTTTTATTATATCATGGGAATTTTTACCCTGCAAGGCAGGCAATAAATTCCCACCTGCTTGCAGCCTCTATTTTTCCCACTGCAGCTTAAGTGACTTTTATAACACGGGAAAAAGTACCTTGCCAGGCAGGTATAAAATTCCCACCCTGCCTGCGGCTTATATTTTTCCCATCGCAGCTTAAATCCTTTGTTTTCCAAAAATGCGCCCATCCCCGCAGGGGCTTTTCTATGCACGACTTCGCTTTTTCCCAGTGATCCAGACCTCCGATGACGACTTCCTCCGGGCATAATGTGCGTATATGTTTTCCAGCTGCTCCAGACCAAAAATTGGGCTTACCCGGCAAAGGAATTGCTCCAGAAAAATTTCACAGAAAACGAAACGGGACACCACAAAAACACGAAAAATTGCCAAAAGTTACAAATAAAGCCCAAAACTTAAAATGAGTTAAAACCCTTCTGGCACATAGGAATAATAACATATTCGCTCATAATAGAGTTAAAACAGAGCATAAATAGCCTCATACGGGGCTCAAAATAATTAAATACAAATTTCCCGCAGACAAATCCCGACGACAGAATAAAACAATTTTGGGCATCTGGGTATTTGGCGAAAAAGGCTAATATGGCTCTTTAGGATTATCTTGACGCAATACAAGAACTTTTAGGCAATAAAAACACAAAATGACCCATTATTTTAAAAGTACGAAAAAATTTCGGATAGGGTAGTCGCAGATTTCAGGGTGAAATCTGAGTGACACCAGAATGAGTATCTAAGTGTGGTCCATAGAACCGGAAATCACTCGGTCTTATTTGTTAGCATTCTTGCTCATATCCCTATTGATACTTTATTGCTTCTGATTTTATTGGGAGATTGGCTATATAGCCATAGAGATGTATTGATTTGAGGAACCAAGTGAGCAGTCAAGATTCAATCCACTTGGACCTAAGAGAAAGCATGAGCTATTCACCCTAATATAAATTCTCTAGATTAACCTATAGGTGGGAAAGCCAATTGTGGAACATCTTTGTATTCCGTCAGTAGTCTGTCGTCATAGAACCAATGACACAACGGTACAAAGCATGTGAGGAAGGAACATACCTCACATTTCCTTGGAATGGATGGGATTTCTTGTGACTTACTCCATTGACCAATAGAGTTACGACCATTTTACTCCGCTTTCCCTTTCTTTCATTTAGGTGCAAACGAGGGAATAGAGAATATTCAATTTGGGTGTATGCTCTATATGCAATTCACATGTGCCATCGACGTGCAACATATATATTAGAGGGAGAAGTCCTCAATAAAGGAAAGGCTTTAGGACCCTCATTTCATTGGGGTCTCCTATATGTTGCATAAACCAGCAAGCTCATGACTAGAGTAGTAGGCAGAATGAGCACAGTCACGCTTGTTGGTAAAATATTTTGTCAAGGACAAAATACGTGCCTCGTCAACACTCACAGGATTGAATCCCTCTGCTTGGGAATGGGGCTGCTCCCATTTATTGAAATCTAGAAACTATTTACACTAGACTAATATCATTGGGTGGCCAGAGGCCGGCGAATGTGTAGAAACACCCCTGTTGTAACTGCAACGCTAGACTAAAGAGGGAAGAAATTGTAGGCAGGGAGAGAGAAATGAGAAGGGGAATTTTGTATTGATGAGAAGAACTCCTATTTCATCAACTACAATTTAGAGGTGATTCCAGTTTCAATTGGAGGAAACATGAAAGCACAACACAACATCACAAGATAATGAAATGGATAATTGCAAGTCAAACAAAAAGCTTTATCAAGTTTTATTCATTCCACCTTTATAGACATTACATTGACAGAAGCGCCTGAATCTATTATGCAATTATTCAACCCGTATCTTCCAACAAGAAGGGAGACATAGAAAGGATCAATCTTATCAGTCTTTGATGCACTCATGGCAAGCATGCTCTGCGATGGAGGTGTAGGTGGGGTTGGTAGTAGTCCTTTAGAACTAGGGGTTACGGTATCGGGCTTTGAACTACTACCCTTGATATGTCGGACAAGCTTCTCGAATTGTTTTGGGTGAGTCCGCAAATACTCATACTCAGAAATCTGCACCTTAGATTTGTTCACATATTATATGATATCAAAAGGAGCGGGTGCAAACAAGGGGGATGAGGGCACCGCTTTTGAAGTTAAGATGGGATCATAAGCGGGAGTAGATGTTTGGGAAGAAGAGGTTGACTTTGTAGGTACATTAGAGGCTTTTGAAGGACTAGATTTTGTAGGAGCAGAGTTAGGTTTAGGAGCATGGGAAGATTTACTTGGAACATCCGGTGCCCTCTTGCTTCTCACAGGGTCAAGTTTTTCCAATGTGGACTCCATGAAGGAAGTGGAGATCCTCGACTGATTATTTTAGTTTGTAGAGTCACCACAGGAGGATCTTCAATCTTCTTCTCTTTTGTGGAAGCGAAGGAAGGAGCTCTTTTTTGAGACTGTGAACAAGTGAATACCGTACATGAGAAACTGAGTGCATCTTTATCATCATCTTCATCACCTTCGGAATATTCACAGAATCTGATTTGTGCATCATTCTCTACTTCTTCAATCTCTAGCAAATCATTGTCTTCATTTTCTTGTTCAAATCCTTCTTTGTATTCCTGAGCATTGACAGGTGGAGCCTCTAAGGAAAGCCTTTGGGGTGCTCCTGTAATCTGATTTCTGTTAGGACTTTGATGGGATCCTCGTTAGAAAACTTCCCTCTTCAACATTATAACTTCATTTACCAATTTTTGCACTGTATCTATTCTCTCATCTTTGGGATGTTGGGCCTTACCCTTTGAAGGGTTATTGATCTTTTTGGATAGGATGAGGTTGTCTTCTGCTTGAATGGCAAAATCTTGAGCTTCTTTTAGAGTTCTAGGATGAGACCTTCTGAGAATGAACCCAACCTCATGTAGCTGAGCATTTATGAAGAATTTTTTTATATTGTTGTCTGAGTGCATAGCTTCGAGAGGTATCCTTTTGACCAACCGGTTGTATCTAGACACAAAATCCCTGATGGTTTCATTTGATTCTTTCCTCATTTGTACCAATTGCACCAAGAGATCCTCACAGTCTTCAATGGACTTAAATCTAGCTTCGAAACAAGCCCTGATATCATCCCAACATGTGATAGATATGGCAGGTAGGAGGTAGAGCCATTCTGTTGCCTTATCTTGCAAGGACTCCACGAACAGTCTGATAGACACATCTTCATGTTCAACTCCTAGCACACCACATGTAATGTTGAATGCAGCTACATTTTCCGTTGGGTGTTGTGAACCATCTCCTCTGAACTTGGGAAAGATTTTTCTTAAACCTCGTGACAATTCATGAAGAGGTTGTGGGAGTGCAAGTGGACCCGTGTTCTTGCCCCATGGCACAATCGGTTTAGGTCTCTCTTTGTCACCCATTATGGCTTTGGCTCTTGCTTCGGCCCTTGCTCTTGCTTCTACTATAGCATCAGCTTTTGCTTCTATTTCAGTAAAGTTTTCAAAATCTTCCCTGAGATTTGGAAACTAGTCCAATAGATTAACACCACTTGAATCTCTAGTTAGAACAGTTTCGGGACGAAGGTAGTGTCTTGAATTTCTGACTAGTTCTCGTCTTCTTTGGAGCTCCTCAAAGATTGGGTCAAAATCTCCTCCTTGCATCTATGACCTGGTGTATCTATCTCTTTTACTTTCCACAAGTATTTATATACTCCTGAGCATACAAAATTGACAACCCTTAAGAATGGGGAAGTCATTACAATTTATAGTGTTTGGAAAGACTCTTCGCCTACCCCCCACACGACGTTTCGTTTTTCCTACAACATATGATTTTTCGAATCCTTAGGAAGGAAATTAAGTGCCTTTTATTAATTAAGGGTGACTTATTACAATGTCAAGTATAGTCATATTTAAATCAATAGGAAAAACGTCGTGATTTCTCACAACGAAGAATTAGAAAGGGGGGAGAGGAGAGAGAATGAGAGAGGAAAAGAAAGAAGAAATGCTCCAAGGCATAGATGAAGATGTCTCCGCCTTAGATGAAGAGCCGCACTGGAGAAATTGAAGATGAAAACTGGCCTCTGATGACCCTCTACAATATTGCTATACTGATTGGAAAGCTCTGACGAAGTTAACTTTGAACACTTTTCACTTGCTGATGATGCTCAGGTGCTTCGTGCTGTCGAATGAGTGTTTAGAAACATTGTTGAGATTCCCTGATGTGAATTCAGGATGGCCTACAAACATTGCTTATGATGATCCCCTTGATGCTCAGTTGATCAACTCCTTTTAGCTCACTAAGCTCATTAAGCTCACTGAGATCATTCCACTCAGCTCATCGGGTTTGCCAAAGCTCATTTGATTTGCCAACTTATCTCATTGCAATTTAACTAGCTCATGCAACTTGCTTAACCTGGTTCATTGAGTTCAATTCGTTTGGCTTGCTTTGGACAACTCACTGAGTTTGCTCAACTTGCTCTCCAAGGGAGAGCAGATGGCCTCAACCTGATTGAAAGCTAACAATAATGATCTTTGAAGCACTTGCCCCCTTTTTGCATACTTTATCAGACTGCCTAATGCTTCGAGATTTTGCCTGCTGTGCCTTGCGATATTCTGTTTCACCCTTGTGCACCACTATAACCAAAGTGATGTCTCTATTCTTTTGTGAAGGATGAATTACCTTCCCAGAGAAATGCCATCACCTAAGAACCCTTTAAAGATGTCTGAAAGCAGAGAGATGGATGAAACTTGAGTCCACTGCCACTTTCCGCACTTGGAACGAGAATTTACAATTTTTAGTAAATTGCTATTTTCCCTTTTTTACCTTCGATCACCTTGTTTGTTTCCCTGGTTGTTCCTTGTACACACTACCTTAAAAAAATTTGCCCTTTGCTGAGATTTTACTATTTATAGTAAGTGCTTGTGTAGAGACTATTTTTGGAAAGTGGCTTTCCACACCTCAATTTTTGATGAAACCACCTCCACTGGATAGGTTGTCTTACGATCTCCCGTACAAATTTTCAACTTGATTCGATCACTAGAACGACGGGAAATAAAAATTTACGAAATGAGAGCACGAAGTCGGGGTTTTTTTTGTGAAACATTCGGGCCGTGCATGCCATTGCTATCACTTGGGTTATGAGGGCACCTAGAAATGATGAAGAACGAAAAAACCCCACCTTGATCCGTGCACCGGTTTATAAGATATGAAGATTTTTCCTTTACGGGCTACAAAGTCAATCTGACAAAAAATGACCTAGAGCTTTTAATAAATTGCACTTTTTATGGAAATCTTGTTGCCAAGACCATGGAGAAATGGAGGGATGAATGCAAGAGGAAAAATGGATGGAGAGAATTCTGAAAAAAAATCATCAGAGTTCCGGGTAGAAACGAAGCAAAAGTGGGAGTGGAGTGAAAAATGGCAAACTTCGGGTTTTATAGGCACGAGGAAGGGGGGCGCATTTTTTACTCCCCTGTCCCCTTGGAAGGGATGAAGGGGACATAAAAGTGTGCCTCCACCCTTAGGTGATAAGTGACATGCATGCACAGTTTGAAGGGCTAGGGAAAAGAGCTCATTTTAAGCACCCGGGAGCTAGTTTTTGGTCACATGAGGAACCTGGCGGGAGCAAGGTGGGGGGGGGGGGGGGGGCGCATTTTTTTTGTCAACCTTGTCCCCTTGAAAGGGACAAAGAGGACACAAAAGTGCACCTCCACCCCTTGGTGACAAGTGTCCAACATGCGTGACTTGGAGCAGGGGCTAGAAAAATGGCAAAAAGTGCTTATCGGAGCCTCCCAAGGTCATGTGGTGGGTCCATGAAGCTTAAGGTGGGGGGGGCATTTTTCTGTCCCCCTTGTCCCTTTGGAAGGGATGAAGGCCACACAAAATTGCACCTCATCCTCATGTTGCCATGTGGCATTCAAAATTTTGGCCAAGGACAGAGCTTGTACCTTGGAGAGGATCTTGAAAATGACATCGCCAGAGCTCCCGGAGGTCTTTCTGGGCACTTCCTTATATGATTTTTATGGTAAAAGACATTTTGAGAAGAATAGGATGATTCTCAAGGTCTGATTTATCTTGTAACCTTCTCAAAAATGACCTTTTTTTATCAGGATCGCCAGTTGTGCCTGCAAAGAATGAGCTATGGAAAGAAATGCATGGGTGTTGTGAAATTTTATGAGATTACCACCATGTAGGGCATTGAATCAGCTTTCCATTGATATTTTGTTTGAATTCCAACTCATTCTGGAGCTCTCGTGATCATCTCCCGAAGCTCAGGTGCCTTTTCGCAGTGCAAGCTCCTTTGGCCTCAAAAACCCGCTTTTGCTGAACTTGCTCTTGAATCTCCAAATCTTCCCAAAATATTCCTAAATCACTTGCACAATGATCTTGGCTTACGAATATAGTTTCCTGGTGAATTTAGGACTTGAACTCAGCTCCGAAGAATATGCACTGACCCTAGAATGGCTTAAAATAGCCATTCCTAAGCCTGCCGAAAAGTCCGCCTTGAAAGGCACTGTCTTGAAAGAATCATGTGAGCTTTTTTTCCTCTTTCTAACACATGGGCAATGTTGGGACCACAGACATGGACAATACATGGATGGGGGTAGGCCTGGCACAGTGGATGGACTGACCTGGAGGGGTGCTTGGGAAGGTTTACAATGAAAAGTTTTGACACTAGGGTAGAGTTGTCTTGTTTTCAAGTTGAATTTTTCCCTTGCAAAAACACAAGACAATAATTTTCTAGTCTGCAAAATATTTTTAAGGGATCTTTCTATCTTTTCCATCATATATAATTCAAGATTTGGGTTTTATGATATCATATTTAAAGTTAAGTAGGTTTATGTTGAGTAATAACTAACTAGGTAATTTATAATGAAAATTGTACGCTCTTAGACATATATACAACGCTCTTAGACATATATATAACTCTTTTTATGGCACCCCTTAATTGCATAAATGTTGTAAATGATCTCCAATACTTTCATATCCTATAATATCCCCTTCTCAAAGTTAGTTTGATATTTCTAGGTAATTTCTAATAAAAATTGTATGCTCTTGGACACACACACACACACACACAGATATATATATATATATCACTCTTTTTTATTGCACCCCTTAATTGCATATATGTTGTAAATGACCTCCAATACTTTCATATACTATAATGTCCCCTTCTCAAAGCTAGTTCGATATAAAGACCTTGGTTCCATTTTTACTTCCCATGGGGTTAAAGAGAAAAGCAAGGGAAGTAATTTCATGTTCTAATTGTAAGTTTTTATTTTTAGCCTTGTATTATTTTTGTAAAAGCAACTTTCTAATTAAAATATTAGAAAGTGAATTTGGTCGAAAAAGTGCAAAACGCCGACTAAAAATTAAAAGTGATGGAGTTAAAAGGGGAACATAACACCACTTACAAAGGGGTCGACCCATTTTGGCTCCCTTTTCATGGATTGTGCTACCCACAATTATAAAAAGAGGTCGCTAGTGGTGGAAAAAGCATCACTTGTCATATGAATTCCTTTCTATTTGGAGATTGGAGCTTGTGCTTGCAATTTTCAGCCATTGAGGACGAAAACCCTCCTTGGTATCCTATTGGGGACGAAAACCCTCAATAGAATTCGGAATTGAGGACAAAACCCCTCAAATTTTGCATTGGTGATCTCATTCAAAGGTCATATTGGGCTGAAATGTGGTTGAAACTGGAGATGCCAATGTTGAGCTACCATCTCCAGCTCAAATGAGTGGTTTTGGAGTCAAAACTTAAAGTGATTTCTATACTAAAGTTGCCAAGTTCATAAATAAGAGGGGAAGCAATACATAAGTTTCATATTATAAATGATCTTTTGATGTTAAATTCCAAGCTCAATTAAATAGGCTCTATAATATAATTTCATTGTTCTTTTGTTAGGCTAGAGACTGTTCAAGATGCAATTGTATCATACATGTATTAGTGGAATGATCGGAGCAGTTGTTTCATGTTTAGCTGCCTATTTGGCTGATTTCTAAGATTGGAGTATATTGTTTCGTTGTTTTATGTTCCAGTAAATCCTCTATATGCTTAAATTTTCAAGCAATTCATGACCTTCTTATGCCTGGGTGCCTTTGATCTTATATGTTAGTGCATATAGTTTTATGTTTAGATGTCTGTTTTGCTTATTTGTAAGCTTGGAATATATGTTTTGTTGTTTCTGTTGAAGTCCATCCTCTGTATGCGTAAATTGCTAAGCAATTCATGACCTTCTAGTTACTTTATGGGTGTAATCAATTATGTCATGATAGATCAGTTGTACTGGCATAATCGAAATGGTGATTGGAAGAGGCATTCAGATTATTGTTGCTATATTTTTGCAATGTCAATACCATTCCTCTCACCATATGATGTCTAATAGTGGATAAATTTGGTGATTTTATAGGTGTTGTCATGGAAATGACTGCCATATGATTTACCACCTCCAATGCCTGGAGCTTCCATTGGTTTGAGTTGATTGGTAGTGCTCAACTTGTGCATACAAGAGAGCTATGTCACAAGGTTCTCCAAATTTCATCGAAAAAGTTCGAATTTGGCGAACTTTATTCTTGTTGAACATGAACTTGAACTTAATCCATTATTTTTGCATGGGATGTTTTTGACATGATTTTGCATTAGTTTACAAATGTGTGTGTATATATGCATATAATGACTGAAAGTAGCAGACAAAAAGCTCTCCACTATGTCCCTCAGACATATTTATGCATTTTTTCGGAAAATAAAAATGATAGACAAAAAATTTTGTTGGAACTTAAAGACATTTTTTTCTCAAACTTTATCCCTTGGCGAACTTGAACCGAACTGTATCCTCGTCGAACATAAATGTGAACTCGAACCCTGCGACTTAGCAAAAGAGTATCACATTGCAAAGGGTTTGAATCAAGGAAATGAAAGAAATTGATAATGAACAAAATGAACTTGTTAAGGTAACTGAAGGGGATCTCTCAATGGGAAGAATAGCTCATCACAATTTCTGGAAGGAACATGGTGGTCGGCACAATAGCTGTTCAGTTTCAGCTTTAGTTCAGAGAGAGGATGATAGAAACAAAGAAAAAATATAATATGACTCCATGACTGTTGAACAAGATGAACTTCCAAGCAAGCCCAAAAATAAAGTAAACCCTAAGAAGCAAGAGAAGCTCTATTTTGTTAAATACAGGGGTAGTTTCCACTTAGTTGGTAGTTTTCTCATCTTCATAACCAGTTGGTAGTTTCTTATTGATGAAGTACCAATAAAAAAACAAGGAAAAAAATTGAGCAAGGGAAGGCAAGTTAATAAAACACTTATTCTTTTGCTATTTCAAATTATAATGAAGTACCAAATGAGCTAGCCAATGTCAAGGGAAAAAATTGAGCAAGGGAAGGCAAGTTGATAAAACACTTATTCTTTTGCTGTTTCAAATTATAAATCATTTTATTTAATGATGTTGAAAAAGTCCTGATGAAATTTTGTAAGTTGCCTTTTTGCCTTTGTACGTATGTGGCAGGTACTTTCTTTCTGTTCAAGGATAGTTTTTTTTGGTATACTACAAAGACTTTTCTGCAGGCTCCTAGATGGAACCCTGAGTGGGCTGAATGATCCTTAAGAATGGGGGGGAACAAGTGTGGACTGTTGTGTTGAATGGTGCGTCAAAAGGACTATGCTATGATCTATGTACATGGGAACTATAAAATACAGACGTGTGTACTTTAAATTCAGCTAAGGAACTGATGAAAGCATTTATTTGGAGGAAACACAACATTGATCTAGTACTTGATGAGTTGTGAAGGTTGTAGTTCTAAGTTAATCCATAAACAAAACTTAGTTTTAAGAATAAATTGTATTAGCCTCAAGTTAAATGATTATGATAAGAGACTTGATTGTTTTGAATCTCTCTTGCCTTTTTGAATTCTTTTTTTGTCTTTGTGGTTTACAGTTGTCATGAATGTCAGTATTTTTCCTCACCTTGATGGCTAAGAATGATGTGAATATTTATTATTGACCTATCAAGAATATATTTTTAGTCTGCTGCTGTTTTACTTTTCCATCCCTCTTATTATCATTTCCACCTAGTCTGTTTTTGAATGTTGCTCTATTTTCGTTTCCTTTACTCATTTTCATTCATGTCTATACTAAGTCATCTGAATTACCTCATTTTGCACGAGAAATGAGCATATATATACTTTTAAGTTATAATGCATTAGCATATTTGTTCTTTACCTGTAAGTCCTCATGTTGAGCACTAGACCCGTAAGTTGTGATCTCCACTTGCTTTCCTTTGTAGAAAATCTGGAACTTGGAGAGAGCATCTCTAGAAATATTGTTGACTGAAAGTTAGTGTTACCAAATTTAACCATAAGCTGGGCAGAATATATAGAAGCCAGTAATAGCATCTAATTGACCCTGCAGTCCTTAAGAGAATGAGCTGATCACAAGCTTGGTAAAATGCAGCCTAGTTATCAAGAGATGAGGCAAGATACAACCGTCCTCAACATACTATAATGTCCAAAGGCTCATCTATATAGCTCCCTAATAGGGTTGGCAATAGAGAGTGCCCCTTTTTGGATCCAGTTGTACCTCTAAGGCTCTAACAAAGCCAAGAGTCTGTGTATGGCCCGTAACCTGCCCACTAAGGACTTGTGGAGCCTCATTAAGGCAGCAATAAATAGATTTGAGAGATATCAACGGTGCATAACGTTTGAAATAGTGAGTACCTACTCTTCAACATCAGCCTAAAAATTCCTAATTAGCCATCTTTCCTTTGTCCACAACAGTATGACCAAAATGCTAAATACGTTGTCATCAACCAGATGTTTTCTAGCCACATCCCAAACTTGTGTTGTCTACCCTAAGTGTGTCTTGTTATTGTTGCAAATCACGCCATGGTCTACATTTTGAGCTTATCATGGTATGGTTTAAGAGCAGTACCTCCTTGCGCTGAAAATTCACATTAGATTATGAGATTGATTTACATGTGTCAAGCAGATGCTGGTAGTAAATTGAGATGTTGAGTTCCCAAATGGTGTGGTTTCTTGGCCACAAAAGAATCACTGTTGGGCCTAAAAATGGTTTATGAAATATACATGCAATATATTATGCTCTTGCTACTTTTCCCGTTGAAGCCATATCCTTCACCTTCTATTCCCCTATTCATTGAATCCTATTTGTCACCTGAAACTTGTCTTTATGAGAACTATCAATTTATAACTGCATTTCCCTCAGTCATTGTTATTAACCATCCAGGCTCAACTACTTTCTTTCCAGGCTTCATCTAGCTGGCTTTCACGGTGTCTCTGAAATTCTGAAGAAAATTTGAGCTTGAAATATCTCTTGCACACCAAATACCATGTTACAAGGATTTTTTTTTGTGCCGAGGTTTTATTGTAAATAAATTGATTTTCAGATGTTTAACAGAAGCTAGTTATTTATTTTATCCTGCAGGTAGAAAAGCTGCAAAATAGCTTTTTGATGGTTGAAAAAGCTTCCTGATTGGATGAAAGTGGGCATGAATGGTCTATAAATCTCAAATGTCTCACCAAACTTTGAGAGTTCTGTCAAAACCACAGGAATTCACTTCTCATCGATGAAGTTAATCATCTATTCTTGATTGTTTGCATGCTAAAAGATCAGGATGAGAGTTATGAGTATCCAACACATGATATTGTATATGTTGTTTCTGGAGATTTGGTAGTTTTTGATTTCTAGTTTGCAATGGAATATTTGAATAATTGTCTATACAATTTTGTTATTTATGCATGTTAGAGATGTGTAGGAAAGCCTCATTAAAAAACAGTGGGCAGGAAAGCAGGTCAATGGGACTCCAAAGTAGGATACCTTGTCGTATTTCATCTGACCAACCTGATTTTATACTGGCTCGCAAGGGAAATTCAGCAGTTAATAATTTGCCTCTTGGCTTTCATTTTCTTAAAGTATCCAGAGGATTTGTCAATGGAAACTGAGATGTACCTATTTTTAATGAAAAAAATTTGATTGGAATACTTGCCTTCTTTGTTATATGGCACGCCTACAAAAACTTTAGGAAATTGGAACTTTAAGAATAATATTTAACCCAACGTTTTAACTGTACATTTCAAGGGGGGTAAATCTTCACACAATTTTGTAACTTAGAAATGCAAACATGAACAAGTTGTGTTTTTATAATGGCTATATTTTAATGTCCCTTTTAAGACATGAAACAAAAAATAAGGGTTTGGGCTCAAACCCCAACGAATGAACTCTGATGTTTATGACTGCCACCAAAAAATTACTTCAAACCCTTGCGGAAACAAACTGAAAATGCAATTAGCAACAAGAAATCTGATTTTTTTATGACAGCAACTGAATTGTGATGACAACCAACAATGATTCCACACAAACCCTAGTTGCGAACCAATATTTATTCTTTCAGGGAAGCGAACTCTAATAGCACTTCAATGGCATCAATTCCTATTCAGCACAATCTGCAAACAACATAGAATGCTTCCCATTCCACACAAACCCCAGTTGCGAACCAGATTTATTCTATTAGGGCAGCGAACTGTAATGGCACTTCAATGGCATCAATTCCCATTCAACACAATCTGAAAATGACATAGAACGCTTCCAAATATATAGATTACTTCCAAATATTTTATTCAACTATGTAAATATTTATCCAGCCAATACACTCCAAAATAAATGAGAAATGAAGAGATAAATCACAGATGTAAATAATTTCTTAACAAAAGTACAACCAACACATAGGGCTGGAACTAATGCTTAATGATCAAGCCTCATAAATTATGAGGAACAATTACATCAATTAAAAATGCCAAGACATGCCCTAGACGGCGCCAAACACAATACCCAAGCAAGCCGCCTAGGGTTGGAAACGAAGGGATTGCACAAGAATCTCCTTAGTAGCTCACTTGTGATCTCTTCGTGAGATCACCCCAAGATGAATGAGGTTTTTCATCCTCTAACAAGACGAAGAAAGGGTTTCATCTTTCAAGGCAAGAGTGATAAGCTTCACAAGCTCCAACTTCAAGATAATATCAATGATGAATGATGCATGAGGCAGTTGGAAATGAAGGAATTGCTCAAAAAATCTTCTTAGTAGCTCACTTGTGATCTTTTCGTGAGATCACCCCAAGATGAATGAGGGTTTTCATCCTCAAACAAGACAAAGAAAGGGTTTCATCTTTCAAGGCAAGAGAGAAGCATCACAAGCTCCAACTTCAAGATAATATCAATGATGAACGATGCATGATCCTTCTCAAGCCAAATGATATCCTTATATATCCTCTACGGGGCACCAACTTTAATGCCTTGGGAGATTTATTTCTCCTTTATCTTCGACTTCATTATGAAGGAAAAGAGCACTTCTTTCTATCTCCATAGAAGACCGACCTCATTATGAAGGAAAAGAGCACTCCTTTCTATCTCTAAAGAAGAATGACCTCTTGAAGACAAAAATGGAAGTTCTTTCTTGTTTGTCAAGTCATACCTCACAAGTATGGCAATGTTTCACCTCCCTTGCTTCACTCCCTAAGGCCCACAGGAAGTGGAATGGGCCCAAAATCTTCATAGTCAACTAACTTGGAATTGCTTCCCAACCTAAGACCCATTGGAAGTGAAATGGGCCCAAGGTCTTCGTAGTCAACTAACTTGGAAAAGGGGACATTATAGTCCTCACCCAAAATTGCTTGCCCACAAGCATTTGCAAGCTCTCATGCCCAAGTGCCATCATACCAAGGTGAAGGAACATTGTTGTAGTGCTCCCATAATATGGATCCCGTTCCTGTAAAATGAAGTGTCTTTTTCCCAAACAAACTCAGACAAATGTCGCCCCTTTCTTCATTGAAGTCTTTTTCTTCTTCAACGTCAAAAACAATTGTAACAACTTCTTCCTTCTCATACTTAGTTTTATAAAAAGTCTTCTGAAATGTTGTAATCTCGGTCGTAGAGCAAAAAATTCATTGAAAGTCCCAATGTAACATCCTCATTCTTTGTTCCATCCTTGTTAATTAATGTGGAAGAACACTCCACATTCCCAAATACAAACATAATACCCAAGGAAGTTGCCTAGGGCTAGAAATGAAGGAATTGCACAAGAAATCTCCTTCGTAGCTCACTTGTGAGATCACCCCAAGATGAATGAGGATTTTCATGCTCAAAAAGGCCAAGAAAGGGTTTCGTCTTTCAAGGCAAGAGAGAGAAGCTTCACAAGCTCCAACTTTAAGAAAATATCAATGATGAATGATGCATGATGCTTCGCGAGCCAAATGATATCCTTATATATCCTCTATGGGGCGCCAACTTCAATGCATGCTCTTTGTTGGAGGACCGACCTCCTTGGAAGAGTTATTTCTCCTTTATCAAGTTAAACATATGTTTTCCATAAGTCCGACCTCATTATGAAGGAAAAGAGCACTTTCTATCACCAGCGTAGGCATCCAAGATAACCGACCTCGATGTAGGAAAAGAGTACTTTCTATCTATAAAGAAGAGTGACCTCATGAAGACAAAAACAAAAGTTCTTCTTGCTTGTTTGTCAACTCATCCTTCACTTATGGCAATGTTTCACCTCCCTTGCTTTCCTCCCTAAGGCCCATGGGAAGTGGAATGGGCCCAAGGTCTTCGTAGTCAACTAACTTGGACAAGGGGACATTATAGTTCTCCCCTCCCAAAATTGCTTGTCCTCAAGCAATTGTAAGCTCTCATGCCTAAGTGTCATCATACCAAGGTGAAGGAACATGTTGTAGTGCTCCCATAATCTGGATCTCGTGCCCGTCAAATGAAGGAGCTTTTGTCCAAACAAACGCAAACACCCACTGCCCCTCTCTCCATTCAAGTCCAACAGTCTTCATCTTCAACTTCAGAAACAACAATAACAACTTCCTTTGCATACTCAGTTGTATAAAAAGCCTTCCAAACTATTGTTATCTCAGTCATTGAGCAAGAAGTTGGTGAATAATCAACAGCTTGACAAGCTAATCCATGTCCCAATGTGGCATCCTCATTCTTCGTTTACATCATGCAAAATTGATCCAAAGTCAAACACCTAAAGTTACCTTGTTGTAGTGACCTCCTTGGCTGCCCAAAAGGTGGCCTAGATTGTCCTCTTCCTGCTGTCCTAGGTTGAGTTGTACCTTCTTCAAAGCTTTTATGTTTCACTCCCAATCCAAGTATTAGAGGGTCTCTATTTCTATGCAAAATGAAACCTTTTTCAATCACAAATTTGTCATCCTCCATTATGGCATCTTCATCTTCAGCTGCAGTCCCATATTCTTCATCATTTGCTCGGGTGGATAACAAATTCAGCTGCTCTTTCTTCTTTATTCTTGTGCCTCCACAAAGAACAAACACATTAAAATAAGAAAGGGCTCCTAATATCATTTCTTCATGTCTCGTAGGCATGGAAGCTAGCTCTCTTCCATGGCTTGCATTCTCCTCATGATTTTCATTCAAGTGATAGAATCCCAAAAATCCAGCCATGTTGTCCCAAACACAGCTGTATCCATGCATTTCTTTCCTTAAAATCAAGATGATAGTGGCCAGAAACTTTCCTACAACTGACAACA
This sequence comes from Taxus chinensis, assembly GCA_019776745.2. Classification (NCBI taxonomy): domain Eukaryota; kingdom Viridiplantae; phylum Streptophyta; class Pinopsida; order Cupressales; family Taxaceae; genus Taxus; species Taxus chinensis. Next base: position 218,193,007 of record CM034146.1, read on the forward strand.
ACATGGAAAGGGGGCTGGAAATGTCTATGACAGCATGCTTGAAATCCCACAAATCAAGACTCTTGCTACTTCCAATCATACCTCCAAATCCCAGCTGAGTTAAAATGCTTGGAACAACCAAATAACAACCATCCCGCTCAATTTCAAACACAATTCATGAACTCAACTTCTACTTCTATTGGAGCACTCCCTCCAAGAGACTACTTATTAATTAGAAATTCAAAATCCTTATAACACGACTGCTGTTTTGAAAATAAAACTGTAGCTTTTACCTCATTATGTGTTGCCATATGTCTTTCCTTCTTCCGGAAATTCTTCCCCTCCTCTTGGTTGTAGCAACTTGAGGAATCTCATTTGTCATGCTTGGAAGCACAACCTCTTGGCCATCAAGCTTGAACCTCAACTCCATGGTTTGGTAGTCTTGGGTAAATTTACCCAAAAAGTGCAGCCATGGCACTCCAAGTACCAAATCCGTATCTTCATTACAATTCACATAGAAATTACCACTTACCATGTGCTTGCCCAAGGTGAGCTTGAGTTGTTGGAACCTCTTGGTACAAGGGATGATGAGGCCATCTTGTAGCATCTTATCTTTCACAAGGGTGTTCAAATGCACAACAAACTCCATATGATTTCTCATAAAATTTCTTTCTAACCATATGCACGAAGTGAAGCACTCACTAGCCATAGTAACATGAAACCCATTGAGGACTTAATCTTCTTTGTAACTCAAAGGATCTATGTACCCTTTACCACTTTGAGTTTTCTTCACTTTATCACCGTTTCCACTATGTTGTCCATGACAACCACCAATTATACTATGAAGCATCAAACTTGACATAAGCTCATTCTTTTCAACAAGTTTCCCGTGATGACACAAGTATGGCAACAACATAGGAGGAGACCAAAAAACTGAAATGTGATTTTCACCATCATACGTTGGGTTGTTATCAACTTGATCATCTTTTTCCGAATGAAGCTTGGTTGAGATCTCTTAATATTCAACTAGTGAAGCTCTTCCCACCTTGACTTCATCCATATTTTGTTGGCACCATAGTTAACAAGTTCGGAAATCCGATTAAATTCGGAAGGGCAAAAAAATCCAAAAATTTGGAGTTCTCGAAAAAATTCGAAAAAATACGGAAAAATCAGGTTCGGAATATATATACTTATATTATTATAAATTTATATTATTGTATACTTATATCATTATATATAGACAAATCATACAAAAAAGCATCCATCTACCATAATCATCATCATCATAATGATTCTTTCAAAAGATTGCAAGAAGTTGCTTGGTCCAAAAAGGTGCAAAAATGGATTTTATGAAAATAAAAAAAATATTCCCATCGATGCGTAGAACTCAAGAAAATATACACTTTTAGAGAAGACGACACCTAAAACGGAGCCACAGAATGAAAGTTATGGCACATGAAAGTTTTTGCTGCTACATCTTTCTGGACCCTTTCCAAAAAAGGCAAAAAAATTTCTGTCCTTGTGATTTCTTCACCGAAAATTCAAAAAAGGAATTTTTTTTTTTTGTGCAAAAATTTGGCCGAACCAAACCGGATTTATTCGGTTACTTCAAAAAATACGGTTCGAACCGGATTTCATACAAATCTGGCCGAATCTGGTAACTATGGTTGGCACATGCATGGAGCCTCTTCATAGTTCCTACCAAAGTCATGAACAACATTAACTTGTCTCTTATGAGGTGTTGCTTTGAAAATTCCAGCAAGCTGAGTATTCTCATTATCACCCGGTGATTGGGCTTCAACCACCAATTCCCCTCAACAATTCGGCGCATCACATTTCCCCTTTTTCTTGGGCTCATGCTCCATGGTTTCTTCATCAAACACATGCCCCTTCACATTGTTGTCCTGAAAATCAGTCAATGGCTCATCCCCAGGAAGAGTGACAAGTACTTCTAGGGCTTCCATGGGCTGCTCCATCTCATTGCCCCTTCGAGTGTTTTTTTTCTTCCTTGATCACAATAGAGGGATTCTTTCCCATTTTCCTTGGACATAGCTTGAGGTTTGGACCTTGGTCCAATTCCCACTCTACCTTTCTTCCATCCTGTGAACTCAATGAGTGATATGACATCAGGAATCTTCTTTGAAAGAGCCTTATACTCCTCATAGTTGTCCGCAATATTGTGACCCACTGAATGTCGTGTTTCAACCACTAGAATGACTTCCTTTCTTGGGAGGAAGGTAGGTCGGAATGATCTAGATGAAGAATCACTCACAATTCTTAGTGGCTGAATATTATTGCTTGCCCTTGAAGAGCTTCCTTCACCTTTTAGGTTTTTATGGCATGGATCAATTGTGCCATCTTATTTGCCAATCTTTCTTGCCCTAGGGCGAACCTCTCAACCCTAACATCATCAAAAAGTCTGCTCAACTCTGCTTTTTCAGAATCTTTGTGGCCCATACTATCCATCTCAAGTGGCTGCCCTGAATTCTTCTTACCCTTCCTTTGATAGCAAATGTACTCCTTGTTATCTTCTTGCATGGATAACCCTCAAGTGGCAAGATCTTGGGCTCTACTACCACTGTAATATCCCTTTTAGGACATCAAACGGAAAATAAGGATTTGGTCTCAAACCGCAACCAACAAACTATGATGTTTATGACAGCCACCAAAAAATTACTTCAAACCCTTATGGAAACAAACTGAAAATGCAATTAGCAACAAGAAGATATCTGATTTTTTTATGACAGAAACTGAATTGTGATGACAGCCAACAGTGATTCCACACAAACCCTAGTTGTGAACCAGTATTTATTCTCCTAGGACGGTGAATTGAAATGGTACTTCAATGGCATCAATTCCCATGCAACACAAGCTGAAAATGACATAGAATGCTTCCAAGTATTTTATTCAACCATGGAAATATTTATCCAACCAATACACTCCAAAATAAATGAGAAATGTGGAGATAAATCACAGTTGTAATTAATTTCTTAACACTAGAAGTATAGCCAACACACAGGGCTGGAAAAAATAATTAATGAAACCCAAAAATCACTCCAAAGTGTAGATCCATCCTCATAAATTATGAGGAACAATTACACCAACTCAAAATGCCAAGATGTGCCCTAGAAGGCACTAAACACAATACCCAAGCAAGTCACCTAGGGCTGGAAACGAAGGAATTGCACAAGAAATCTCCTTAGTAGATCACTTGTGATATCCTTGTGAGATCACCCCAAGATGAATGGGGGTTTTCATCCTCAAACAAGGCCAAGAAAGGGTTTCGTCTTTCAAGGCAAGAGAGAGAAGCTTCACAAGCTCCAACTTCAAGAAAATGTCAATGATGAATGATGCATGATCCTTCTCGAGAAAAATGATCTCCTTATATAGCCTCTATGTGGCGCCAACTTCAATGCATGCTCTTTGTTGGAGGACCGACCTCCTTGGAAGAGTTATTTCTCCTTTATCTTCAACATATGTTTTCCACAAGACCAACTTCGTTATGAAGGAAAAGAGCACTTCTTTCTATCTCCAAAGAAAAATTGGCCTCGTGAAGACAAAAATAGAAGTTCTTCTTGCTTGTTTGTCAAGTCATCCTTCACAATTATGGCAATGTTTCACCTCCCTTGCTTCCCTCCATAAGGCCCACGGGAAGTGGAAAGGACCCAAGGTCTTCATAGTCGACTAACTTGGAAAAGGGGACATTACATATTTCTCATCATCAGGTAGAAATTTATGTGGCAGAAAGTTAGAGATTCCAATGCACCTCCCTCCTCTCTTTGGAAAACACCAAGCACAATGTTACTTTTATTGCTTATGAACCCTCAGCATCATGGTTTATTTAAACTTGTTGGCAGGTGACTTAGCTATGAAACAATTGGCAATGACATGGAAGTTCTTTGTAAATTGATACATAAATCATCAAGAGTTAGTGTCAATGCAAAGGGTTTCTAAACTGGCCATTTAATCATGATTTTATATGCCTAAACTTGTAAGATTAACTTAGTCGACCATTTATTTTCAAGTAATTGTCAAGAAAGATGGGATGCATTTTCATGATGAGGTAATTAGAGGTAAGGTAAAGCCTAAAGTTGATTTCGTTTTAGGTCTGATTATAGCCAGCAAGTCGATTTGGTATATGAGATCCTCCTTGTGACAAAGCTAATATTATTTGAAATGTGTGCCTCGTTGGCTTTTGATCCTGTGACAAAGCTTGGGACTAGTCCGGTTACACTTTTGGAGGTAGCTACAAAAAATCTTCTTCGACAATTTCTTACGTCTACCCGTGGAAAAGAAATTAGTTGTCGTGGCTGTGGGAATAGCTGTTGCAACAATCTTGAAAGATCGCAGAATGCTATATCTATCCTTTCATATGCTGATTGCACTCCCCGGCTGCCTCTTCTATTCTTTTTGATATTTTCAAGAATAGTTATTTTTCCAATTAAGATATGTGATGTTCAGGTCCATCGGAATAAAATAATGTAAATATTTTCATTCTCTTATCTCCTGGGAAAACAGGTAGGCAATAATCCATAGAAACAATTTTCACATATACTGTCCAAAACCGAGATATTTCCATCCTGGCTGGCAAGGTAGCAACTTTCGTAGGGAGAGTATTAAGAGATCGTCTTCAAATATGGAAAAAAGACAATTGATAAAAAAATACGATAAATACGGGAAAAAATAGGGTCTCGCTAATATTCAATGGATTGCTAAAAACCTTTAAACAAGACTGAAAAATGAAAATCCTTTTAGCTGCTTACTATAAAATTATGTATGTGTTCATAATTTTAATATTTATGGTATAAAATAATACTAAATAACATAATTTTTTAAGATCCTGCATTTTAATATCTTACCACTGAAAAATACAGAGTTCAATAAAATTAATTGAAAAATACAGAAAAAAAAGGAAAATCTTTAAGATTTCACCGTATTTAGTAACTATGCTGGCTACTTATTTTTAGCTTTACATGTTTTTTTAGTACACTAAGGAAAATTTAGTGTATATTAAACATTTCGACTACGGCAATATACTTAAGAGTACAAAAGTTGAAGACTAAAATGGGATTGGAAATATGTGCAACTGGTATTTTATATCGATTTTATGAATTTTGCAGACTTAGTGTTTAAAAATTGTGCTTCCTTTTTGGAGTTTCATAAAACTGGAGATCAAATGATATGAAGGATTCAATTGCAAGTGGAGCTAGCAAATTCGGATAGGTTGTCCATGGTCCTACTGGTTGTATTACTAGCTCTAGCTGTTCGCTTCCATTTGACTGTTCCATCTATCCTCTCTCTAAATTGGTTGGCTCAAGTCATGGCATGCCATCCAACTGTGTTTGCAGCTTAACGCCTTTGTGAACCAGCGTGCTCAGTTAATACCAAAGCCGAGTCCAACAACAAAACTATAAATTAAAGAACTAGAGGATCTTCTTCTTCTTAAGGAGCGTAGCGATTACACTACGTGACAAATAAACTAGAAGCTTCTTATAATAAGAAACCAAAACCACATGACACAACATAGAATTCTTTCACCAAAATCAATAGATCCATCATCTATGTCCATATGGATAAAAGGCACTACTTTTTTCCATAAAAATCCAAGCAAACACCTTAGAGTTTATACTTACTCTCTACGGTGGTCCTCTTTCCCACAAACAAATAAATTGGATCATTTCCTAAAGCCTAAGGAAGAAAGGGGGCAGGAAAACTAGAAACTATATAAATGCCCACACCCTAGGATGGAGGCAAAGAAATATAGTCAAGGAGTGGAACAATTACACTCTTTCACTTTTAATGTAGTGTAATGATAATGATAACTATGACTAATAATTGCACGCAAGTAGTGTAATGTGAACGCCGAAAGGGATCATGTAGAGGAGTGAAGAATGGAGGAGATGTGAAGGGGTGAATTTGAAGGTCATAAATTTGTTAACGGAGTTTGATTAAGGAGAACATGAAGTGGAGGGACAGATGGATGAAACCATAAAATGAGATAGGGAAGCTTGCATAGAGGGAAGCTTGCATAGAGGGAAGGTTACAAATGTATTTTTAAACCTTTTGATCAAGTGTTGTAAATTTTCACGATCTAAAATTCAAAAAGTTATAATGTGACCTTATTTTAAATAGAAGAAACAATTAAATTTCTTGATTAATTAGAAATGAGGAGTCGTGTGTTGTTGCAAGAGTCCACATTGGAAAATCCCTTGTCGATGGAGTTTAGTTAATATGGGAGGGACAAAGTATGCACTCTTAGCATCTACGTCGGTGTTATGTGAGTCACAATTGTAGTACAAGATTTGGCCTACGTATAAGATATGTGGAAGCATAAGCTCGATAACCTCAACATTATCATCCTCAAATATTTTGGCATGGTTGTTAGCATGAAAAATGTGGGAATATTGACAACAATTCTCTATTCTAACAATTTGACGCAAAATAGAGGAATTGAGGACCTAAACCAATCCAAGAGATGCTATGATTGGGGTTGTTAACATTTCCACCAAAAAGAATAACCAATTTTAACTTGGATGTGTGCTATTTTTAGTGTAAGAGATATGAATTTGGTTCTAAAAGACGAGCTTTCCCATTGTAAACGCATAAACTTTGAGCCAACACCCAAACCATTAAAAAATAATTGAAGGTCATGTCAACTGATTTGACTGCCTATAGGCCTAACAAAAATTTTCAGAGTGGGCGACTTAAAAGGCACAAAAGACCTATGTGAATGACACGATTTCATTCATGCTTTATCGTATGTCCAATCCTTCACCTCAATTGTGGATCTTGTTAGAAATATGAACCCTTTATTCAATAGATAAAAAAACATTGGCAACACCAATTAATGCTTCGAACCCCAAGAAGAAAGTGTCAAAAAAATTATTACAATGGCAAGTCATGGGGTTGAGAGACTCGAGACTCAAAATCTTAAAATGAAAAACAAAAAGAGTCATGCAAAAATTTGTTTAGAGGCAGGGCGACGAATCCACGTGCGTGTCAGATAGAAGAGATGTTAGGACAGAGATATGTGTCAGTTGTAGGAATAATGCATTTTTTTTAGTGGAGCACACATTTTCATATGTTTGGGAGCCCATTGGAAGGCCTACTTAAACCTCTTTGGCATTAAAACCTCCGCCAAATGTTTCGACTGCATGATAGCGTTGACAATTTACCATCGGAAAAATTCAGAGACTAGAAAAAAGAAACATGCCACGAGATTCATTAAAGCTCTCACATGAAATGTTGGTGAAACCATCTATAAAATGATGGTGTGAACTGTGAACTGTGAAGTGATTAAATGCATGTGGGCATTTGTCATTTTGGTATAAAAATATGGAGGAGGGAGGAGATGGGGAAGGAAATTTGGAATGATGGCCTGGTTGGTGCCGCTTCTATTTTTGGTTGTTGGGTGGTTGGTTTTTTTGTAAGAAGTGAGCTTTTGGCGGGTTGGATTATGGCCTAAAATTGTACCCGATTGTGAGCTCGTTGTTTTCATTCTAGAAACACAGCTACAGGTTGTTGGAATGGTATATTGAGATGTTTGTGTAGGTACTGACGCAGACGATTGCACTCGGGCGGCTTGATTGTGGGTGAACAGCCGTGACAGAGAACCTGACAAATGTGTAACATATACTGAGGACTAAGTTCGAGAATTATCCCAAGGGTGAGTTGTATACGGGAAATCTCCATGACCTATCAGGCGCTGATATTTTTAATGTGTACAGATACATGTAGCGGCTGCAGCGTCGGGTCGCGAGCTATCAATTCAATACGAGGTCTTTGAGGAGTTTTATCATGGAGGTGTTGGAGGAGGTCAAAAAGGTCGAACGCTATTCTCCCTATAGAATGCACCGCATGTATGAAGCTACCCCATAAAACACCATAAAGCATGCATGGGTGGGACTCGTGCGTCAGTGGTCACATCGTTGGTTTCTTGTTTTTTGAATAAACCTGATTGAAATTAGATTGTGGCATGTGGCAGGCACTAGGCAGGTTGGTATGGAACCTGTGTTTAGAAAGAGCAGGTCGCGGGTTTGAGTCTTGATGGGCGTCTGTGCTCACTGTTGAAAAACACACTAACCAAACCAAAATCGCAAAAAAAAAAACTGTTGAGCATTGCGCCACATGGCAATGGATATCATGATGGTCGTGATGACGCATTGCATGGTCGGTTTTATGTATGTGGTGGTTGTTGTTGCTTCTCAGGTATGCGAGTCGGCAGGCAGATGGATGTATCTTCAAGACGTGTGGCAGTAGTACGCCTTTGATAATTCCTAGGATGAGGTGGGCCATCATTCATGGTGCACGTCAATTGTTGATCAATTCACCCATGTGCATAGTAGCTTGCATGGAGCCTACCATCCCTTCACTGGTGTGTTGTGCTTAAACATCATATATCTTTGAAAGATATTTAAAAAAAATCTTACAAATATATGTAGTGTAGTGGTTCGAAGGCACCAAAATCGCCTCAGTTCTATATTCTCTAATTCATCAACTCATCTGAATAGTCTGGATCAATTGAATAGTGTGAATGAGGATTTTTTTTGGTTTGAAAAAAATAATCCTTCTACTTCAAATATCTCTAACAATATTTGTGAAATATCATAATAATTACTGGTACCATGGCAATTTTAATTGAATATTTCTATTTTTAGGATTATAAGTATTGTTTGGTCTATCTAGAGCCATCAAATTGTACCAACAGAAGATCATACTTCGATACTTCATAGTAATTGCTGGTACCATGATAATTTTTATTGAATATTTCAAGGTTTAGGTTGTTCGAAGATTATTAGGTTTGTTTTCCAGATCTAGATAAACTTCAAACATAAATAGATTTCATCAAATTATACGTGCATAAGATCGTATTTTGACAGTAATTGTTGTTTTCTGAGAGAGATAGTAAACATGCACGAGTTTAGAGAGATGTACTTATTACGTCTGGTTAAAGCACTACATTGTCTAAGGTGTTCAAATAGTTGGAACAAATTTGGTTTGTTGAGACGCAGGCACTACATCGAAACTACGAAAAATATATCTCTAGCCTTCACATGCAAGGGCTCTGTGTGGAACCATGCTTTCTTCACTAATATTTCAATGTAGGATCATAACAAAAATCTCGTTCAGAAAATCGCAGGAAGGACATGAATACTGTCAGCCCCGAAAATTATTGGCTTAGAAATTCATCCGACGTCAGTTTCGTATTGCTTGAACGTTCAACTTAGCTACAGGTATTTCTACGCAGTGGGTGGCTTCTCCTGCATGGCACATCAGCTGGGAAAAAAATGAATTCTTGGGTAGGATCTCAGGGCATAATTAAGATGGGCATGATTTCATAAAGATTAATGGCAGTCAAAATCCCTCATTGTTTGTCAACGTACGACACTTTAGAAATTGTCGATCACTAACATGCGTGTCGGACAGAAGAGGTCACACTCCCCTTTGGAAAAAGCCTTTCGGCGTAGGGGAGAGGACCCGGTTGTGGTGCACCCTATCTTTGCACAGTCACCGTGCCACGTCACTGCCACCTGGACGAGTAAAAACACCACCAATAGGATGCATGACCAAAATTCTTGACCTCCAGCATTGCACCGCCACCTCACTGCCACCTCAGTGGACGATCCACGAGGTTTAACATGGGACCAATCCGCGTTGTTGTCCGGGTGAAGATTATCGCACGCGGGTAGGTTTATGGAGATAGTCACCGCCAAATCGGGCCATGACATAGTCAACGCTATCATGCCATGACACAGTCAACGCTATCATGCAGTCAACGCTATCATGCAGTCGAAATATTTGCCCAAAATTAGCGGTGACTATCATGTTGTAATTGCGCGCTTCTGTATTAGCGTTCTCTCGATCTTGAGTCTAAATGTTTGAAGTGTCTTCCATGGTTCATATATACATGTTGCCCCAGTGCATTGTTAACGTATTCACGGTTGTAGTGCACCGCAGTCACTGCACCACGTCACTGCCACCTGGTCGATAAAAACACCACGCATTCGCCGCGCCAGTTGTTGTCCTGGCACCGCCCATTGAATGCTCACCCACCATTAATGTGCGCGGGTAGGTTTATGGAGATAGTCACCGCCAAATCGGGCCATGGCATTTCATGGGAAATGGAGAGGGAGCTCATTCAGTCTGGTTTTTCACGTGTTCTGTTGCAGAGCTCGAGCGACCATTTCGTGGTATCTTGCAGACCAGTGGGTGCGTGTGTTTTCTCCACTCCTGACCGACTTCGTCCTCGGCATTGGCTCGGCCCTGCTAAGAAGATGAGAAGAAAAGGCAGAGATGAGAGGGTTCTCACTCAGGAAATGATCCTTAATGTTTTTAAACACTGCACTATTAAAATAGTGAGCATAATCATACTGATATATTAACATAAGTTTAATTGTATACATAGAATGATGGAAAATATTCTAATATTACATACGCAAAATTAATATGAGTTCAATTGTATTCTGATTACACCGCCAAATAGGGTGTAAAATAAAGAGCATCATCATATTGATATATTAACATAAGTTCAATTGTATACATGGACGCCTGGAAAGTATTCTGATTACATACGCAAAATTTATATGAGTATTCTGATTACACCGCCAAATAGGGTGTAAAATATAGAGCATCATCATACTGATATATTAACATAAGTTTAATTGTATACATGGATGGCTGGAAAGTATTCTGATTACATACGCAAAATTTATATTGCACTATATAACTTTAGAGACTACATAGGAAGGCTTCGGTCAATACATCTAGCAAAATTGTATCACCAACAAAATTACTACCATCATCATATGGGGTAATAAGCATTGTTTGCGGGCACATGTTCAATATCTTAGTTAGTATAAGTAATATTGCCCTCTTTCTATACTGCTTTTGGATTTTCTTTTCCTGCCGATACAATGTTCGATTGGCCAACTGAAAAGGGATTTAGAATCCCTTTTGACAGAGCATTTGGTTGCCCAACTGATAAAGGATCTGGTCCCCCTGCTGAAAAAGGATTTGGTTGTCCGCTTGAAAAGGGATTTGCACCTGTTGTTGACAGAGGAGTTGGTTGCCCTGCTGAAGCTTGCATCCATGGTGGCATTGCAAATGAACTACTAGGACTGCTTGAACTTGTACAAAGTAAATGAGGTGATACATACCAAGATGGAACTGTACAAGAGTTATTCATAAGTGATGGAGGTGTTCCAATTTGAGCATAACCTGGAATTTGAATATTTAACATATCTTGAAAAATCCTTCGATTTTCATGATCAGTTGCAGAACTTACACGCATCCTCTTTTCGTATTCCCTTAATTGATTTGCAAGTTCCCTCTCCCTCTTCTCTTGCTCTTTCCTTTGTTGCTTGTGTGCCTTCTCAATCTCTTTCTGTTGCTCCTTAGCCTGCTTCTCCCTTTCTCTTTCAAGCTTCTCCTGCAATCTTTTTTCTTTTGCTGCAAGTCTAGCAACCTTTTTTTCTTGTGCCACTTCTTTTTTCCGTAACTTTAGTTTTGCTTGTTCCTCCTTTTTTCTTTCCGCATCAACCAATAGCTCCATGTACTCAGGTGCAGTCAAAATCTGTGAATGCCTACTCAGTCTAATAGAACCATCTGATTTGTTTATGATCTCCCTTGGAAGTCGTAGAAAATGGGAAAGTAACGTACCACGTCCATCTTGGTTTTCAGTCTCTTCAGGGTGTTGAGGTTCATGTTGCATAACTTCTAAGTTAATTTCATTTTCTTGAGCATCCTCTTGAAATTCGACTTCGTCTTGTTCATCCTCATCTCCAACATCTGCATAGTAATGAATTATTGCTTCTTGTTCTAGTCCTTCAGGAAAGGAAGGCAGATTTAAGCTTTGATCTTCTGTGCTGGATGGTAGCTTGTAACCCAAGTTTTTCATGGCATCCTCTAACCATTGTGGCGGGTTAACTTGACTTGGCAAGGACAAATCATTGTTACTTACAAAATCTGAAGACCCCTCCTTATTGTTGATGATGTTACTTGGGTTTCCAAGAGCACCGTTTAGCTCCACTCCATGTGTTGCAGCTGCTTCCATATCATCTCTAGAGTCAACATTTTGCATGAATTGAGTTTCAGGTACCACCTCTTCACTGTCATTTAATTCAGGATTTATTCGTTGAGATAGGCTCAAAATGTTTGTGACAGCATCAACAACTTCCTCACCTTGCATGTCAAATGCCTGGCTGCATGCCATGTCATTTAGGAGAGCATCATAATTCAATGGCCAAATACCAGTTCTTTTGAAACCTGCAATTATGTTAGATGGTGTCTGTGCCTTTTTTAAGGCTCTACTTGCAAGCTCAGCAATGTCACTCCTTTTCACATCTGCACATTTGTTCTCTGCCATCCATTTAGACCTCTCAGCTCTAAAATATGTCTTGAAAGGGCTGAACACACTCACGTCAAGAGGTTGCAACTTATGACTAGTATGTGCTGGTAGTGTTATCAAATCAATGCCCAATTTGTTTGCCTCCTCCACAGTTTGTAATGCTACATGGCTGCCATGGCCATCAAATATCAATAGGTGTCTATTATTTGGAGAAACACCGCCTGGTACTGAACGTGCAAAATGACATAGCCAATTTAAAAACAATTCCTTTGTCATCCATGCATTTGGATGTGCAGCCATACATGCTCCAGGTTCACAATTTTTAATGTAATTCTTTATCATTCTCTTTCCCTTGAACAAATAAAATCCTGGGATTGACATACCTGCTGCATTGACACAACACAATATAGTGATCCACTCCCTGCTCTTTGGTATTACCTTTGGGACATTACGACTGCCCCTCTTTGCAATTACACGAACTCCACAATTTCTTCCAGCCTGCAAACCAGTCTCATCACAATTCCAGATTTTATGAGCGCCGTATGAATAGGTTCCATAGCTTTTGGCCAAATTATCATAAAATTTGGTTACTATTGCAGGGCGCAAGTTTAAAGCTCTATCCCTGTCAAGTCCCTCAGCGGTTCGGATTGCAAGGTCTGGATGACGTTTTCTGAATCCAGCCCACCATGATTTACCAGGAAACCCATCTCTGAAGGGGTTTTGTCTTGTTTCACAAATCTGAGCAACATTTTCCTTTAGCTGCATTAACTCCAAGCCATGACCCATATCAGCCATTTCTTTGCACCATTCAACAATTTCCTCTTCTTCTTCTTCAGTTAGAACTGTTGGAGGACCCCTCCTCTTTGTGTGGGTGAGACCATTTAGCCAATAGTGTAATGATGTGGGTGGAATGGAATACTTCTTTGCTGCTGCTCTAACTGAGAACCCATTAAACTCAACATCATCTATCGCCTTTTCCATATCTTCTTTTGTCCAACCTCGGATGACACTAAGCTTCTTTGTTGTAGATGTTCTTTGAACTGAGACAGTGGGTGGGTTTCTACATTCTGGTTCATTACCAGTTGGTGCTGAATTATCCTCTTCATCACTTAAATTATGTGATAATTGTACACCTCTCACTTTTGGCCTCCTTGATCTTCTAGCAATAGCACCTTTTCTCATGGTGTAAATGAAATACCTGATTCACAGCATGAAAGATGATTGTTGGAAAAGAAACTATAAATATACCAAAAATGAATGCTGGAATATGCTAGAATATGAATGATTTTGTTTAATTTTTAGGAATTTCTCCACTTGTAGTTTTCATTATGACAATGCTGTATAGTTCAACAATGTTGTATATTGCATTTCAGAATTCACTATATTGTTCGTTAGAAATATGGAAGGGAAAATTTATAATGAAAACATTAACGGCTGGTGGGTGAGCATTCAATGCATGGCGGTAGCCCGGACAACAACTGCCGCGGTGAGTGGACAACACTTGGTCCCATGCAAAAAAACCAACTTTTTTGACATCTCCACAAACGCGGATCGTCCACATGGCGCTGAGGTGGCAGTGAGGTGGCGGTGCAATGTTGGAGGTCAAGAATTTGGTGCTGCATCCATTGGTGGTGTTTTTACTCTATAAATTTTCCCTTCCATATTTCTAACGATTGGTAACAGCTTAGCTTTAAACTCTATAAATTTTCCCTTCCATATTTCTAACGACAATTCAGCAAAGGATTGGTTCCATCAAGTCACATTAGATTTTTTTGAAAAGGATTTGTCGAGAGGATTGGTAACAACTTAGCCAAATACTAGTTCTTTTGAAACTTGCAATTATAGTGTTTTTACTCGCCCAGGCGGCAGTGACGTGGCACGGTGACTGTGCAAAGATATGGTGCACCACAACCGGGTCCTCTCCCCTAGTTGTTAAAGCTAAGTTGTCGTTAGAAATATGGAAGGCATATATTTATAATGAAAACATTAACGGCTGGTGGGTGAGCATTGCTAGGGGATAGGCACCGGTTGTGGTGCAGGGTCCAATAATGGAGACAGTTTTTAAATTGGTCAATATTATCTTATTCATTGATAGAATTTAAAATTTTCCTTCCATATTTCTAACGAGAACTTGACAAACTACTGTATTCGTCGGACTCTTCCTATGTAGTTTTTAAAGTTATGTTTTCAATATAAAATTTTCACATATGATCATAATACTTTCCAAATTTCTATGTATACAATAAAACTTATGCTAATATCACAGTGATGATTGGAAAAAATACTTTTCAACTGGAGAATGAGATATCTGGAAAAAATGAACAATACAGTGAATTCAGAAATGCAATATACAACACTGCTGGACTATAGAACGCTGTTGTGGTCATATTCCGACAGAGTTGTATATTCCAGTAGTGTTGTATTTAAAGTTATGTTTTCAATATAAATTTTGCACATGTAATTAGAATACTTTCCATCTTTTTATGTATACAATTAAACTTATGCCTATATAGCAGTGATGACTATACACTAGAGAAGAAGAATATATGTTCCCAAAGAAGTGTATTTGTTGTTTGCAGCACTGTCATGGAAGTTCTCAAAAAGTCCCAAAGGTTCTTTACTATTAGCTTTATACGTTTAGGCAAGTTGATCCCTTGTTAGAAGTGAATATTTCCTTCATTTGCTTACCAGATCCCGTTGTAGCCATACACTCCGCACTGTCATGGCATCTTTTGGAAGGGAACATTTATTAAGAGTTCTCAAAAAGCAAAGGTTCTTTATTATTAGCTTTATACGAAATATACTGCACTTGTTACTTGCTAGTTAAATGTATCACTGTCCAGTTGAATATTTCCTTCATCCATAATGGTTTTACCAGCATTATTGTAGCCATACAACTCCTCACAATTTGTAAGAGGGAAGAAATATATGTTTTATCCCAATTTCTGAAGCCTTCACATATATAAATTTATGGAAGGGAAAATTTATAGAGTTTAAAGCTAAGCTGTTACCAATCGTTAGAAATATGGAAGGGAAAATTTATAGAGTAAAAACACCACCAATGGATGCAGCACCAAATTCTTGACCTCCAACATTGCACCGCCACCTCACTGCCACCTTCAAATATATGTTTTATCCCAATTTCTCAAAATTTCAGTCTGTAGTTTTTGGTAGTGCATGGCAGAACAGAGTATCAATTGCAACAAAAACGCTCATAGTTGGACCTTTGCACTTGTCCTAGTTGGTTATAAACATCATATTTAACAAGCCTTTTGCAAAAAATGGCTAACAGGTTTATAACTTGTGAACTATTTGCTTTAAAACCAGTCAATACAACTCTACTGCAATATGCAAACACTGAAAAAATAAATAGAGGGCTTGAATTATGAAATAGTTTGTAATTCATAAGTGTCTTACCTGAACTGCACTGCTCCTCACTTCTTTAACTTTGAGAGATGAAAACTGCATGAACAAATGGAATTGTAATCCATCCTCCAGCTTTTATTCTATCATCCTAAATTCTGATTGGTTGATGTTAGTTGACATGGATTCACTATGATAGTTCAATCAAATGGCTGAGATTTATTGGGATTTAATCCAATGGATAATATTTTAGTTGGTCATTTTTATTATTTTATGCAGCTGGTTATACAATTTATTGTTCATATGGTACTGAGTTTTTAAACACTGTGAAAGGTGAGACTGACCATAATTTCATTTATTGTTATGCAGGTGTTTACTTGGGATTGAAGACTCTTACATCAAATCTAGTGCATTATATTTGAGATCTGGTTTGGAAAGTCTTAAGAAATGACTTGTTGAAGTGACTGTAATAGATATGATGTACATACAATGAAAATATTACTTAATGAATAGTTGACTGTATAGACTTGGTTTTTGTACACTTGTATATAAATTAATATATATTTTTAGTTCTATCAATGAATAAGAGAATATTGACCAATTTAAAAACTGTCTTATTCAACATTTCATGCTTCCATGTTTAATTAATAATGATACAATAGAAAACAGTTGGGTTGTATTAACTTCACATATCATTCAAAATATGTTATTAAAAAGGTGAATGTCTTTTCACCTACTATCTCCACTAATGGACCCTGCACCACAACCGGGTCCTCTCCCCTGATAGATGGGCAACTTATTGACTATAATCTAAGGAATAAAGGAGCGGGTAGACTAGAAACTATAAAAATTCCAACCTTCTAAGTTATAACATGGGTATTCCATCCTTGATCAAAAGATAGGGATACTCACCATGACTCCAACCTTAGAATCTTACCTGTTATCACTGAATCACAACACCCTCCGATCTACACAAGTGTGTGTGCTTGAGCTCATAGTGTGACTGGGTAACATGGGTACTATCTCCAAGTTGTGGGACTTGCTACTTGAGATAGATCTCCATAGAAAGGTGGTTCTTCCTCCTAATCCTAGTGCAAACTAACTCTACTGAAATGAAGCTACTAACTATCTCTATCCTACAATTTCCAAGGGACCAAGGAGAGAAAAATAACACGTAAATGAAGGAAAACTACACTACAGAGGTGATGCACCAAAAGGAGGGAATGATAACAATTTCCAATGTGTGAAAATGGAAGCAAATGCATATTAGAGAGGGTGATGACAGTTCTACACAGTCTAATGACAACATTCACACCAAATTTTCATGCATGCACGATAATAATAGGTCCCTACAAGAGTATGGAGTAGGCACAAACATTTGCAATAACATTAGAGGGGCAAGAAAAATGCAACAACTCAAAAAGGGAAGATACATCCACAAACTTGAATCTATTGCTTCATTAATGTGCACAGTCCAAGCTATTACAAAGAAAAGGCCTAGATCACCATGCAAGGATTCAACTACAAAGACTTGTAGTACATTGGCTTCACAAAATCAAAATGACAGAGTTTTACCATTGAAACTATCCTTCTTTACAATGAGCCCAATATTCCAATTTATAGCGTTTTGGAAGAGAGAGAGAGAGAGAGAGAGAGAGAGAGAGAGAGAGAGAGAGAGAGAGAGAGAGAGATATATATATATATATATATATATATAAATCCCGGAATCCACTTTTCAACCAATTGCAAGTCATAATAAATGAGTGTGGTTGGTGATTTTGGACCTGCAAAAGAAATCTCAAGGTGTCCCATAACCTGCAATAGAGAAGGAATGGCAACCCATGCTCATTAAATGCCTCTCCAACCACTAATGAAATCATTGTTCAAAACTTGACACATTTTCCTTAAAATTATCATCAAAACTTCATCAATTTCTACATTTATTGATTAATGCGCGTTGTTCTCGGAGCCACAGTTCCAATGAGACCAATTTTGTGAAAATCCATTAAGAATTACAAAAGTTATGGCCTTCTAAGTGTCAGTAGCTATTTTGAGTTTGTCAGGCATTTCTTGAACTTTATGAGACTACGTATTTAATTTTCTAGAGCTGGAGATATTTTTTTTCACCAACCTACCCTTACTAAAAATAAGAAATCTAGTTTTTTTTTTACGTAGAGGATGTTGAGAGCTTTTCAAAAAGTCCAATTTTGTCAAAATCGGAGCTCCGGATTAAAAGTTATGCTCGTTTGAACTTCGGGGGTTGGGTGTTCCACGCATGCTCTCACAATCTACATCACACCACCTTCCTTTGTATTGTGGGTATTTTGGGCTTTCGAGGAACTCGTGGCATTGGGGTATAAGGGCCGTTTGGGCCCTTAACTCCCACCTTACCCCCATCCAGCTCACTGCAGACGTTTCGGCTTTTACGGGCCCACAACGCACTTGGGCCACTTAGACTGCCCGACTCCACCATCATCGTACCATATAGACTTGCGGCGATTTCGGCCTTTTCACGTACCCATGTCCCAACTCACCCGAGACATTTGGGCTGTCCAAATCTACCTTCGCTACAATACACTAGACCAGTTTCATCCTTTTTGCAGATCGGACGAATCGACTTTTCAGGGAGTTCACGACCTGATGGAACTTGGACCGCTTGGGATGCAAACTCCCCTCTTATCCGCAATACATTGTTTCCTCAGGATTCCTTTACAAACTGGACAAGTCAGCATTTCGGGGAACTCACGACCTAATGGTACTTGGACCGTCTGGGTCGTAAGGACCCGACTTTTCCGCAATACATTGTTTCCTTAGCATTTCAGACCCAAGTCAAGGACGAGGAACCCTAGTTCAATCCACAACCATTCCACCCGCAACCCCTAGACCCGCAATACATTAAAACAGGTCCTTTTCAGTTTTTTCAAAAAAATTAACAAATTTTTGCTAACTCCTGAGATTTTCCTTGAATAGGGAAGTTAGAGAAAAGCAAAGGCATGCCCCCGCAATCCAAATTTCTTGTTTTCACCATTTCGCCTCTACAAGTCCAAAGCAATTATGTAATTTATCAAAATTCACCTTGGGGTAAATTTTTGATAATGTTACCTTTAGGGTGAGTTCATGTACCTTTACACATTTGAATTAGAGAGATGCTACCATAACAAAAAAAATCTACAAGCAACTTGCTATCGATATTATGGGCAGTCAAGATCTCTCCTGCTAGACAAATTCAAGGGTTAAAAAACTAAAGAGGCACTCATCGACTACCCTAGTCCACCTCTCCCATGAACAACAACTACTAACCACTACCTTAATAGGATCGGGATAGAGAGGGACTATCAATCCTAAGGTGTAACACTCTCCTTAAGGCACTCCTCCCACCTAAGGAGGTTAGGGGCCTCATTCTCACAAATGGGGAGGTTAAGCCACATTATGTATTCTCTAACAAAGAAGAGTGAGTACCTTTAAGCACTACCCTTATCAAGGTCAAACAACCAAGTGAACAAAGAGAGCAAGAAGTGAAAACCAACCCTCCACCTTAAGGGTGATCCCCTTTACACACTCAAGCAAAAGAGGGGTGAGCCCAACCAACCACTCTATCCATGAAGGAGAGAGAGGGGAACACACTTAAATGGGAATTTTCAAACAATTGAAGGAACTCGAACAATGTGGGAGGATTATATACGTGGGGCATGAGGGAACTCTCTTGAGGACTGAGTGAGAGATATGAGCAAAGTTGATTCCTTATATGATAGGACCATGGATAAGGGGTAACTGTAGGGGCAATAATGGAAAAATAAACCACTCAGCTACCAAGGAGAGACATGGGATAACACTTGAATCATTACTTGATCGGAAGGCAATGCCACTCACCATGACCCCAACCCTAGAGTCTTACCTTTAAGGTGAGTGTCAATATCTTTACACACTTGTTCTAGAGAGGTGCTCCCAAATCAAAACAATCTATATATGACTTGTTATAGATATTTTAGGCATGAAATATCTCCCGTGTTGGAAAAATTTAGGGGTCAAATAGGAAAATATGCACTTAATCACTACAATAGAGTAACCCTCCCATGAACAAAGAATATTAAACACTACCTCAATAGGACCAACTGGGAGAGGGACTCTCAAACCTAAGGTGTAGCATTCCCCTATACCCCTACATAGAATGTGGTCGGAAACATACCTAGAGGGGGAGAACTTTCCTCTCTTAACGATGATGAGAGCGCTCAGACAACAAGAGAAACCTTTAAGGAAATCCACCCACTTAAGGATGTTAGATGTTGCGCTCCCCAAATAAGGAGGATAAGCCATATGATGCACTCTCTAACAAAGGAGAGTGATCATGTTGTTATCCCATCAAAGAATAACAACCCATTGAAAAAGTAGTGAAAACCAACCCTCCACACACTTAAGGAAAAGAAGGGTGAGTGCAACCAAGCACTCTACCCATGAAGCAAAAACCAACCCTCCACCTCAAAATTGGTCACCTTTTCACACTCAAATCCAAAGATGAGTGAGTGCAACCAACCACTCTACCCAAGAAGGAGGGGAAGGGGAGAGCAATTAGAAGAGAATTTTTAAACAATTATAGTAATTCAAACAATGTGAGATGATTATGTACACATGTCAAGCGAGATAACTTTCTCAACGATGGAGTTGGCCATGAGCAAAGTGAATACCTTAAACGATAGGACCATGGAGGGGATAGCTATGGGGGTAACGGTAGAGAAATGAGCCACTCATCGATTAAGGAGGGATGGGGGATAACACTTGTTTGGGCCCACTAACCACTCAAATAATGATAAAGTATTCCAATTAGCATTACCTCTAGCAATCAAGTGTAGTTATGTATAGTGACAAGTGCATTGAATACAATGAGTTGGCTGTGTAATATTCCATCGATAGGGAAAGGAATCCCCTCCAATCCTTCGATAGAAAGCATGTCAATGGACACTACATCAATAAGGTGGGAAATACACTCTACTCCTATGATAACAAGACTAGGCTTGGGGACACTCTGCCCATACCATTAACACTACTTTAAACAACCGAAAAATTTCTTATGCACTCCCTCGACCAAGGAGACGTATGACCATCGGGTTAGGGATGATCTATAGGTGGTATTATATAGATTACTCACACAAAGGATGTTCAGGTCCTTAAGACACTCCCACGATGAAGCGTAATGAATAGTGAACACATGAACACCTCCTTTCATAAGAGAGTCAACCATGTAATAAACACTACACCTAGTGGGAAGACCCTTTAACAAACAATCCCTCTTAGTGCATAAAATTATCAACAACACAAACAATGTGGTAGTCTTTGTTGAAAATGACACTTTTGGGACAAACTCTCATGCATCACTACTACATTGATTTTGGTCAAGATACACACTAACTATGGTTTGTGTGTTAAAGGGTATATTTTTCAATTTTAAAGGTGGAGGATGGAGAGGTGAGACCGATGAGAGTGGATTATGTATGAATGGCCTCGAACAACTTAGAGATACAATTTAGAGTTTTATTTTGTCTCAAAGAACCAACCTCCTCGATTTACTATCTACTTTCTCTTATTCTCCTTCTTGATGAAAAAAATGAAGATTCTTGATAGAGAGTTCATTCATAAACGAGAATAGCTAGTAATTGCACGTGATATGTGTGATGGAAATGCCGAAGGGGATGCATCTAAGAAGTTAAAATTTAGAGAGAGAAATATTAGATGAGGATGAGGAAGAGTGTGAGTCGAGGGAAGATGAAAAATGAAGTGATCATGTTAGTGGTGTGAGGAGATGCTAAATGCGAGAAAGTATGTATCATAATACTAAATACATGATCCATGATGCAATATGATGTTGAGCTTGATGGACCCTCAATGTAAATACCGAAGAATGTTGATTCTAAAACCAAATACAAATCCAATGTAGATCAAATTCGATGGATTTAGTCGAACTTGGTGAAAGTACAATATTCAACACTAGCATGAAACCAAGCGAAGCACAAGGGAGATACAAGGATTTCAATTTATAGGGGTATGCGGAAGAGAATGAGCCAATGAAGATAGAAAAGGGTGTATTCAAAGGTGGAAAGAGGAACATGTGCCCTTCCATGAGACCTCCTTTTATAAATGAAAAATTCATTCAAATCAATCACAACACAAATATGGACGAAATGAAATGACCAAAGAACCTTGAGTCGTCTGATATCTGCGTGTTGTCAGAATTTGGTGGCGTTAGTCTAGTTTGGAAAAATGCTATTGATGTAATTACTTGTTAACATTACAAACCCAACAATCAATATCATGCAGTATTGTTTGTGGATAATTTGTAGTTAGCCTTTCCTTTTTTGTGAATATATAAGCAATGGTGTATGCTTTTACATTATGTATTTTTTCGACGCAATGGAGGATTTTATTTGTGGGTTTTTTATATTATTCTATAGTGGGCGTTAGGTTGCAAATCAAAATATTTGCACTTGGGCTCTTTCCACCCCCAACACTAGCAAACACAAATACAAAATGTAGCATGACTCAAAGTAATCAAAAATAGTATCGAGCTTAAGAATAACATTGTATTGCATCTATTTTAAGCCATATGGAGGGGTCGTTGAATCAATGATGTTACCTTGTCCATTATTACTATGACCCTAACACCTGATGCTTACACAACTGAAAGAAATAGAATATTTTAGAAAATACGGAGAAAACGAGCTTCACTATTTTTTAATTTTATTTTTTATGGTACGATGATTTTTAATTAGACGACATTCTATTTATTACATAAGACAAAGACATGAACAGAAAGTTGGAAAGAAAATGGCATGGATTAAATACTTGCATGTCTCACACCTTTTCCATGACTCAAATTTTACTGCCCAAATAATATCTACTATATGTGCTTGAAATACTTTAAGAAATCTTAATAATTTTTGGTAATTGGTAAGGTGAAAGGCTAAATAAAGTACTTTGCAAGGAAATCAATATTATATTTCAAATAATACTTATTGAAAAATCCCCACAAAGTTGAATAATGAATCACTTTCTTCAATCATTTTTTCCTTGCTCAACAAGAAATAAATTCAACCATCTGGTCTTTTACGCCATTTGCATTTGGAGGAAATCAAATTATATTGTTTCCGTAATTATAAAATGAAAGTGAATTATCGACAAGTTTAGTTTTGGATGATGCATTCCATCATCATGTGGTTAATAGATCCCTTTTTTTCGAAATTTTTAGTCTTTCCTAAAGTCCAACTTCTGTGAGCTATGAGGGAAAATATTATTCACCCATGGGAATGATGACTAAGGGAAGATAACAAAAGGTGCATTTGAAGGTGGAAAGAGGAACACATGACTCTTCGACGGGTCCTCCTTTCATAAATGACAAGTTATTTAAAATCGTTCACGACATATATATGGTCAAAAGGAAATGACTAAATGACCTAGAGCCATATGATATCTTTGTGTTTTCAGTTTGGTGGCGTCAATCTAGTTTGGAAAAAGGATATTGATGTAATTAGTTGTTAACATTACAAATCCAACAACATGTATCATGCATTATTGTTTGTGGTTAATTCGGAGTTCTCGTTTCCTTTTTTGTGTATATATAAGTGATGGTGTATGCTTCTACAGTCTATGATTTTTCGATGAAATGGAGGAGTTTTTATGTGGATTTGTTTCTATTATTCTGCGGCATTGGGTAGGTTGCGGATCAAAAGCTTTACACTTGGGATCTTTCCACCCTCAATACTAACAAGTGCATATACAAAATGTAACATGAGTCAACCTAATCAAAAATAGTATTGAGCTTAAGAATAACATTGTACCACATCTATTTTAAGCCATATGGAGGGGTCGATGAGTCAGTGATGTTACCTTGTCTATGTTGGTCCGAAAATCTGTTGCTTGGGAAAATCTATGGATAGACGAGCCAACAGTGTGCAGGGCATAGCCCCTCTTTGAGTCAACAAAGCGAAACTGGTTTATTGCTATTCTACTAGCAGGAATCTATGCAAGTCTCACAATATTCTACCTTCGGGGATTGGGATCTCATCCCAGTAGGGGTGTTTCCGACTGTGAAAAGAAAGGAATGAAAGAGAGGATGAAGAAAGAGCAGGTCCGAAGGAAGAAAAGAAATGAATTCCAAAGCAGAAAGGTCAGAAGGTTTATGTTTTGGGATTGGTAGTAAACAGAGTCAAACCTACTTGCATAAATGAACAAAGCAATACTGATGAATAAATGACAATAAAATAGAAGCAGATTTAACCGAACGAACACACAGATCTAGCATAAGAGAGATCCAATGCACATAACACATGTATTCAGCACAAAGTCTAAATATTGTATTAATATTTTCTTCTGTTACAAAAAGCTCAAAGTCTTTTCTCCTCACTCCTATTTTTCATCTGAAAGATATTCACTCATCCTAATACAACAAGTATTGAGGTATTTATAGAAGTAGGAGAGAAAAGAAGGCAAAAAGGAGCCAACCACCTATTTACAAAGATATTTACAAAATATACAAAATATCTCAAAGTCATGTTGACTTTTGACAACTTGATGGATGACATCATCCCATGGTGCAACATGGATGATGTCATCATTTGTGCCAACATACTTAAGATATTCACAGAAAGAAAGTCGAAGAAGAGAGAGAAGAAGAAGAAGAAGAAGAATCCACTATTCATCATCGTCATCCTGTGGCCGAAAGGGAGTAGTCTGCTTTTGCTGCTGCTCAGGGGACGAGATGTGGAATTGAGCGCAGTATTCCATGAACTTGCTGATCATGGGCCCTAGTTGATCCTGGGAAGGATCCTTGTGTCACTCACTGATTGCCTCGCAAGTCTCCCGCTCGTCTATGAGCTTCTCTGGGAGTTTGGAATATTCTTTTTCTGCTTCTATGAGGAACCCGATTAAGTCTCGACAGGCTAGCAGGTTATTGATGGACTCTGCGTCAAAAGAGACCTCTGGCCCCAGCCCTCGTGACACAATCTCTTTAAAGATCTGGATGGTTTCATCAATTTTCCTTAAGGCGAAGGAAGGAGTAAGCAACCCTGGAGACATGTTGAGAACGATTTGTTCCATTTGGTGCATCGCGTCCAGGGCTTCTTCCTTTACCTTATCGATCTTTTTAAGGACAAACTCCAGTTGATCCATCCGGTAGTCCAGGGTGGAAATGACTTTGTTGAGGGCTCTGGGATGACCGAAGACACCGAACTTGACCATATCTTCGACTGAACAGTCAAACATTTGTTGGAAGGTCTCATGCTACAGCCTAGCATGGTCCAGCTCTTCTAATATGGGTCCTGCTAGTGCTTGGAGCTCTTTATTGGCCTTGTTGATGTTCAAATACAAACCAGAGAACTCGGTGATCACTTTTTCACTATCTTTGAGGATCTGGCTCCTCCAAGCGGAAACTGCCATGCCCCTGCTCACCAATCTTTGCATATTCATTAATTTTATCCTGGCTCAGAGGCTCAGGAGTCTCGACGGCAATTGTGGGAGGTGCACTTCCCATCTTCTGTAAGGCTTGGAGCAGATGTTTATTTTGCTCTTTCAATAGCCTTTTTTCTTCTTTTGTTTCTTGAAGCTTCTTGCAGAGGGCGTCGACTACAAATAAGGCTTCTCCTTGAAGGCTCTTAGAAGATGTACCCATTATGACTTGAGTCACTGTATAATCTGTCGGAGACAGATCCATTTTATCCTTGAGGGGATTAGGGTATGCAATCTCCATCACCCTCTCTTCCGAAGCACTGTGAGAGAAGCATGTGACAGGCTTCTGTTTCTTTGCCCCTTTGGACGGGATTACAGCAAAAGTCCATCGGAGTGATGGAAACTTTCCTTTTCTACTGACTTAAGTGCTGGGAGATCCAGGCTGGGACTTATGGGAGAAGGGCCAGAAACAGAGAAGGGGACAGCTGCAATAGTAGAAGGGAAAAAAGTGGAGACACTTGGAGGCGGCATCGAGAGGGAGGCTGAAGAAGTGCCCACGGGAGGAAGAGATACTGCAGGAGAGGAAGACATAGGAAAGGAAGGGAGCTCATAGACGAGGGAAGAAATGGAGGGGGGACAGATCTGAGAGAGAAGAGAAGATGGATGAAGAAACGGGAGGAACGATAGAAGAAGGGGGAGAGGACACGACCAAAGGAATGGTCGCTTGAGTCACTCGAGGAGGGGAAGGAGGAGAGGAAGAAGGGACAGAAGGGACCTCAATTGTTGTAGCAGTGCCAACATCCTGAGTGGATGGGCCTATTGGAACATCTTCCTCCACTTCTTTCTCTGGGGAAGCCAGAGTTATGATCTATTCGGGTGCAGCGGAAGGAGGACTTTCAAGAGCTTCCTCTTGAGTGGTGCTGGATTCACCCTCTTTACCTTTTCCTTTGCCTTTAGGCTACTGTTTTGATCTAGGAGGTGCTTTACCCAACTAAGAGGTTGTGAAATCGACCCCGAGGTAGATGAGTCTGTTCATTCGGCACCAATGCTTTGTTCTGCACAGAGTTTCCTTGACCCTTTCCTCAATTGTCTGAGGAGCTTTGTTTCTATCAACTGCCGCAAAAGGCCAATCGTCCCCACCTATGTCAAGATATTCTTGATCTACTTCATCCTCGGTAGTTTGGTAGCCTTTGGGGACAATGGCTACCCCATACTGGATGATTTCTGCCAAGGCCAACCAAGCATGGTCCTTCCTCCTAAGCTCCACCTCATGATATAGGTCAATGTAAATATCCTCGATCTGAGGGATGTGGATTGGATTGAGCTTGGCCCTAGGAAGACAATTTCTCGGTTCGAAGGTAGGCCTTGCTGGGAAGTCATGTTTCAGATTGAACAGCTCCAGCTCTGCGAACATGTCTTTTACCTTGTGGTGAGTTAGACATGTATATCTACCCACTGTGGGGGGGAAAGGAGTTCCACCCTTCTTTCTTTTTTGGCACTTTTCATGGTAGGTGACTAGCTGTCTTGACAGCTCTAGCAGAATCAACTTTGGTCCAGCATACCTTGGTAGTTTAGTTGGCTCTCCCAAGAAGTTATCTGCCCTCAGATAAGTGAACATGGGGAATTGGGTGAATAGGGTCCCCCATTTCTCAGTGGCTGTCACTATGCTCTTGGTCGTGCGACCATAAGTCATATTTGGCCTCAATAGGCAGATGATGAAGTGGAAAAATGCATCGTTGATCT
Organism: Taxus chinensis; assembly: GCA_019776745.2. Taxonomy (NCBI): domain Eukaryota; kingdom Viridiplantae; phylum Streptophyta; class Pinopsida; order Cupressales; family Taxaceae; genus Taxus; species Taxus chinensis. Next base: position 218,219,870 of record CM034146.1, read on the forward strand.
TTGTAAATTGGGGGATGCTATTTTCCAGCTTCAATTCTGGATAGTATTCATAAATTTTGACCTGGGGCCAAACCCCACTCCTCATTAGGGCTGGATAGTCCCTTTCTGAAGCTGCAGTGTAAACAACATAGGAATTCATGTAGAATCTCCCAATTGTGGTAAATTGTTGTAGCTGCTCAGAGATCGTGCTGCTTATTATTTCTGCCCAGCAAAAGCGTTGATCGGGCACATTCTTGTTCATAGTCTCTAAGTACCGCAGCATCCATTTATGGAAAAAGTGGGCGTCAGGAAGCCCAAAGACTCTGCTCAGGAACGTGATAGTGTCGCTGAGCTCCTCTGAAAAATCACTGTGGTGAATGATTTGTGGCCAACGGGTCACTACTTTTTTATTCTTCAGATAGACCTTGTTCATCAGCTGCATGCACTGATCTTCATTGTTGTCCCATGCCTTAATGCAATCGTCTTGGCTAACAGCCACAAAGTGCCGGTGATGTGGAATGTCGAGTATTATCTCAAAGTGGCAGGCAGTGAGGTTGATTACGACCTCGCCCTTCTCATTTACGACACATCTTGTGTGTTTGTTGTAACATCGGGCAACCACCATCATGAATTCATTGTTAACTGCACTGACTGGGATTCCTCCAGCGAAGTGCAGGGCACTGCCTATCAACTTGTCCATCCATGGACTTCTTGTGACCTTCTGAGTCCTGACCCAGAACTCTTCCATATCGATATGCCCCAATTCTGAATCTCTGATGTCCAGGTCACACTCAGCCTGGGAGTCGGGCATCTTGACCCTCTGATATTTATACTTCATTTCCTCTTCCGTGAATTTGGCCTTGCCTTTGGATTTGGTAGGTCTCTTGCTTGATGTTGACATATGTTCTTCTGATCTTAATTCCTGATCTGCAAGAATGAGAAGTGAAACCCAATCGGAGAAAGCCGTGTCAGCTGTTTGATTTTCCATTGAAATGTTGACAGAAGAAAGAGTTAGCAATTTAAAGGCCTCGGGGCGCATGGCACACGGATATTGCAATTTGCAGAGCTAAATAGATAAGGCGCACAGGAAAAGGGTTCTGCAAGGGATAAATCAGCGCCGAAGGGCACATGGCGCATAGATACTGCAGGGTGCATTTTGTGTTACTGTACGGACAAGTGCGCCTGCGCCATGTGGGTGTATTTTGTAAAGGGCGCACGGAATCTTCGTGTTACATGGGAACAGGGTGCGCCCGTGGCGCATGTATCTTTCATGTTGCATAGAACATCAGTGCGCCAAAGGGGGCATTTAGGGTTTATGTAACATGTGCATTTAGCGCGCTTAAGGGAAATTGGTGCGGCGCATGGAGGATCTGCATGACATAATGTTGATGCGATGAGGGATGCGCCTGCGCCTTTTATAGCTTTGCACTTGGCGCGCAGGAAAGGATTGTTACATGGATGCTGGGTGCGCCAAAAGGGCGCAAGAATTCTTTATGTTACATCCAAGTTTGATGCGCCACAGGGCGCATGTGAAGAATTTGCAGCATGCGAGGGAAGTGCGCCATGAGGGCACATATTTTTATGATGTAGCAGGCGGGGAAAGCGCGCCATTGGCGCGGCTGCTCTTTGTGCAACAGGGGCGACAGGTGCGCCAAGGGCGCGACTGTTTTTGATGCTGCATGGAATGCCAATGCGCCAAAGGAAAATACAGTTTTCCTTTTTCTTTTAGGTTCAGATTTTTCTCAGAGGGGTTTCCACATATGGCTAAGCTCTCTTTGCAAGTTTTATTCGGGTGATTGGAAAGGTTTAATACCAAAAGGGTTTTCAAGCTTTTACCTCAGGGCAAGACTCTCTCTGCCAGCAGATCTAGAAAGAGGAGGAAGAAATGTGGAAAGATAACGGGGGGGAAAAAAATTCATGAATTAATCCTTTCAATCCATACTGAACCAACCTAGCAGCCAAAAACCACAAAAACAAAACGCACGAAAGACAGAAGGCCACTTACCCGGATATAAACGATGAAAAAGCATGAGAATGGGTCCACAACGTGATCGAAAGCGACAAGGCAGGTGCGCTGACAGGGTCAGAGAAAATAATGAAAATAGTCATGTGATTGCTCCGGTGACAATGACAGCGCAAACGCGCCTATATATAGGCGAGGCAGTAATAAATGCGCCATCAACTTTCTAAAGGGGCGCACCAAATGAGCTGTCAACAAGAGAAAGCATGCGCCCTTTGGCGCACCGAAAGACTCGTCAACATGAAGATATGTGCGCCTATGGCGCACCGGAAGTGGTGTTGACAGAAGAATATGTGCGCCTTTGGCGCACCAAAAAGCGGCGCAACAAAAGTTCTGTCGACAGGAAGGCGCATGCGCCTTGGCGCATGCAGGGAAGCCTCAACACAGAGAGGCGCACCAAAACGCCTATTGACACAATAAAACATGCGCCAAAGGATTTTAAAGGGGGCGTATCAAAAGTTGAGGTTGCATAGTCATTCTATGCGCCTGGCCAAGAGACCAAAAACGACTAAGTTCGGAAAACCAGATTTCCTGGAAAGGGATTTTGCAACGTTCCAAACGCAAGGGATCCCCGACGAGGGGATCGAAACAAAATTTCGGCATGGTTATCTATAAAATTGCCCTTGCCAATTTTACGGGATAACAGTCTATTAGTATTATGATGCTAACACCCGACCCTTACACAACTGAAAGAAATGAATTTTTTTTAATATGGAGAAAATTGGCTTTGTTATATTTTTAATTTTGGTTTTTTACGGAATCACAACTTTTAATTAGATGACATTATATTTATTAGATAAGATAAAGACATGAATGGAAAGTTGGAAAGAAAAAGGTGTGGATTAAATACCTACATGTCTCACACCTCTTCCATGACTCATATTTTCCTACCCAAATAATATCTACTATATGTGCTTGAGATATACTAAACAATCTTAACAACTTTTGGTAATTGGTAAGGTTAAAGGATAAAATAAGTAATTTTCAAGGAAATCAAAATTATATTTCAAATAATACTTACTAAAAAACCCTTAGGAAGTTGAATAATGCATCACTTTCTTCACTCAATTTTTTACTTGCTCATCAAGAAACAAATTTAGCCACCTCGTGTTCTAAGCCATTTACATTTGGAGGAAATAAAATTATATTGTTCCAGTTATTACAAAATGAAGGTGGATTATTGACAAGTTTGGGTTTGGGTGATGCACTGCAACATTATGTGGGCAATAACTCCCCTGTTTGTGGGAATTATTAGTCTTTCATGGATTTGAACTTTTGTGATCTTTGAGGGAAAATATTAGTCATCTGCAGGAATGATGAGAGACGGGCATATGTTCGTCTTCGGGATAGTAGTCATTCGCTTCAAAATGATTTCACTCTTCCACTCTTTAGAGAATGTAAATAAGAGAAATGATTTGTGCCTCTTTTAACATTATTCCCTACCTGTTTATTGCCATATTGGGGCACACAATTTTCAGATGGGATTTTTTCTGCTATTCCACTTTTTTGATTCGTAGTATTCCCACACAAATTGCAGTGGAGACATATGCTTTCACAACCTACGAATTCAGAGATAGGTAAGAGGATGTTAGTTGTTGGACTATGAAAAGTCAGACAACCATGTGGATGGTGGAGATTAAACTAGATTGTCAACGCCCCTACAAAAGGAATCTCGACCATCCCATCTCTATCCAATGTCAAAAAGCTCAACCCTGAGTCCAACAGGGGAAATGCCTTTGACATAACAAGGATAAATATAAAAAAAATTGTGCTTATTCAATATTTAATAGATGATCTATTTATTAATATTGAAAAACACATATGGACCACATGTCATTTGTGTGAATTCCTTGAAGGAGAATGTGGGTGTAAGGCACAATTATTTAAGGCATCATACCCAAGGGATATCTATGAAAGTAAACCCTTGTCATTCAAAACTCTCAATGTTTAAGCTCACTTTTCTGCTAACACCTAGTTGTTATCACCATAATTTGAACATATGGCATACCATTGTCATTAGTTTCTCAATTTTAATATAAATTTGTGTCATCGTTCACCTTCGTCTTGACTCGTTAATTTTTCTAAGAACTTAAAATGTCACCGATGAATTGTTTATGTTGTTGGAACAATATTAAAATAAACCCCCATCTAATAAAAAAAAGCACCTCGTATCATGATTTCTAGTTGACCATTTTCATTTCATTAAGTAATTTTGAGCGGCTTTAAATAAATTTTTCTGGTAGGCCATGTAATTTTTTAAATTTTTGTGTAGGATTAAAGAAAGGGAAGACATGGAAATGAACGATTGAGACACCAAAGATATAGAGATGACCCATTGGATGCCAATATTTCCCAATTGACATTAATAATTCAGTGAACGCACAGACAACAATGAATACCCGGGGGGCATTCTTACGTGAGACAAAATAAAGACTAATATTTTATTGAATTTTATGAATCTGAAGTTTTTCTCCATTACTCTTTTTAGATGGCGTTGGTAAATGTTTTCTGCTGGTTTTACAGACATCAATGGCTAATTATTATTTTTTGAATACTTTGCAATATTCATGTTACAACTTCCTGTTTTTGGGATAAAGTAACTCAGGGAAAAATAGCATGAAAAGGTGAACAGAATTGTTCTATCACGATTAAAAGCTTGAATGATGCAAATCAGTGTTGAGCTACTCAACGATGGTTTTAAAACTAGGTTTTCAGATGCCAGACATCTGCTTTTTCTCCATGGTTTTGTGGGTTTATTGAATAACAAAATAACAATTTACAAAGATAGAGATAAATTAAATATACAAAATACCAAACATGCAAGAGACAAACACCAGATTTACGTGGGAAAACCCCGGTTGAGTGCTTAGGGAAACATCCACGGTACAAGATATCAAACTTTTATTAACTCAAGATGAACATATTACATGCGAACTTGTAATGAAAAACTTTAGATCTCCACAAAAATATATACACCTAATTAGCAAAATACAATTAGGATTCCTCCTCCTAAAAATAGAGTGGAAAAACGCAATTAGGATTTTCCTTAGTAAAAATAGAATTCAGTTGAATTCATCTTTCTAGAAACAAGGTATTGACTCCTTAATTTTTACTTCGGAAGCTCTGCCCCTGAACCCTCGGCCAGGGGCAACTCAACAACAGATCTCCACCCCCCTGGACCCCCAACGACGAGAGTGAGGAAGGGAAGGGCGGCTGGGGGGGGTGGGGGAAGCCCCCCCACACCACCCTCTAAGAAGTGAGGTACAAACCGCGCTGTAAAGGGATCCAAAATTTAACTTTGTCGGCACATATATAAGAATACAAAAGTGAAGCAAACACTTCTTAGGTGAATCAAATCCTGAGACGCGTCGTCGATCCATTAGCAGACACTGAAATAACCTTGAATTTAATTTGTCGATGCACTGGCATTTAATATCTAAAAGTTAACATTCAAGCATGCGTAAAAAGTGCATAACAACCGTCCAATTATGCACTTTTCATAGAATATTTCACAGACATACTCGCAAGATATGTTTTTGTGGGTATGTCGACGCAATATTCTACAAAAAGTGTGTAACTGGATGGATGTTATGCATTTTTTTACGTGTGCTTGAGCATTAACTTCCGCCCAATCAACTCCGACACACCAATAAGTTACATTCAATGAATAATGTTGAATGTAACTTGGTGCTTGACGTTGATTGTTTGGAATTTAATACTCAAGCACACATAAAAATTGCATAACAACTAGTATTCGTTGAACGTAACTTATCGGTGCGTCAATATCAACTGTCCAGAAGTTAACGCTCAAATGCACGTAAAAAGTGCATAACAACCATTGGGTTTTCCCTGAAATAATTCTCAACGCTTTTTTGTTGTACTTAGTCAATTTGTCATCTATTTCTTTGTTTGTTATATCTCTTTTCATATTTACATTCAAGAGTTGTATCACACATGGCATGTTATAATTACGCTAGAAGTTCTTATGTTTAGAATCCCTTGCAAAAAGGCGTTCTTATTTCGGAAGAACTTTTCGAGTGAAATTTTACGACAATCTTTTCGATAAATTTTGGGCAATTGGAGTTATTTTGACGTTGGTTCCTCAGTGGGTCACGAAAACATCATATTATTTTGGAGATGAGGCCGACGGGGATTCAAATTCACTGAAAACTTGTTCCACATTTTGTTGATGCAATGAGGAGGATGAGGATGCCATGAATTTAAGAGTAGAACTCAACAACTTAAAAATTTGACAGTTGGAATTGAGTAATTCTCACTAAAGGAGGGACGAGAAAATTACTTGTAATTGATGGGTGCTCGACATAAGGTATCAATGCAAAAGCATTGTTTTAGACTCTTAGGGGTTAATTCTAAGATATATTGAAAAGGTATATTCAACTTAAGGTAGTAAGGCACGTATTTAAAGTAAATTATACATGATAATTTTTTGAGATTATGAAACCATAAAGGAGGGGGTGTGGTTCAACTGAAATGGTAGGGAAGAAATCCTCAAACATAGATAATCAATCATTGACTATTTGATATTATAAAAGTTAGGAGTACATACAAACATTCACCTTTACATTAGGAGTACATATAATCATGCACGCGATGAATCATTTAATTGAATAAATATTGACATTAATCAATATATTTTCCCATCCTTTAAAAACATATGGTGTAATGTTCAATATTTTGAAATTACAAACAAATAGTACAATTATACACTCTTGATTGATTGTTTAATTGACTATTTTTGAATTTCAACACCTTTACAAATGTAGACACTTAAGTGTTTATTAGTTGTTAAATTACATAATTTTAGTTTGTTTATGTATTTGTCAATTGTTAGTCCAAATGGAACTTTCCTACATAATATGATATTCAAACTTGCATATTACAAATGTTACTTGCCATGTTCATTCAACAATAAAAGGTGATCGTGAAGGGATATCAATGTTTGATGGAAATATCTACTCACACACATGAAGTGCATATATTATTTCATTTTAGAATTATTTTTAAAGAGGAATAGATGGAAGAGATGGGAGAATGAGAATGTCTAACCTTTGGTAAAAGGAAATCCTTCAAAAGGAATCAAGTGTTCACAAAAAAGTACGCCTTGAAATTCTTATTCTCATCTACTAATCCCACAATAACCTAACAATGTTTTATATCATGAGAAACTTAGTGGAAATGTCCAAAAAGTCAATTGAAGGAGAAATGGTTGGATCTGAATTACATTGCAAAATGGGGTACAATAGATGGTAGTGAATCAAAAACAATGGTAATGGGTATAAGTGATAGTTGGGAGGTAAAGTTTTAGCTTTTTTCAAGCATTGGGAGGGAACATAGAAAGCCGCCACAACATTGCCTACTTTGAAATTGACCTCTACAACAAGTATAATACAAACTCATACATCAGAAAAGTTTCATTGTATCAACTTTGTAAAACAATATTTAATACTTTAATTTGTTCCAATCATATTAAGATATAACTATCTTGAGCCATTTTCCTAGTATTTGTTACTATGTTTCACTTTTTGAAGGTTTTAACATTGATAGACAATTCTATCATTTTTTTTGAAAATTTTATGTTGATTGTTTATCTACAACCCTAATATAAATGGACTATTACATGGGGTTCACAAAATATTTACGATCACTAAATATAATTTCCTGATAATTAATGTTTTATGAGACTGTTTTTATATTTAAAAGGAAAAATTATTTTTTAAAACAACCAATAATTCTTAGAAAGTCAAGATTAAAATAAGAAAACTTTAGTTTGACATCTCTACCTCGTATTCTACAAATCATATGAAAAATTTGTTAGTATATTATATGTGATAATAATATGAGTTATTTGGATGATGGTATATCTTCACCTATTTATAAACACTAAATCACACACTTGGGTACATTTCAAGGTCCTCATCACATACCACTATTCATATGATTCTGTTGGCGAGAAAATTTGTCTTGTGGACAAATTGGTGAGTTTCAAGCCAATGCTATGGGAATCTAAGTCCCTCTACTTGAATGGTGCAACTTCCGTATGTGCATGCATGAAAAAGTGGATTTCAATGGTGGCCTTTCGACCAGAGATCCAACAGCGACACTCCACTAACCCTGTGGCAAAGCTAGCAATTTCTCACTAGAGAAGAATTTTATCTGAGAAGGGGAAAGGGAGTGAGAATGGGGATAGGAGAAACTAATGTTGTGAGTAGAATATTAGATGGCCACACACATTAATTAGAAATTTCATTTACATGCATTTATAATCAGAAGAAAAACAAATCCGCAGGAGAAGCTACAAGACTGAATGAAACTCATTGGTCGCAAAGTACCAACCAATTCCTCACTCAAAGAGGCAATAATTCCTTATTTTTATTATTGAATCTCGAGCAGAGTTTGTACATAGCTTGAGAATGGAAGGAATTTGAGGAAGAAGAGAAAATAGAAGAAGAATGGCATTTTCTGTCTTTTTCAGGTACAAAGCACTCTGGTCTTTTCAAAAATCAATCACATCCCTTAGAATGACGTCGAGAAGCCATTATATCCTTTGCCAAAACAGTTACAATATTTACAAATCCTTGACGCCTTTTCAAATTCCTCCACTGCGAAGAAAACGCTCATGGTGGGGTAAAAAACCAAATCTTGCAACACGAACATTACATTTGATTTACCAGTTTGAATACAAACCGTTTGATTTTCTCATATAACTTTGAAATCGGGCCATCCATGTGGTAGGAAGAGATTGGAGTGGGTATGAGGGAAGTCCTTGCATTTTGTGATTTTCAAAGATTTGGCAATTTGGAACAAATTGCCTCACACCCCCTCTTTGAATTTTCAACTTAGACATGTGGCTGCTTCTAATTAGAAACGGGATCACGGCTCTTTTCTCAACATTTTAGCCTTTTTAGGAAAAAGGCTCAAAAACTTAAATTCCTTCGCCAACCCGCTCTTCCGCTTTGACTGGGACACGTGACACCTTCACTTTTGACTTTCTCCCTATGGGCTTCAACTTTGACTTTTGCCTTTATGGCCTAATCAGGGTTGTGGGTCATTTTTTAACTTTTCACCTTTTTGCAAAGGGGCTTAAAAACAAAAAACCCCCCGATGACCTGCTCATCCACTTTAATTTTTCAATGGCAGGCTTCAATTTTGACTTTCTCCCTATGGGCTTCAACTTTGACTTTCTCCCTTTAAAGCCTGATCGGGGTTGCGGGTCACTTTTTAACTTTTCACCTTTTTGCAAAAGGCTCAAAAACTCAATTTCCTCCGTCAGCCTGCTCTCACGCTTTTGAATTTTTCGTCCGATCCATCTTTTCGGGTCCCAAGTGTCCCTCGTGAACTTGTGCAACCTGGGACAAAATCTTCCACTTTTTCCGCAATGAACCAAAATCGGCAACTTCAAACTTTCTGGGGTCGTGGGGCAAATTTACCATTTTTTCCAAAAGTGACCAAAGGTGTTAAGTTCACCAAAAATCCCGTTCCTCCCCATCCAATAGGATTTTTCCACATACTTGCATACACTGGGGCCAAAATTTGACGGGGAAAAGACACATGTCATTCCCAACTGTGAAAAATACACAGAGGAAGAAAAATTCATCATTTTGAGCCCAATTTTTTAATTTCCTTCGCGAACTAGAGGCATGAAGGTAAAACAATGGTTTGACGACCCAGGCCATATAACATATGAACCATTTCAATCAAAATGGAGGTTACAAAGAGGATATTACGTACATAGACCGGGAAATGGTGAATTTCTCAAAACGAGTAAAACAAAGATTTAAATAGCACTAGGGCACGAATTTTGCTAAATTCTTGAATCTCTAACTTGGCTTAAACACCAACAAAGGACATGAGCTCAAAAAATTTGAACTTGGCTATGAAAACGCAGAGCAGTTTTCAAGAGACAACAACTGGCTCTAGCTTGGGGACACGACGTGAATTGGGCATGACTAGGGCACGACATGAGGATCCATAATCTCAAGTTTCAAAACATATTACGTTAACCACTGCCTTATCCATTGGGCCTTGCAGATTCATGTACAATTATGAGAAAGAATGGAGGAAGGAGAATACACACAACAAACCAACAAAACTAAACCAAAACCACACAACAGAAAAAGGGAAAAACACACCTACAAAAATCACCTATGGTACAAGACGGGGGACAACCCGCTTTCATTGATGATACTGTTTCAATTATTGTCCACTTTGAGGCAATTCCAATGGCGTTCCATCCAAGTATGAGAGGAGAAAAACATTCTCACCACAAGTTCCATGAATTTGGAATGGGCCGAGCCATAATGAATCAAACTTTCCATGGCTGCCCTTTGGTTCTCTTCTCTTGTCCCATAGCAGGACAAAATCTCCAACCTTGAATTCTCTTGCCTTTTCCTTCTTGTCAAAGATCTTCTTATCTTTCAACTGGTGTTCTTTAATTCTATCCACCACTTGGCATCTGATTTCTTCCAGCTTCTCTAGGAAGAGGATCCTCTTGTCAATGGAGTCTTTGTATTGACCATCTTCTATTTCTTGCAGCAACTTGAGAGTTGACATCTCAATTGTGAGGGGAATCTCTGCCTCAACTCCGTACAAAATTTGGAAAGGTGACATACCTATTTCCTTCTTAGGAGTGATCCTATCAGCCCACAATGCATCATATAACTTCTTGTGCCAGTTCCTTTGATTCTCATCTACCAGCTTGCGAACAATGGTCACAATGTTCTTGTTTCTTGACTCAGCTTGCCCATTTCCTTATGGGTAGTAGTCAGAAGAGTGAGATAGGGAGATTCAAAAGCCATAACAAAACTTTGTGAGCTCCTTGGAAGAGAAATAGGTGGCATTGTCTACAACAATTTTCTGTGGTATTCCAAAATGAACAATGATATTCTCCTTGATGAAGTTGTAGACTGTTTCAGAGTTGGCTTGCTTGGTTGGGATGGCTTCCACCCATTTAGTGAAGTAATCAGTTACAGTGAGTACATAAGTATGTCCTGCACTAGAATGAGGATTCAGAACACCAATAAAATCTAGCCCCCATTGCTGAAATGGTTCTTCAATCACCACATACCTGAGTGGCAGCGCAACTAGTTGTGGCTTTCTAATAAATTTTTGACATTATTTGCATTTGGAAACCCAATCCTAATTGTCTGCAAAGATGGAGGGCTAATAATATCTACCTCTAAGGATCATATGTGTGGTGACCATTGCTAAGAAATTTCCACCACAAGCTTGGTCATGATATGCCCTGAGCAACTTTTCTTGCTACTCCTTATCTACACACCTAAGGAAACAAGCATCTAGACCTCTCTTATAAAGTGCATGATTCCAGATTACAAACTTGGCTACCTTTAGCTTGAGTGTCCTTCTTTTTTTGTAATCAAGATGAGGAGGGCATTCTCCATAAGTGATATAGTAAACAATGTTAGCATACCACTCATCAGTAGTGGTGACAAAGAGTGCATGTGGACTGTCTCCTGAACAAGTTGAGAAAACACCATCTTTTTCTCCCTGGTGAGCTTTGAGAACCTCATCTTTTGCAATCAACGTGCACATACCATTTCCTTTACCAAATTAGAGGGTCTAATCTCCAAATCATACTCTTGGGTCTTTGCAATCCATATTCCTCTCTTAGCCCTAGGATCTTGTTGAGTCAAAATGGACTTGATTGCACTTCTAGGGACCATCACCACTGTATGGGAATTGAGGATGTAGAGTCTGAAACTTTTAACAGCTTTGACCACTACGTAGGCATGTTTCTCTAATTAGTTGTACTTTAGCTCATGATTTCTCAAAGGACAGCTCAGGAAAGAAATGGGTGCTTCCAAAAATTCATCATTTTTCTGAACAAGGACATCGGAGAGTGTATGCTCTGATGCATAGCAATACATGATGAACTCCTTGTTGAAATCTGGAGATATAAGAGTTGGAGCTTTGGCAATGGATTTCTTGATCTCCTCAAATGTTGTTTTTCCTTCCTTATTCCACTTGAAAATTTCTTGAGGCTTCATCAATGAAGTTATATACTTAGTCAGTTCAAAAAACGCAGGCACAAAACGACGAAGGAAGTTTACCTTTCCAAAGAATGAGTGAACTCCCTTCTTGCTGGTTGGTAAGGTTAGTGCTTGGATAGCTCTGACCCTCTCAGGATCAATGTGTGCTCCATGTTTGTTTACAATGTGCCCCAACAACTTACCTTCTGTGACTCCAAAAATGCACTTCTTTGGATTTAAAGAAACACCATGTTTCCTACACCTTGCAAGGACTTGCTCCAAATGACATCTGTGATCTCCCCTCCTCTTTGAGTAAACTGTGAGGTCATTAAGGTAAATGACAATGCAATGTTTCAAATATTTGAAGGCCAAGTCCATTGCTCTTTGGAAAGTAGCTCCAACATTGATCAAGCCAAAAGGCATTCTGTTGTAGGCAAAAGTGCCCCAAGGTGTTGTGAAGGTTGTTTTGTTGCAATCCTCTTCTGCCACCTTGATTTGGTTGTACCCTGAGAATCCATCAAGCAAAGAGAGCATTTCAGATCCAGTGACTACTTGCAAAATATGATCCATGATTGGAAGAGGGTAGTTGTCCTTGAGAGATGCTTGATTCAGATTTCGGAAGTCTACACAAATCCTTATTTCCCCATTCTTCTTCCTTACTGGCACAATGTTAGCCACCCATGTTGAATGGTGGATGGGGAAGATGATTCTAGCATTGAGGATCTTTGTCACCTCTTCTTTGATAACATCAACAATCTTTGGATTGTAGGGCCTTTGTTTTTTCCTGAAGGGCTTAGCTCCTTGCTTCAAAGGAATGGAGTGATGCATTTCCTTTGGCTGAAAATATTTGAGTTCATCATAGGAGTAGGCCAGGACATCTGAGTAATTTTTTAGCAGAGCAACAAACTTTCTCTTCTCTTCTGGTGAGTAGCATTTACCAATGTTAACCATCCTTGGATTCTCTGAAGTGCCAATGTTTTCTTGATCAAAATCAGATGGACACCGAGAAGACTATTTTTTCTTTCTCTTGGATGAACCTGTCATGCTTGTCAAAGAGGTCTTCCAAAGAAACTAGGCCTTTGGGGATTTTGTTTCCTTTCAGTTTGATTACTCCCTCTTCATCAATTCCCTCAATTCCTTCCTTCTCTTCTTTGGGGACTGATTCATGGTGTGGGTTTTCACTTCCTTCAAAGAACAAATTATTGAAGTTATCCCTTTGTTCTAAGAAGGCTAGGATCTGATTATCATCATTGAAGACCTGTCAGTGATTTGCATTGTCTGGTATGCTGGGTCTGAACACCATCTCAATGGTCACTTTATCCTTGCCAAAAGAAGGATGAGGTGTCACTAAGGAAGCTGAAACTGCTAGAGAATCATCCTTTTCATTCTGCTCCCTAGGGATAGCTTCAATGGAGAATGCATCAAAGGATTCAATGCAGTCCCACACTCTGTTTCTATAATGCCTGAGCCTTGGATTTTTCACCTGATATTGTTGGTAAACCTGCTTCACCACAATCTCTACATCACCTTTGCATCTCATCTTCTTGATTCCCATGTCCTCTGCTGCATTCATGCCTACGAGTAATGCTTCATACTCTTTTGTATTATTTGTATTATCAAATTGCAGCTTGTAGGAAAAAGGATATACCTCATTGGAGGGAGAGTATAATACTACACCAGCTCCTGAACCTGCTCTGGAATGACTGCCATCAAACTCCATTGTCCAAATCTGATCTTCTTCTTCCTCCATAAGGAGTGGCAAGTTCTCTTCCTTTTGTGATGTAAGGAAGTAGTTTCCTAGCCCACAATCTTGAAAGAGGATGTTAGCTCTTGGATCATCAGATTTCCTTACTGTGAATTTCATTTTCTTGACTGGAAACAACTTCTTCATTTCTCCTTTCACTGGGATAGTTGCAGATGACCAATCCATTTTTATTTCTCCACCTAGGTCTCTGCAAAAACTTCTGCTCAACAACATACCAAAAGATGCTGGGATGTCTGCCACCAAAATGGTCAAGAGTATCTTCTTATCAGGGTAATCAACTAGTGCAACCTGAGCATCCTTAATCCTTCCTACCAATGGAACTTGTTTGGATTCCATTGAGTAGCATGTGCCATTTACCTGAGTCAAAGTGAGGCCAAGAGAATTTACAACTTTTTCTGGCATCACATTATCTGAGGCTCCAGAATCTATAATGCAATTGTTCAGCTGGAAACCTTTGATGAGAAGTGACAGGTAAAAAGGCTCAACTCTGTTGGTGGTGGAGGCACTGAGGGCTAACATGTTTTGAGAAGGTGGTATGGATGGTGTGGGTAATAGGCCTTTAGAGATTGGGCTTGAAGAAAAAGGGTTACTACCATGAACTGCCTTGATGAATCTGTCAAATTGGGCAAGATGTGTTTGTAGGTATTCAATCTCAGAGAGCTGAACTTTGGTTTTGCTTGCATGCTCCACAAAGTCAAATGGAGTTATGGTAGATGAGGAAGAGGTTCCAACAGTGGGAGAGGATTTAAATGACAGAGGTTTTGTTACTTTTGGTGTTGGGTTCTCCTTTTCAAATGTAGCAATCGGCTTGTAATGATATGGGGGTGTAGCCTTTGATTGAAATTTAGATGTTCTTGCAGAACCAATATTTAGAAGAGAATTTCTCTTAACAACTTTTGAGTTGGGAGAAGAATCAGATAACTTACTTGGCACAGTAGTGTGATCCTTGACAACTGGTGAATCTGATTTCTCTCTAGCTGATTCCATGGAAGGTGGTAATGGTGATCCCCTGTTGATGATCTTGTTTAGTGGAGGCTTTGAAGAGCTATCTTCTTTGTTCTTCCTACTCTCAGTTGTAACTGTTGAGGCTGAAACACCATTCTTGGATTTTGCACGAGTGAAAACAACACATGAAAAACTTGGAGCTTCTTCATCACCTTCCTCCTCATCATTAATGTATTCAATCAGGCCATTGTGCATGCCAACCTCTTCAATTTCAAGATAGTTTTCATAGTCATCCATGCTTTCTTCTTCAATTTCCTCAATGTTTGTTCCTTCTTCTGATTCCCTAGTGTCACAGATGGCATTGACTGGTGGTGCTTCAAGAGCAAGCCTATGAGGAGGTGGAGTAATTCTTGGTCTATCAGGAGGATTTGGTCTCCTTGGAGCATTCCTCATTGTGATTTGTGACAGCTGCTTCTTCAAAGCAACTAGGTCATTTGCCATTTTTTGGAACATTGGATCAGTGGTGACTGAATTTGAAATCTGACCTTTTTGCTTCCCATTTGGTCCTTTCACTTTTCCAGAAAGAATTAGATCATCATCAGTCTCAATTGCAAAGTCTTTAGCTTCCCTCAATGTTCTTGGTTGGGCTCTTCTGAGGAAGAAACCAACTTCTGATGGCAAAGCACTGATGAAGAACCTTTTCAAGTTGTTTTCAGAGGGTACCACATCTTCTGGGATCCTTCTTGCTAACCTATCATACCTTGCTACAAAATCTCTCATTGATTTGGAGGTCTCCTTCTTCATCTGAACCAATTGGACCAACAGATCCTAACAATCTTCTGTACTCTTGAACCTATGTTCAAATGCACTTCTTATATCTTCCCAGCATGTGACAGATCTTGGGGGTAACATGTAGAACCATTCAACAGCTTTTTCTTGGAGTGACTCCATAAAGATCCTAACTGAAACATCTTCATCTTCAACTCCCAACACTCCACAAGCAGTGATGAATGCTGCTACATGTTCTTTGGGGAGCTGAGAACCATCCCCTTTGAATTTTGGGAAGTTCTTTCTTGAGCCTCTTGGGAGGTCATGAAGTGGTTGTGGAAGAGCAAGTGGACCAGTATTTCCTCCCCATGGTACATTAGGCCTACGGGCCTCACGATTCCCCATTCTATTTATGTTTCTAGCTTCCAACCTTGCTAAAGCTGTGACTTCTACTACTGCTCTCTCATCTGCCTCGGCTTGAAGTCTTTCAATTTCTTCAAGTTGAGCCCTTATTTCCTCTTCCGCTCTTGCTTCTCTTTCTCTAACTTCTTCTTCGGTTTCTACGTCAGTGAAATCATCAAGGTTCTCATTGATGTATGGAAATTCACCATCCAAAGGATTAGCAACACTCAGGTTCTCAACGTGACCAGTTGCTTGATGAAGGGGAGGCCCCTGAATTCTGAGCAGCTTTTGTCTTCTTTGAAGTTCTTCAAAAATGGGGTCATTTTGTCCTCCTTGTCTATGTTGTCGGGTGTATCTTCTATCAGCCAACTTGAAAGTTTACGCTCTTCTCTGGGGTGCTGGAATTTGTCTCTGCCTTTCTAGTTCGACAACACGTTCCTCTTCCAGGTCCAGAATCCTTATGGCAATGAAGTATTGATTGACACTTTGTCTCTTATGCCAAATAGCTTCTCTCATATCAGAAGCAATGTCTTCTTGGATGTGAAAGAGTAAATCAGGTCTCTCAACAGGAGGATCTCCTAGAATAGCCATGATTTACATCCATGAAGTTTGTGTGATTATTCAATCTCTAGAAACTTTCCTTCTAGAATATTTTTTTGTATTTTATGACCCTGAGGTCATTTTCAGGTGCAGATGCTGTAAAATCTGCCCCACGATGGGCACCAAAAACTGTTGGAAAGAAAAATTTTCTTGTGGACAAATTGGTGAGTTTCAAGCCAATGCTATGGGAATCTAAGTCCCTCTACTTGAACGATGCAACTTCTGTATGTGCATGCGTGAAAAAGTGGATTTCAATGGTGGCCTTTCAACCAGAGATCCAACAGGGGCACTCCACTGACCCTGTGGCAAAGCTAGCAATTTCTCACTAGAGAAGAACTTTGTCTGAGAAGGGGAAAGGGAGTGAGAATGGAGGTAGGAGAAACTAATGTTGTGAGTAGAATATCATATGCCCACACACATTAATTAGAAATTTCATTTACATGTATTTATAGTCAGAAGAAAAACAAATCCGCAGGAGAAGCTACAAGACCAAATGAAACTCATTGGTCACAAAGTACCAATTAATTCCTCAATCAAAGAGGCAAAAATTCCTTCTTTTTATTAGTGAAGCTCAAGCAGAGTTTGTACATAGCTTGAGAATGGAAGAAATTTGAGCAAGAAGAGAAAATAGAAGAAGAATGGTGTTTTTCTGTCTTTTCCAGGTACAAAACACTCTGGTCTTTTCAAAAATCAATCACCTCCCTTGGAATGAAGTCGAGAAGCCATTATATCCTTTGCTAAAATAGTTACAATATTTACAAATCCTTGACACCTTTTCAAATTCCTCCACTGTGAAGAAAACACTCATGGCGGGTTAAAAACTAGATCTTACAAAATGACGTTACATTCGATTTGCCAGTTTAAATATAGACCATTTGATTTTCTCCTATAACTTTGAAATCGGGCCATCCACATGGTAGGAAGAGATTGGAGTGGTTACGGGGGAAGCCCTTTGCATTTTGTGATTTTCAAAGATTTGGCAATTTGGAACAAATTGGCCCGCACCCCCACTTTGAATTTTCAACTTAGACACTTGGGTTTTTCTGATTGGAAATGGGGTCGCGTTCTTTTCTCAACATTTTAGCCTTTTTAGGAAAAAGGCTCAAAAAATAAAATTCCTCCACCGACCCGCTCTTCTACTTTGAATGGGACACGTGACACCTTCACTTTTGACTTTCTCCCTGCAGGCTTCAACTTTGAATTTTGCCTTTATGGCCTGATCGAGGCTGTGGGTCATTTTTTAACTTTTCACCTTTTTGCAAAGGGGCTCAAAAACAAAAATCCCCCCAATGACCTGCTAGTTTGCTTTGATTTTTCAATGGTGGGCTTCACTTTTGACTTTCTCCCTACGGGCTGCAACTTTTACTTTCTCCCTTTAAAGCCTGATTGGGGATGCAGGTCACTTTTTAACTTTTCGCCTTTTTGCAAAAGGCTAAAAAACTCAATTTCCTCTACCAGCCCGCTCTCGCACTTTTGAATTTTTCAGACGATCCGTATTTTTAGGTCCCAAGTGTCCCCATTGAACTTGTGTAGCCAGAGACAAAACCTTCTGCTTTTTCCGCAATAAACCAAAATCCGCAACTTTGGATTTTTAGGTCCCAAGTGTCCTTTGTAAACTTGTGCAGCCTGGGCTAAAAGCTTTCACTTTTTCTGCAATGAACCAAAGTCAGATACTTCATTTTTTTGGGTCCTAAGTGTCCCTCGTGAACTTGTGCATCCTGGGACAAAAGCTTCCTCTTTTTTCGCAATGAACCAAAATCGGCAACTTCAAACTTTTCGGGGCCGTGGGGCAAATTTACCATTTTTTCCAAAAGTGACCAAAGGTGTTAAGTTCACCAAAAATCCCATTCCTCCCCATCCAATAGGATCTTTGCATGTACCTACATACATTGGGGCCAAATTTTGACGAGGAAAAGACACCCGTCATTCCCAACTGTGAAAAATACATAGAGGAAGAAAACTTCATCGTTTTGAGCCCAATTTTCGAATTTCCTTCACGAACCAGAGGCATGAAGGAAAAATGGTAGTTTGACGACCCAGGCCATAGAACACATGAACCATTTCAATAAAAATGGAGGTTGCAAAGAGGATATTACATACACAGACCAGGAAATGGAGAATTTCTCAAAATGATTAAAACAAAGATTTAAACATCACTAGGGCACGAATTTTGCTAAATTCTTGAATCTCTAACTTGGTTTAAACACCAAAAAAGGACATGAACTCAAAAAAATTAAATTTTGCTATGAAAACTCAGAGCAGTTTTCAGGAGACAACAAATTCCTAAGTGAGAAAAACTAGTAATTGAGATCTATCTTTGGCATATTTCTTTGCTTTCTTACTTTCTTTGTGGTCTTGCACATCCCACTATCTAGTCTTACTTTCACTGCTTCATCCTTCTTGGCTCTGGACACTGACACCAAATCACCCTCATCTCCTCTGGACTCCCCCAACCTATTTGTATCTTACTCACCCCTTTTGGGCCTCTTTTTTCTTGGTGTTTGGCCTTTTAGATGTTAATTATGAAATTCAAACAAGGTAATCATCTAAATACAAAGCTATGTGACCATAATAAAAGACCAAGCTCGAAGCATCTACTATCACCACCAAAATTTGCATCTAAAGGCATTCTAAGAGCATCAAAACATCCATCTAACTTCATTCAAGGGACAAGTGATTTCCTATTCTTCATACACACATAGTAGGGGAAGTTCATTTTTCCACACACATATTGTCTTACATTTTTACATCTAGATATTAATCGCTATTCGGTGCATATTGAACAAGAGTTTCCTAAGGCATGATTCTATACACATGCACATAGAACTACATGGATTCTAAAATGTAGTGCAGTGCTCAGTTGTAAGTTCACTCTATCGGGTAACCGTCGGGGTTAGTCTAACTCCCCATTTGCATCTTTTTCTTTTTATGATTTGATGTGTTTTGGGGTTTTGTAGGAGGGTTTTTTTTGCAGTTTATAGGAAAACTTTGTGATCTTCCAGTGACATACAGGAAATCAAAAGTGAAGGTTAGCAAATACCCTATGACATAATAAAATCATTTTCTGAGTATTTTTGTAGTCATAGACGCCCAAGAGAAGACTCTGACACCTAGGCACCCCCAACCCAATCCAGGTACCCTAGTACCGACATATCCAACAGTTATGCAATTTTATGGGCTTGGTTGTGACAATATACCCTTCTATTTCATCAGTTTTCTAGCTTGACATAGCTCATGATTATTGTGAAATCATATAAGTCTTTTATCCCTTTCTCTTGCACTTAGGGTTTCATTTTTATATAGCTTATTTCTTAGGTCATATCTATACTTCATTATTTATTCATTATATGTTACTCTATAATTAGTGTTTTACAAATGTCAATATTTTTAAAATCATTTGGTAAACCCATTGCTTGAATCCAACCTTCTTTCTAGAGTTTTCTTCTTATCCCCGTCGCTCGTAGCGGTTGTTTTGGGTCTTTTGAGGATATAAAGCTCCCTCCATCTACCTGTAGGGTTTCGAAATCCATGGCTAAAAATGATAATCCCTTCACTAGATCTCAAAATGTTCCTCTCAAACACTTTGAAACATCTGACAGTGAGAAATCATATGATGAGGACACCAACATTGATCAAGAGAAATTAGACAAGCTTATCAATTTTCATCAATTCCGCTCATCTTCCACAGATTCTTCATGCTTTGATTTATGCTAAAAACTATTGAGATCCTACTTCTACACACCTTGTCAGTTTTTCCTTGGCTGTCATGACTTCTAATCAACCACTTCATGCTCCTACTTCCATTCCCACTACTATTGTTCCCATCATTCCACCCAATGCATCTAGTGCACAACCTAGATCTTCTTCCAATACTCTTGATTTAACTTCTTTATATTAGGATTTGTAGAATCAAATTCGTCAGCTTCAATTGGTTACCTCTCGTACATCTCCATCCTTGGATTCCAATCTAATTTTTCACACGCCTTTTGCACCCGCCATTTCAACCTATCCGCTTCCTCTAAATTTCGTTGCTCCCAAGTTTCCCACCTTCAAAGGCCATGGTGGTCCTCAAGAGCATCTTCGAACATTTTATGTAGTATATATAGATTATGCGGATGATCATACTTTATTAGCAAAAGATCTTTCCTAGAAGTCTTCAAGATTATGCAATGTGTTGCTTCTATGATCTACCTATCCACTTGGTAACATCTTTTATGCATTTAGCCAATGCTTTTCTCACTCATTTCTCTATCAATATTGGCTCTAATATATCCTATACTCAAGTAGTGCAAATTAAACACGGATCTAACAAGCATCTATTGGATTGTATCTTACTATATAAGAACAACTTAGGTAAGATGTCTAATGTACTCATGGACTCTAAACTTCAATATCCACTCGTCTAAAGTCTATTATCACCTTTGTAGGAGAGTTTCATCTTCGATACATCTCCATCATTTGATCATTTATGTCATAGTCTTAAGCTACATTAAAGTAAAATATTACTATGGTAAAGCTTAATTATCATGAGCAGACTTCATCTTCTACACGATTTCAAAGAAAATCAAATTTCAATCCATCTACTAAACCTAATGAAGCAAAAACTACAGTCAACGTCATATATACTCCTAAAAAACTTCAATGGAAACCGCCTAAGCGTACATTCACAATATTTCCTTATGCTCTGCATATTCTATTGTTGTAACTTGTTGAGAGTAATCTTATTACGCTTCCTCCTCCACTCAATTTAGACCCATCTCGTCCTAAAGGTCACAATTACAATGAAATTTTTTGATGCGACTATCATCAATGCGTCGCACATTCTACTGAACAATGCTTCAAAATCATATATTTAATTCAAGATCTTATTGACAATAACAAAATTGAGCTTCACGATCCTACGCCATCTATGCCAATCAACAAAAATCAAAAACTCAAGATCTTCAACAATCCTCTTCCTAATCATGACAAACAAACAGTTGACTCTTCAGCCAATCATACATATCGTACAATTCCTCTTCCTTCATCAGGGGCCTTTGATTTTATAGTTTCTCATGCCAATGCATCTCCACGATTCATTGCATTCTTTTATCATGACTATCATTCTACATTCCCTTCTGACACATTACATATCAATGCTTTTATCGGCCCTCATACTGTTAATAATACAATGATTGATCTACCAATTTATATGAATGTGTGCTCTATTGCACTTCTTGTTGTTGTCAACTATATGTTATTACATATTTCATATATAGTTCCTAAATCTTACGGCTATGTCAAGATTCCAGTTAATGTTTGTCCTCTTACCATGCTTGTGCCATTTTTTGACACCTTTAATCAAAGGGTGTGACATGCTATTAGGTATTCCCTAGCGTTGTGTTGCTCGATCTATCATTTATATGAATCACTTGTGTCTAAAGTTCATTCAAAACAAACAAGCCATTACTGTCAAGGGTATTCCACCATGCACATTATGGCCGCAACCTCCTCTTGATGTTTCTATTGCACTTGCTAGAGCATCTAGGTCTCCTATTCGTACTTGATCTACTTGGTCTCATCGATCTGTCAACACCAATCCTGCACTATGACAATTTTCCACCGAGAACTCCTCGTGCTATGATTATTTAACAATGCACAGCTTTTAGTTTGGTGGATGTAATCTAGAAACACAACAACAAACATAACACAAGAATACCATAGACTATGATATGAAGGAATGATGAAAAATATGAAATATAAGTGTAAATTATAATATCAACATGAAATTGTTACAATCTCACCCATGAGGTTCTTCAAGTATTATTAACTTTACTTGCCTTCCAACAATAACTATGGGAGAAACTTCACAATTACACCTATTAATGGCTTCTTTAACACACTTACTCATACAATATTTCTCACTACTTCATTCTATGCTAAATGAGGGTGGTGGCCTATCTATTTATAGAACTTCCAGGCTTATCCATCTTATCTCTAAGATAGGATAAGAAATCTACTCTGACGAATCATATTCCATACCTTAACTCTTATATGTACATGTAAGCTTATCTTTTAAGATAAGATACGCCTTATCATTTCACATGGGTTCCAGATTTTTAGACTTTTTACAAATAAAATACACAAAATATTTATGACCTCACTCCTTGTCCTTATTACCAATATAATATTTCTAATTCCTAATCATGTAGACCCTACTTCTCTACTTACCCCAACTTTGACATTTTAACATTATCGGACCACTTACGACAAATATTTAATTTTACCACAACATTCCTATTGTACTTTGACTATTACCGTACTCTACTTTATTGGTGGCACCGTACTGATGGTGCCATTATTTTCTATTGGACACCACTACTAATTATACTTAACAACATCATATTCCTAATACATGCATTAATAAAATAGAAATTACGAAGGAAAATTTTAATGTCGACATTTTCCCCCTTCCTAGCTTTTACTCTGTCCTCAGAGTAAACTCTTATGGACATTCTGAAGCTAGTGCCTAGAAAATATTTAACTTGTCATGGTTGACCCATTTCGTAATGGGAGTACCATCCAATTTCTATAGTCAATATGTACCATTTTCATACGCAACTGCTATTTTATAGGGCCCCATCCATTTGAGAAGAAATTTTCGCTGCCTTCTTTTTTGTATCTGGAATCATAGACTAGAACCAAGTCATTCACATGAAATGGAGACCAACGGATATTTTAATCAAAGTATTCCTTCTGCTTCATTTTCTTCTTATAGCTTGTATCCTTCACTATTTCCCTCATTTCCTCTAGCAAATGAAGATGCACCAACCTTTCTTTTACTGAATCACTTTCATCCATCCTTTCATTTTTCATAACTCTCACAGTGGGAATATCAAACTCAATCAAAAAAATTGGATCAATGCCATAAGCCGACTGAAATGGGGAGTATCATGTTTCTGACTTTGATGTTACCCTATATGCCCACAATCCTGCATGAATCCTTTTATCCCACTTATGTATTTGTAAGGCTGCATCTTTTGCTAGAATTTGACATGACACAAAATTTGTTCGTTTCCACCTGTCTATTTGTGTTTGGATTATATGTTGCTGCCTTCTTGTGCTTAATAGAAAACTTTTTGACTAGGGCTTCTACCACCTCATTAATGAAGTCGCTTCCTTGATCTATTACAATTTCTAATGAGCAACCAAATCTGGTGACAATGCGTTCATATATGAACCTTGCCACTTCATCCATGAAAGCTATTTTCAATGGCCTAGCTTCAACCCACTTGGTTAAATAATCTGTGGAAACTACAATATACTTATTTTGGGGTGGGGTAGTTGGAAGTGGACCTACAATATCTACTCCCCACTTTTCAAAGGGACCAAGTGGAAGAATAGGGCATAATGGATCTGATGAAGTCTTATGGTTACCATGTGTTTGACAAATATCACATGTCTTACAATAATTATAACAATATCTAAAAATAGTGGGCCAGTGATAACCTACATCCAAGATATTTCTTACTGTAAGTTGTCCAGAGAAGTGTCCTCCACATGTACCATTGTGGAATTCTTCTATTAGCTCCTTTCCTTGATCACGTCTAACTACTCTCTTGTACTGTCCATCAGGTCCTATTCGAAATAATACTCCATACAAAATAGAATATGGACGACTAGCTTGGGTAATCTTCCTCTTTGTCTTTGCATTGGCACCATCAGGAAACTTGAATTCATTCAGATAATTTCAAATATCTATGTGTTCACTAGGGATTGTGTCAAGGGATAACAATGCTACATCTGGTAAATCATCATCATCACAAGATGAACCTAAACCATCATAGGCTCGAGAGAGTGCATCTGCATTGACATGCTTCTTTCTTGGCCTATCTATAATATCAAATTCAAATTCTTGTAGCAAAATTATCCATCTTACTATCCTCCCTGATGGGTTAGGCTTATTTACAATATATTTTAGAGCTTGATGGTCTGTTACAACTATAAATTTCTACCCTAGAAGGTAATTTCTACAATTCTTTACAACAAAAAATGATAGCTAGATCCTCTTTTTTAGTTACAGTATAATTTACCTCAGCACTGCTCCTTTGTCTGCTCCCAAAGTAAACTAGATGATCATTTTGGCTCAGAGTACTTCCTAGTGCTGCATCTGAGGCATCAATATACATAATGAATGGCTTACTTCAATCTGGATTCCTTAAAACAGGTGAAGACACCAAAGCTTCCTTCAGTTGTTCAAAAGCTTCATGCGCCTTATTTCTTGGTTCATAAGTAACATCCTTCTTCAAGAACTGGGTTAGTGGCTATGCAATCTTTGATAAATTCTTGATGAACCTTCTATAGTAACCCACATGGCCTAAAAATGATCTCAACTTACTTCTATTCATAGGAAATGGTAACTCTTTAATTTTTGAAACTTTATCAGGATCAGTACCAATACCATCTTTGGATACAACATGCCCTAACAAAACGCCTTTAGAACATCCAAAGACACACTTTATAGGGTTTATTGAGGCTTGTGCTTCATCTAACCTTTGAAATGTTGTCTCCATCTGGTGCAGGTGGTCCATCTTGCTCCCATAGATATAAAAATCACCCACAAATACTCTGATAAAGTTTCCAATGTAGGGTTCAAACACCCTATTCATCAAATTCTGGAACATTTCCGGAGCATTACACAACCCAAAAGGCATAACTCTATAAGTAAACATTCCCCAAGGAGTGGTGAACGTGGTCTTCAATTGATATTTCTCCGCTATACGAACTTGGTTGTATCCACTATATCCATCAGCAAAACTATAGCACTCCTGGCTAGCTACTTCATCCAAGATCTGATCTGAGAATGGAAGAGGGTAATGATCCTTCTTTTTTGCCTTATTTAGCTTCCTATAATCAACACAAATGCGTAGCTTCCCATTCTTTTTTATTGAGATCACAATGGGAGAAACCCATTCTGAATTCTCCACAGCAAATATGAATCTTGCATCAAGCAACTTATCTAATTCTTCTTTTACAGTCTTGGAAAAATTAGGATTCATTCTATATGGTGTTTACTTTATGGGCTTAACACCATCTACTAGCTAAATAGAATTTTCTACCCAACTTACTTGACAGAGTTCCTTGTAATCAAAAGTGAATAGGTGTATGTACCTTCGAAAGAGCTGGAGATAGCATTCCTTCTCACTCTCCATCACAGCATCACCAATCTTTATTTGTTGGAGACGATCATCAATTTCTTCTTCAGATAATTTTATAGGTTCATGAGTCGGTGTGACTGGAAGGATATCCATAACCGAAACATCAACCTAACTTTCTTCATCTTTTGTGTCCACTTCACTGGTACTAGAGTAATCAGAGGATGTCCAATCATCAATTTCATCACTTGAATCCACAGGTTTTTTCTTATGATGCCGAGGGATCATGTTTATCTTCACCCTATCTCTACCGCATCCAAGTGTCATGAAGCCTTCATTCCAGTAGTTTCTTGCATGAAATCTCCTTAGCCATGGTCTTCCTAACAACATTGGATACGCAATAGTACCATTTTTCATCACCTAAAAGTCTACCACACATACAACACCCATAACAGATATTGCCACATTTGAAACAACACCTTCTGGTTTAGTGGATTCTCCCTTATTTAATGACCTTAACATAAGTGTTGAGGGGCGATCAATTTTTAAACCCAACATATTCATTACAAACTTGGTCATTACATTAACTGCAGTACCTCCATCAACTAAGACATCATGAATTGAAATACCATTACATAATACCTCAACTTGTGGAGTGTAGGGATCCACCTTTGCCTCCAAAACAGGGACCTCAACCTTCTTCCTTCGTCGAGCATTGAGTCCACTTCGCAGCTCTTGCCTCTTCTCAGAAGACAGCCAATAGTTGACCATATGTAATATTTGTAGGCCTTTTGGATAGATCTTCTAAGATGGAGTATGGTCCTTATCCCTGTGAAATCAGAAAATCCTGCACACCCAACTTTCTTCTCCTATGTTTCTTACTAGTTTCTCCTTTCATCTTCTTAGGATCATTTCTATCTTGGTTATCTTTTTCTTTCTTTCTTTTTTTTACAAACACATCTGTTTCATTATTTATGCTCTTATCTACTACATCAAAAGAATTCACAGGTACTTTTCCTTTATCATTATCTCTTGTACCAGATGTAGAAGCTCTATCTAGACAATTATACTTATAATGACCCTTTTTATGACAACCATAACATACAACTTCAGAAATATTTATTTTTGGACCTCTATCTCCTCCCTGAGAACTAAATTGTTTTCCTTGAAGAAGATTAATAGTTAACTGGCCCATCTTCCTGAGCAGATCTTCATACTCAGTAGATGTACTAGGAGAAATATTTGTGCTCGCCGAAAGTGGTTGTGGATTCTGGACCAAAGGTGTTGGTGTAGGCTCTACCTTAGCAACAATTTCTTTGGGCTCTTCTTCCATGCTTTCTTCTTGCCTTTTTGCAATCTCCTTTGCTTGTTCGAGGGTCGTTGAGCGGTCATACTTCATACATAGTTGTCTGATCTCTGGTGTCAGGGCCCAAGAATCCAGTGCTTTGGAAGGAAATTTTCTCATGTCTTATTTTTTTGTATCTGGAACCCATATACTAGATCCTAAGTCCATTCGCATCTGGAAATCAAGATACCACCGGATCTTTTGAACACAACCATGATAATTCCTTCTGCTTCATCCTTCTCTTCTTGAGATAGCTTTGTGATATCGATCATTAGATCTACATATTCCCTCATGTTCCTCTAGCAAATTCTTGAAGATGTACTAACCTTTCTTTTACTGAATCACTTTCATCCAGTTCTTTCATTTTCCATTACTCTGACCGTTGGGAATATCAAACTCACCTAAGGAAGAACTGGATCAATGCCATATGCCAAGGTAGAAATGGGGAGTCAGTCCATTGTTCCCTGACTTATGATGTTGCCCTACATGCCCACAATGCTGCATGAATCCTCTTATCCCATTGAATGTACCTGCAAGGCTGCATCTTCATGCTAGAATTGTGACATAACACAAAATTTGAATCGTTCCACCATGTCCATTTGTAACCACAGTTTTGTATGTTGTTGCCTTCACAAGTGCTTAATCAGACAAGACTTATGTGCACTAGGGCTTGGAACCACCTCATTAATAGAAGTGGCTTCCTTGATCTGTTACACCTTTCTAATGGACAACTAAAATCTGAAATGACAATGCGTTCATATATGGTAAACTTTTCCACTTCACTCCATGGTAAAGTTGACTTTCAATGGCCTAGTTTCAACACCATTCACGGTAAAAAGTGAAGTTACTGTGGCAACTACAATACTACTTCACTTTGGTGTGAGGTGACTTTAGAAGTGGACCTACAATCTCTATTCCCAACTTTTGAAAGGGACTTTACAAGTGGTAACTAATAGGGCATAATGGAGCTGATGAAGTCTTACGGTTACCAAATGTTGTTTGACTAAATGGGTCACATGTCTTTCAGATAATTATAACAATCTCTAACGAAGAGTGGTCCCAGTGATGGAACCTACATGTCAAGATCCAATCTTGCACTATGACAAGTTGTCACCAGAGAAGTGCCCTCCACATGCTACCATTGCGAAATTACTAATGCTAGCAAGTTCCTTCCCTTGATGGATGTCCAACTACCCTCTTGAAACTGTCAACATCAGGTCCTATTCGACAATAATACTCCATGTAGAATATGAATATGAAGCGAGTGGCTTGAGTAATCTGAAATCTTAGTCTAAATTGCATAATGGCACCATTAGGAAACTTGAATTACAATCTCACCCATGAGGTTCTTCAAATATCTATGTAACTTCACTAGGGATTGCCTGTCAAGGGATAACAATGCTACATCGGGAGAAACTTCATCAATTACACCTCACAAGATGGCTTCCTAAACCATCGCTAAGCTCGAGAGAGTGCATCTGCATTGACATGCTTCTTTCCTGGCCTATGCTATAATGAGGGGTTGCAAATCTCAAATTCTTGTAGCAACTTCCAGGCTTATCCATCTTGCTATCCTCCTAAGATAGGGTTAGAAATATACTCTGACGAATCATATTTTAGAGCCTTGACTCTGATCTGTTACAACTATAAGCTTATCTTCCCTAAGCATAGTGATTTCTAAACTTCTTTATCAGTAAAAATGGATAGCTAGAGCCTCTTTTAGACTTAGTTACAATATAATTTACCTCAGCACTGCTCATTTTTCTGACTCCCAAAGTAAATTGGATCCTTCATTCCCATTTTCATCCTTTTGGCTCAAAGTACTTCCTAGTGCTGCATCTGAGGCATTAGTGTACACAATGAATGGCTTGTTCCAATCTTGGACATCTTTAACATTACAGGTGAAGACACTTAGGGCAAATCCTTTACTTTTTACCAAAAGCTTCATGCGCCTTATTTCCTGGTTTGTTAGTAACATCCTTTTATGGCGCACCGTATCTGAGGCACATTATCTCTATTGGACCCACTTCTAAGTAACCCACATGGCCTAAAAATGATCGCAACTTCCTTCTAGTCATAGGAAATGGTAACCTTTGCATTTTGAAACTTTATCAGGATCAGTACCAAAATACCGTCGTGGGATTTACACATGCCCCTAACCAAAACGCCTGTATAACATCCCAAAGACACACTTTATGGGTTTAGTGAGGATGTGCTTCATCTAACCTTGAAATGTTTCTCCATAGGGTGCCGGTGGTCCATCTTGCTCCCATAGATATAAAAATCACCCACAAAGCTCTGATAAAGTTTTCAATGTAGGGTTCAAACACACTATCATCAAATATGGACACATTTACGGAGCATTACACAACCCAAAAGGCATAACTCTAAAGTTAAAACATTCCCCAAGGAGTGTGAACGGGTCTTCAATTGATCTTTCTCCGCTACGAAACTTGGTTGTATCCACTATATCCATCAGCAAAACTATAACACTCCTGGCTAGCACTTCATCCAAGATCTGATCTGGAAATGGGAAGAGGGTAATGATCCTTCTTTTGCATTATGAGCGTCCTAATAATCAACACCAAATGCGTAGTTCCCATTCTTTTTATTGAGTCATCAATGGAGAAACCCATTCTGAATTCTACACAGCAAATATGAAAATAGTGATCAAGCAAATTATATAATTTTTATTTTACAGTATTGGAAAATAGGATTCATTCTATATGGGTTTATTTATGGGCTTAAAACCATCTACTAGCTAAATAGAATTTTCTACCCAACTTACTTCGACAGAGTTCCTTGTAATCAAAAGTGGAATAGGTGTAGTTACCTTCGAAGAGCTGGAGAATCGCATTCCTTCACTCTCCATCCCCACAGCATACCCATCTTATTTGGTGGAGGGACGATCATCAATTTCTCTTCAGAAATTTTATGGGTTCATCGAGTCGGTGTGACGGAAGGATATCATAACCGAAACATCAACCTAACTACTTCATCTTTTGTGTCCACCGCACTATGGTACGAGAGGAATCAGAGGAGTCCAATCATCAATTCACACGTGAATCCACAGGTTTTTTCTTATGATGCCCGAGGGATCATGTGTATCTTCACCCTATCTCTACCGCAGCAAGTGTCATGAAGCCTTCATTCCAGTTAGTTTCTGCATGAAAATTCCTTAGCCATGGGCTTCCAACAAAATGGATACGCAATAGTACCATTTTCATCACCTAAAAGTCCTAAACCACCACATTTACAACAACCATAACAGATATTGGACACATGAAACAACACCTTCTGGTTTAGTTTTCCCTATTTAATGACCTTAAATAATTGTTGCGGGGACGATTAATTTTAATCCAACATATTAATACAAACTTGGTCATTTACATAACGCAGTACCTCCATAACTAAGACCATCATGAATTGAAATTACCATTACATAATACTCAACTTGTGAGGTGGGACTCAACCTTGCCTCCAAAACAGGGACCTCAACCTTTCCTTCGGCGAGCATTGAGTCACTTCGCCTCTTGCCTCGTTCAGAGACAGCCAATAGGTGCACACTGGTAATATGTGTAGCCTTGGATAGATTTTAGATGGAGTATGGGTCCTTATCCCTGTGAAATCAGAAAATCTGCACACCCAACTTTCTTCTCCTATGTTCTTCTAGTTCTCCTTTCAGCTTCGTAGGATCATGTCTATCGGGTGATGCTTTTTCTGTCTTTCGTTTGTTCTTTACAAACACATCTGTTTCATTATTTATGCTCTTATCTACTACATCAAAAGAATCACAGATAATTTGCCTTTATCCGTAGCTCTTATGTACCAGATGTAGATAGAAGCTCGACTAGACAATCTACGATAATGACCTTTTTATGACCAACCATAACATACCATTCAGGAAATATTCTTTTTGGACCTCTATCTCCTCCCTGAGCGCTACATTGTTTCCTTGAAGAAGATTAATAGTTAACTGCCCATCTTCCTGAGCGATCTTCATACTCGTAGCTGCTAGGAGAAATATTTGTGCTGCCGAAAGTGGTGATGGTTCTGGACCAAAGGTGTGGTGTAGGTCTACATTAGCAACAATTTCTTTGGGCTCTTCTTTCCATGCTTTCTTCTGCCTTTTGCAAGTCCTTTTGCTTGTTCGAGGTCGTGGAAGCGGGCATACTTCCACTCGGCTGTCTGTCTTGGTTTCATCACAAGAATGAAGTGCTTACAAAGGCGATCTCCATGCCATCATCAACCCATCCGCTAATCCCTTCCTTTCGGATCTGGAATCAAGCGTCTCCTTAGCTCTAGAACAAACCATGAATCCCTTATATTCCCTTCTCTCCGTGGGATAGCTGTGTGATATCAATAGAGATTACATATTTCTGTTGTTCAACAAATTCTGCAAGAAAACTTTCGTTAATAAATCCTATGGGGGGAGTGTTCACATTATCACCTAGTGTTTCAAATCACCTAAGGGGGAACCAATCAAAAAAGGTAGAAAAAAATTAAGTCCATGTTCCCTTCTTATGAGGCCATTACAAATCAATATCGTTTAAACATGAATGAAAGAGAAGCATCTTCATTAGATTTGGGCTGAAAAAATAGGACTCTTCCCATTTTCAAAGAACACAGTGGTGAACTACCACACACCAGTACATAACAAGACTATGTGACCAATATTGGAATAACATCAATAGAAAGTGATTTACACCTTCTACAATAAAATAGAAATGACAACCGGTTTCATATATGGTTAAACCTGGACTTACTGCGGTAAAAAAAACTTTACGTGTGTGGTAAAACACTATTCATGGGTAAACAAGTTGAAGTTACTGTGGTAAATACTCTTCACGAATAAAAAAAGTGACTTTACTATGGTAAAATACTATTCACGGTAAAAAGTGACTACCATGGTAACTACTATGCATAGTAAAAAAAAAGGTTTACCCTCCAAATGCTTTTTTGACTAAGTGGGTTATTCTCTCTAGAAAAATCCACCAACGAGGAATGTCCCAGCAAGGAAACCAAATGTCAACACCAACCGGCACTATGACCATTTGTCACCAAGAAATCCTCAGGCTATGATGATTACTAATACACAACTTTTAGTTGGTGGATGTAACTGGGAAACACAACCATACAACATAACAAAGAAACCATAGACTATGATATGAAGGAATGATGAAAAATATTGAACTATAAGGGTGAAATTATAATATCAACAGAAATGGTTACATCTCCCCCCACCCAGAGGTTCTTCAAGTATTAGTAAACTTTCTACTTGCTTCCAACAATAAATAGGGGAGAAACTCACAAATCTACACTCTCAGGGCTTCTTTCACACACTTACATACAATATTCACACTACTCTTCTATGCTAATGGAGGTGGTGGCCTCTCTATTGATAGAACTTCCAGTGAGCCCTCTTTATCTCTAAGATAGGATAAGAAATCTACTCTGACGAATCATATTTCATACCTAACTCTAATGTAATGTAGCTAGCTTTTAAAAGATAGATAAACCTTATCCATTTCACATGGGTTCCAGGATGTTCTAGACTTTTTACAAATAAAACACCAAACTATTTATGACCTCATCATTGTCCGTGATTACCAATATAATATTTCTAATTCCTAATCATGTAGACCCTACCTTCTGCTACTTACCCCAACTTTGACATTTTAAACTTAACGGACCCCTTACGACAAATATGTTACTTTTACCACAACTATCATTGTACCTTTGACTAGACCATACTCTACTTTTATGGCGGCACCGTACTGATGGCACCATATCTTCTATTTGGACGCGACTAATAATTTATACTAAAGCATCCTTTCATAAGATATAAATTAATACAAATAGAAATTATCGGAGGAAATTTATGTAGAAGGTCTAATAATCCACCTATCAATCTAGGTATGCCCACTCACAAAAACTCCTTCACATAGGTATACATAGTCCTCAGTTTACTTTACGTAGGTGGTCTCACTCCTGCTCTCCTTCACATGGAATACATCTCCCATGGGATCCTCAAAATAGTGTACATTACCTCATCGGTCTCTTTTCTATAGGTGCAATCACCTCCTAATTCTCCTTGCATAGGTTCTCATTCCCTTCTAGGTCGCCTGCACATAGGTGATATCACCTCCTCAATCTCATTTGCCATGTTTATCACCGATAGGTCGCATGGGTGCATAGCTCTATTACACTGATACATCAGGTGTCTAATAAATCACCTATCTCAGAGATGGTCACACGGCCTTTATCTCATAAGCATCGGTTGATACCCATACAGTCAAATTTATCAGATAGCACAATCATCATCCATTACACTTGGGGGGCCATCATGCTTACTCTCCCCCCTCTAAACCATTTTTAGGTGTCTCAGTATTTTATTTATATTGTTCACTCTATTACTTTACATATAGTTCTTTGCCACCAACATCTTACACATATTGCTGCACTTGGATAATCATTTCCCAATGGGACCCACTCTGGATGCCATGAGTTCAAACCTTGCTATGAGGAATACTAGATACATGAATATCACACACTACATATTTTATGAATTGGTGCAGTCCCGACCACCTCGTTCTATCACACATTCATCATGACCCACTACCAGAGGACGAAATCTAGGGCCACGATTCATACTCGCTCAGAGTTAAATTGAAATGAACCTCAATCATTCACAACTCTTTACATCTACGCTTCATGGATCTATTATCTAGCATGATGTTCAAACCAGTTCCCGAGGACACAATTTTTTTTTTACGGTTCAGTTTGACTATTTGATGGGCATTATAAGAACCTCATCTCATATATAACATCATAACATACACTCAATGGGCACATTGCCTATATAAATCCCGGTTGTTATCTTCCAATCTCACTCATTCACAACATACTGAATATCTTAGTTACACATACTCTTGTTTGCTTATACTAGTTACATGAACACTTATTTGTGATGATAGACAAATACGTTGTATTCATCTATATTTATCATATACACAAGCATGTTCACTTGTTCTCCAACTTGCGATGTGGACTTTAATAGATCGTTAACGCAACATGGATGTTGGCACTGTACTCTTACCAATCCATCAAGGACTTAGGGCATCTAATTTCATACACACTAAGGTGAGCTATTATTTCATTATACTATTTCTCCATTTTTAATAGAACATTACTATATCAGATCATTCAGCCTTTAACATAATTTTTTAATCTTGCTAACATTGCGAATGGGTGCATTCATGTGTAACATTTCGTTGTGGAACTATTTTCCCCAAGATTTATGATGTCACTGTGATATCGTTTGTCATCGTTTGCACGATTTTTGTATGTCTTGCTTGTTCATTTTTGTATTACTTTTGTCCTCTTTAGCCCTACACGTATTGCGACGTGTGACAATACCCATGTTTGAAACTTGCTTTTTATGGTATACATCTATTTCTTGTTTGTTACATTACACATTATTGTCTATATGCATAGTTTTCTTGATGACACTAACACATGTTTCAGCCATTTTTTTTACATCTTCTTAGGTTTTTCTAAGACATTACTTCCCATGTAGGCCTCATTTTCGTATTAGATACAGTCCCTTTCCTTTGGGCCGCATATGCCTAGAGACATCGCATTGAACCAAAAAATGAGGGGGCATACCATTGGTGAATCAGTCACCCATTCAAAAAGTACACATCATAGTTCAGAACCTATACAATACATGAAAAACATAGTATGCAGTTACAAAAACATGACAGAATCTGAATCAGGTCCTCAAAACAGCAAGACCGGCGCCGTGTCAGATACAGACATAAGTGCTGGGTGTTCTGACCTTCCTGGTTTGCATGGACAAGGGTAGTTACAATGATTTTCTCATAATCAACATGGTTTTACAGTCAGTTTACACAATGAATTTGCGTTTTTAAAACAAGAAACAATCCTACAAACAATCAGGAATGCATTTCTATCTCCTTTTTTGTCTTCTTTTTATTGGATAGAGACTTTGATTGAATGGATCAAAATTGGAACAAAGGAAGGATCACACCATCTGCAGCTGGAGTATAAATTTGGGAAGCAACCAGGGATGGAGAATAACACTGACCTTATCCCCAATATTTCTTGTGGCATAGGTGAGATCGCCAAAAAAAACTTGCACTTGGCATGAGATGGCCCAAAAAATCACTCTTCTATAGCATTTCATGAACTTTTATCCTTGTACTCATCACAGATTAGGTGCCACATTTCTTTACTACTTTTTCACATTTTTACAATTTGGATTCATTTGTTCATATACACCTATTTACTACTCTTTTGTTCTTATCTTGCAAGGCCAGTCCTTATGGGAAACAACAATCATATTTCACAAAAGCATCAAACTAAAAATGAGACAAACACACACGCTTTCACCCCTATGACACTTACTATTCTTTATCTTCAACCTTCAGGTGTTAGTTACTCCGTTGATTTATCGGTCTCTTTGACAAGTTTTCTGCTATCCCAAAGACTGTTCAGGTACACATATCTTATGTACTTGATGTTATAGTTTGCACTCAACAAAAATAAAAGTGGGAGAAAAAGTATAAACATATCAACATTTGGGTACATGTCTAGGTCCTTAATCACATAACCAAATTCAATTAGTGATTACTCAACACGGAAAAAATTGTATTGACATCGATCTGTGGTCTATTTCTTTGTTTTTCTTTCTGTCTTTGTGGTGTTATTGTACACCCCACTTCCCAATATGACTTGACACTATTTCATCTTTCTTGGCTCTGGACATCAATGCCAGCGCCCTCATACCATATGGGAACCCCCAATTCTTGTATCTTACTTTCCCCTTTTGGATGTGTTTTTGGTGGTCGGCATTTGAATGTTAAAATACAAAGCTGATATGAAAATAATTAACGACCAAAGCTTAAGCATCTAACGATCACCACCTAAGTTTGCATCCAAAGGAATTCTAAGAGCATCAACGATCCATCTAGCTTCATTCAAGGGATAAGGGATTGCTTTATTCTGCATGCATTACTGCCATAGGCGGGGAAGTTCATTTGTTCTATACACACCATCTACTTACATTGTAACATCCTAGCTATATGTTGCTATTCGGTGCATATTGGCAAGGAGCTTGCCCAGGGAAGATTCTACACATGCACATAGAACGACAATGGAGTCTGAAATGTAGGGAACGCTATGTGCAAGTCACTCTATTGGGACCTCAGGATTAGTCTAACTCCCCTATTGCATCTTTTATTTTTAGGATTGATGTGTGTTTATGGATTTGCATGAGGTCTTTTGTTTTGAGGTTATAAGTGAACTCAACGAGCTTCCAGCAACATACTGGAATCAAAAGTGAAGGGTTTAGCGAAATAACTTGGGACACAATAAAATCCGTGCTGGATTATTTTGTTGGAGTTACAGTTCCAGGAGAAGAATGGGGGCCTATGCACCTTGACCCAGTCTAAGCGCCCTAGTCTTGACATATGGACATTTATACAAGTTTTTAGGTCGATTGTGAGAGTCTACCCTTATATTCATCAATTTTCCGCTTGGTATATCTCAAAGATTATTGTGAAATCATATAAGTATTATCCCTTCGCTTGCCCTAGGTTTCATTTATCTAGACTTATTCTCGGTTAGATGTGTACGTCATCACTATTCATTAATGTTACCATAATAGGTTCTACAAATTTCGTATTTGTTAAATCACCATCTTAAAACTTGACCAAAGGACGGAGGGTTTGTGAAGTGAGAGCGATCGGATAGGGAAGGAAGGGTGAGGGAAGGAGAGAGGGGAGGGGAGAAGAGCGGGGACGTCAAATCTTCTCTACGGGAGAGGAGCAGAGGAAGGAGAGACGGAGGAGGAAGGGTGAGAGGGGAAGAGGGATGACGTAGGGACTGGAAGGGAGAGAAAAGGGGGGCACGATGGAGCGACAGAGGGGGAGGGTAAGGGAATTGAGGGACCTGAGGGAGGTGGGAGGCGAGAGGGAGTCGATGGAGCGAGTGGGGTCAAGAGAAGATAACCTCCTTCGAGATAGACCCCTTCACCCCGTCTCGTCCCCTCCCCCCCCCGACTTCCAGCGTTCTCCAGATTTAGCCCCTTGCGACGGAGGGGAGGAGAGATTGTGGCCGCTACGGGAGCGAGGCTGACAGGCGCGGATCCGGGATTAGGGTGGCAGATCCCACCGGACCGAGAGGAAGCCCGCGGGGGAGGAGGAATTGAGGAGAGGAGGATACGGGGAAGCGAGAGGGAGGGAGGAGGAGATCAGGGGGATGGGGAGATCCCGGGACGGGGGGAGAACCAGAAGGGAGCACGAGGGAAAAGATATCCCACACGCCCACCAGCCACCACCCCTTCCGGTTGCCGCGGGAAGGGAGGGAGCGGAGGGCGGGGGGGAAGGAGAGGCAGGGGGAGATGAGAGCTAGAACGCTATGGATGCCGGGACGGGGTAGATTAACAGGGAGAAGGGGGAAGGCCGAGGAGGGGGCGGGGGGGCGAATCCTTGTGAGGAATAGAGGATCGAAGAGGCGAGATTCACCAAGGGGAAGACTCCTTACACTGCCATCCTTTAGCTGCAGGAGAGGGGGGGGGGAGGGGGATAATAGCTTCACCGGGCCCCCCGGGCCTATGGTAATTGTTCTCCGGAGGACGGGCGGATGTATGGAATTAACTATAGTCACATAAAATCAACTCCTAACTAAAGGACATGCATTGAGAAAGAGAAAGGGTCTAGCAAGAAATCATTATGCTACTTATTTTAGATTTCAATCCACAATAGGTGACATACCCAATAGAAACCGACGTCAAGTTTGGTTCTTAATGCTCATGGTATATGCATCTCCTTCCTTCCCTAACCAAAGATATCATGAGTGAAAATTTCGTGTGAAAATGATTAAGGTCCATTACTTTGAGTGGGTCCATCATGAACATCAGTCCATGATTGATCAAAAGCGTTCACCCTAAATTAAGAATTGAGATTTAAACTTAATAGGCTATCAATATTTCAACCAACCTAAGTGAATTATCACTATAAAAATGACGTCCATTTTCGGTTTATTTATGTGTTTCTATTGACTGGATCTTCCTTGACTAAACATGATCAACGGCACCATGAATGTAACATAGTATTAGTGAGAATGATTAGGTCCAACGTTTACTAGTGGTGTTCCTAATAACCCAGTCAATAGATCTTGGATCGAGCATTGTTCCAACCAAAATGATTAACTTGTTATTATACTCCATCGTTATTCATCAATTTAAGCCATACTAGGCGACATATTGATAGAAAAAGACATCCATTTGGGTTCTCAATTTTTTTTCTTAAGATGGATTCTCATTGTCTTCGCAGGATCAAGGTTACCATGATGTGACATATGTCTTTAGGGGGATGATTATTGTATAGTTTTTAATACCTAGTTAGTCTAGTGTTATGAGTGGTAATCTTACAAATCAATTTGTAGACCCGGATTTAAAGAAGGAATTCCACCCTAAATCATAAAAAGGATTCGATATTCCAAGTATAAATTTTAATCCCATCATCCCTAGAATTACCCATAATACTATGGAATCGATCAAGTACTTGTTAGGCAGGAATCACAGCACCCCTGAATGCCTACAAACCAAACGGGTTGAGACCTCAGTGTGAATGCACAACATGGAGATCTTCAAGGTGTGTTGAACGTGTGAGTTGAGAGAGCTCTTCGGATGAAGTATGGCTTCCTTCCTTGTTCATGTGTGACACCAAACAAATTTGACCAGAGGATCATCCTAAGTCAAATTTTTTTTTTTTTTTTTTTTTTTTTTCTACTATACCACGGAGACAAGGTTAGAGAGATGCAAAGAAATTATTAAACCTAAGCTAACAAGGTGTGACACCAAAGGAATGTGACACTCATTTGCAGTTAACATTAGACCACAAAAATGTAATATAAAACAACATGCACAAATGACCAAATCGCAAATGAGAAATTAGAAAAGAAATAACGGAATAAATGAGAGGGTCGAGAAAACAATCCACATAAATATATATATGCTCAGGAGTCGATAAAGTATACTGCCGTAGCCAAGAGGCAAAAAAATATGGCAGTAAAACCTCGAAGGGGAGGCTAGGAAAGGCTCCACAATTTTTTTTTGTGAAAAAGAAGGAGGAAGGGAGCCATTAACAGAAAAGTCCAACCCTTTATAAGAGCCTGACCCTTCTTTATAGATTCAACATAGATGGGGAAGAAAAGAGAAGGAGGAGAGAAGAGCGGGGAAGGAAAACAGTCGAAGCTCACCACTATCATCAATTACCTCATGTAAAATCACCCCAAATATATATTGATTACTGAAATCACTTATTACTCATTCCGAGCCGTGAAGGAGAGGATGAATGAAACGAAGATTGATCAAATCGATTGGTGTTGTGGTAAATAGATCATGTATAATGCAGGCAGATTTCTCATTTTTTCTCCACCTAACTCCCCCAAAATTAAGACTCAGATCTTCATTGCTGGGAGAAGCTAAGACTTTCAAACGGTGCCAGATTTGTTAGGATTTGAGCACAGAGAATGTGAAAGATATGCCCATCATTTAAATTTTGAATCAGGGCCATAAAAAAATGGAGGGAACCAACTACTAAACGGGCCCCCTTGAACCAGAACACATGGAGGATTGGGCTGTATGAGGGAAGCCTTTATATTTTACTTTGAAGTGGCAACCGGGCTGAAACGTGGTTTCTCCTGGGCTCGGTCAGTTCTTCAAATTTGGCTAAGTATTTTGATAGGGGGGTCATATATTTGACCGTGGACAAACAGGAGGTCTGACGCTCATTTGGGACTCCTTTCTCCAATTTTACCCTTGACTTAGTGTCGCTCTGAACACTTGGCAATTCTACCTCATACTCTTTTTGACTTTTTTCAACCCTCCCGATCTATCCTTTATGAAAAATCGGACGGTGGAAGGTTCCACGTTACTTAGAAATGATACACTCGGATTATGTCCTCTTGAAGCAGATAAGTTGACTGTAAAGGCTTCCTAAAATAGACTCTTGGACTTTTTCAATGCCACGCCTAACTTTTTCGGGCTTGAATACGTGGTTGAGCTAGCATTCGTTTGGAGATCACCTTTTAGGCCACACCTTGAAATTACACCGACCGCAACAGTGGAGCCATCCACAGACTATCTATACTGAGCCAATTTTGGGCCTACTCTGTCCCACTTTTACTTGGTACGTGGTGAAAACCTGGGCTCATTTGGGCCTCTGATTTGAATCTACCTTGGAGACGCACTGAGATGATGCGTGAAAACTTCTGCTAGCACTTCTATACTGGTCTTTTTTAGGCTCCCACGTCGACTGTTGGAATACTATACTATGACTTTGCCCTCGTTTGGGATGAAAACACGTGTGGGCCTGGACGCTTTTCAAGTCCTCCCTTTTGGATTCAATTTGGAGACACGCCATTTGTGAACACTTGGCAGTGTCTGATGTCTCCTCCATACTTAGGTGTTTTTGGGTCTTCGGCAGGTTTCAGAACTAAAGACTTTGAAATTTCGCAGTTCCTTCTACTTTGAGCCTATGGCTTAACAGTGCCCTCTCATCCCCGACCCTGCGATTCCATTTCTGAGCCACCCACCTGAATCTATTTGTGGATTTGAAGTAGGGGTCACTTGCGATATTCCTTGCTCGAATTTCTTCTTTGACGAAGGCATTTGATCTATTTTGCCGGGGAGAAATCTGGGATAACAATTTGGTGACTCGCAGGGGTATGGCCTACTAGCTGAAGAGGATCAGTATCCTTGAAGCACCCATTTTAGCGTGGCGGTCAAGAATGCTGGCCTGATACTAATATGCCTATGTTCCGCGAGCCAACCGTTTACAATCTCAATTCTCATAAGAAATTCTTGAAAACACGGTTTTTAGAGTAGAAAAGTTTCTGACAGTGGCGGCTGATCGGTCTTGAATGGATTGTGTCGAAGAGAATTTCTAGTTGTCTGCCTGATTGATTTGGAGATGGCCATACTACAGGAAACTTTGGGTCTCTTGTCATGAATACTAAGAGAGATAGACGTTCACCTTGGAGGTACTGTTCGCCCTATGTAAAACGAAACCTTTGGAGCAACAAAGAACCTGTACCACAACCTTCGGGAAACAAAAAATACACTACACATAACCAATATGCCATACACACTTATGGAAATTTAAAATCCTTGCTAATATTTATAGGGGTGGAAACTGCCATCAGTAGCAGTGTTTGAGAAGGATCCCGGTGCTAGGATCTGTAATCTTCGCAATCCAATTAGGCAGTGGAAGGCGTGCTTACTTGCACTCTGTGATAATGTAAGGCACTCCAACGGCCTCAAATTTGGAGTGTCGTACTGTCTTTGACCCAATTTGCATCCCAACTTTAGACTAATTTCCCTTCCTGGAGGGTCTTCATCCTGTTGATCAAAACCTGTTTTATCACTGCCCGATCCCGCTTTCCATGACCTGCATACATGCTCTCTTTCCTTCTCCTACCTCCAGCATCTTGCATGACCTGATTTCCCATGGGTTCAAACTCAATGGTCTATAACTATTTCATGAGTCCAGGTGGGAAACCCCAAGGA
Organism: Taxus chinensis; assembly: GCA_019776745.2. NCBI lineage: Eukaryota > Viridiplantae > Streptophyta > Pinopsida > Cupressales > Taxaceae > Taxus > Taxus chinensis. The sequence goes on from CM034146.1 coordinate 218,261,434, forward strand.
GATGGGAAATTCGGCTCCTTTGCCATACACAATTTGTTATGGGCGCGATACATGTGGAATTTGGGTGTGATGCTATCAGACCCATAGAGCTAATTGGCCCTTGGATCCAAGTCTGGTTCATCCAGAGTCCTTCTGATATCCTTAATAGGTTCTTATGTGTGGACTGGATGGCCATTACCCTGAGGGTAATAGTGACGATGAGTGTGAGGTACACACCATCTTAAACTACGCTATGATCCTTGTACCAAGGAATGCCAAGGCAATCTGATAGAATAGTGGCAGGGACTCCAAACCTGGTGATACCCATAGATAATCCAAAAATTGTTGAATTCATTGCTGATTTTAGTGCCATGCTTCGGTCTGCTTGGTGAAATAGTTAGTTGCAGTAAGTAGCCACTTGTGGCCTTGACGGGAATTTTGGGTTAATACCCAATGAAGTCTGTCCAAGCTGCATGAAGGATGTTCACTTAAAAATGAGCTGAAGGGGATGGCGTCTAGATTTTTTGTTTTTCTTTTTTTTTTTCCCTTTATTATGAAGAATGCACCTATCTTTACATTATGACCCATGAGCGAGCAGTTCCTGAACATGTAGGCCAATAAACCTGCGTTCATGATTTTGAGAGCATTGAGCTCAGGGGGTGGAAGAGTGACATCATGCCTCTCCCATTATGGAATTCAGGCAAACACTCTCTCAGTTTGGCAAGTCTCAATGCATCTCAATAGAAGACTCATGATATCCTTCTTAAACAAGGACACCACAACAATCACATATGGGATAGCTTCAGTCTGAAGGATCTTCTCATTTCTTGTTCCACTTAGAGGTCACAATCATGTTTGAAGGTAATGCACTAGGGCCAGGTCCAACATGAGCAGGTTTACATTACTAGCTTGGTTGCCTCTTGATCATTCTATAGAAATAGGACCTCCTCTTTTCCTCCCACTGACGCACCTTGCTGATGGGCGGGTGAGCTGTTCAAATAGTCCATTGCCCGCCACTAGTTGGTCACCTTGATCTCAATGTCATATTCCATACAGAGTGAGCCACCCACTACCATATTCTCATTCAAATCCTTATTTCAAAGGGAATTCCTTAAACTCACATGGATACTAGCAGTTCAATCTGTTATTTGCGACCAATGTCTAAAATTCTCGCAATCTTATGATAATAGCAAGGACTATTTTCAATGAAATAGCATTTCCTTCGTATATGGTCATCCAACGCTTAGTGAAGAAAGTTAGGTTGCTTTAACTTCTTGTGTGATAGACCAGATGGCTGAGAGTGTGTCTAACCCTCCGAAAATATATAGCCATGAAATATTTGAGAAGAAATCTGGTTAATGAGATGTGGAGCCTATGATTTGCAAGATTGATGGCCTCCAAACTCTATTTTCCTTTGTTTGTCCCATTAAATGCAAGAATCTTCTTTAACATCATTGGTAAGGCTTACAAGAGTAGCAAACGTTAGGTATAAAACATGTGAACAAAGTTTTCCTCTCAAGAAGCTGGGAGAGACTTCTATGTTGGTAGTAATGGAAGTGTCTAGATGGCTTCAACCTTTAAAGAGCAAATTGTCAATCTTCGCGAGAGCAGGTGTCCTAAAAAATTTCCTTTCATATGCCAGGAACACACACTTTTTTTGGGTTATGACACCCCAAACCTTCTACATCACTCTAAATACCTGTCTAAGGTGGAAGAGATGGTCCTGTATGTAATATTTTGGAGAAATAGTGACATCTCAAGATAAATCAGAACTTGTTGTTAATTAAGCTTGAATGCATGTCCATAAGGCTCTCTAAAATGTTTTGCTCCAGCATTTGATAGTCCCAATGCATCTTCTTATAAGCATAGGTTCCCCATTTGGTGGTGAAGGTTATCTGAATTGATTTCTTCCTCACGGTTATCTGGTTATAACCCTAAGTAGCCAGCCAACAATGGAAACCCTATTAGAGCCAGCAACGACTGTAGGATCTTTCCATTTGATGGAATGGGTAGTGATCTTAAGTGTGCTCATTGAGCTCATGAAAGCTAACACACAACTTATTTCTCCATTTTTTCTTTCTCAAGGCACAATTAGCAAACCCAACGCGAATGCTTGATTGGAAAAGATGATAATGACTCAATTAATTTATTCACTTCTGTTCTCATGAGAAGGCTCAAGTGGGGATTATTGGCCTTTGTTTCTGTCTAAAAGCTTAGCTCCTAGATCCAACTCGAGGTGTGTTGTGCCAATTGGGTTGAAACTGCTAAATCTTTATAGTCCAGGAAAAACATTGGTTAACTCTTGAAGAGTTGGAAAAATTAGATTCTTATTGTTGAGTGTTTACCCCGCCAGCCAATCCTCAATGTTTACTTCTGCTTATAAAAAATGGTCTGAATCTGCAACACCTTTACCAGACTATTCCTTTCTTTGCAAAATTGGTCATTTGGGTTGAAGATTGATTCCAGAGGATGAGACCCTTTGGAAAGTTTGTTTTAGTCCTTAGCTGCACCCACCACTTGATCTCCATACTGCATGTTCCAACTGGTCTTGATTCTAGAGGGAACTCAGCTTCATCTTGTAGAAAGTGACAATTTGTGATCATTTCAAAATACTTGCTAACTGATGTTGTTGTCTATGACAGCTGCTTACAAAACAACTGATATGGGGCTAGAGCTTATCATTATAATACTCTCCACAACATCAAAACATTGCCCCAATGTTGCAATTTGTCTGTTGCCTTCATTTTTCTTTTGGGGTGGATGTTAATGTGGAATGCTGAAAATCATCAATGAGGGTCCCATCCATGGGGTCTTGTTAACTCTTAATAGGTCATTCCTGACAGCATTCTATCCTTGGATTTGATTAGGATTAGACACGATTTCACTATATCACCCAAATACCGGTAGTCGTGATTTCCTGGTTTCTGCCCAATGCAGTCCAGGACCAAATCCTCATACTCTACTGTAATATTTGAACAAGAAAATTGGAAATAGAAGGTCAAATAATATTTTATACCTTTAGGCGAGACAAGCATAGCTCCTCCCCCAGCTCCCTGCCTACTTCTAGAGCCATCAAATAACAATTGCCATACCTCATTGTCATCTTTGTGGTCTGGCTTAATGATGTCAAGAAGAGGCCATTTTTCTTCATGCACATAGTAGAATCCTCCATCTCTTTGTAGGGTTCAAAATCAGTCTTTGTCAACCATTCATCGAGATAGGTCAAGTCTAGATACACCCCACCTTGGTATCTGTTTTCACACGTGCCTGGGAGATCCTCTAAATCAAAGGCTGAGTTAGGTGCATTGATCGACTGGGGACATAAGATCATATGAGAAATCAACAATGGGTCAGGGACCTGATTGTGGCTTAGCCACATTACGTTATTGAAAGAGGTGGACCAATCGACGGACAAAATAGCCCCCCATGCTAGTAGGGAAGGTCTCTTCAGACAAACATAAGCAAAAATGGGGTGGCCAAGTTCTTTGACTGATCATTTTGAATAATAAAGTCACATTGGGCTAGGCATGCAGTGTGAGCTCAATATTGCTGATTCGATAGTTGTCAATTGTCCCATCTAATTACATACCCCCTCGAGACAAATTCATATTGAAGGCCCAGTTGAGCAGCTATTTGATGGGGCATTACAGAGCTAATGCCCCCAAATCCGCATGTTAATTGGGTAACAAACTGTCTCGAATGATTAGAAATATAGAATGGAGGAGGACTCAATTCTGACCTTGTTGTGCTCCCTGGTTTCTCTCAGGAGAGCTATTATTGGTAAAAACTTTCTCTTGTGGATAGGGTTGTTTGAGCTTGCATCAATGGCCATAGAAGCGGCCAACAAGATCTCTATGTCTCTGGAATGGCCAGGCGACTCCACATTGATTATGTGTACATGTCTTTCTTCATCTGTTCATTGATATTAAAGGGTTATTCCCTCTGCTTCCCCTTCACTGGTATAGTTGTTCTCTTGCACATGGGTTGCCCAACCAATGGTGAGTGGAGTTGGCACGTGGATTAGCGGTTGATTCACCTATGGGAGGTTGCATTTTGGATACCAATGCCTGTGTTGGAGTAATGGGGGTGAGGATTTTGACTTTGGTGATGGTTCCCTCTCAATACTTCGTCTTCTGACAGTGTCATGGGAGCAACACTTTGAGAGGAATGATCTTCCGCAGAAAGTCCTCAGCTGTTGCCAATGACAGCATAGTTCCGTAGAGGTGTTCTACTGGCTCCTTACTGTGGTTTTCTTCTTGACTAGATATTTATGAAACAAAAACTGGTTTACACCATAGGGCTTGCCTTAGTGCACCATTAAAGCACATTGATTGTAGAGGCTATGGACATGGGAAACACCAATCATATTCTTGGCCATGTGTTTTGTGCTGGAACCAATGCCCTTTGATGGTTTGAGTGTGTTCTGGGGTCATATGACCAGAAAGCTAACAATGAGGTTGTCCTGTTTGGTTTGATTTGGGCCATATATGGGTTTAGGGGGACTATTTGCATCGATATGGGGGTTCTCAGCCTTTGATACTGAGCTTGAGGCTGATATGGCTGGAATCGGGAGCTTGTTTCCTCTTGATGTTGAATAACTCCGTACCTAGGTATTGAAGTTGTTTCATAACTTCTTGAAGCTCTTTTGAGGTGCTAGAGGATGAGGTAGAGAGCTCAGCTGAAATCTGATTCATAGGAGTAGTTATAGGAGCTAATGTGGGGTTGGAGGGTGACTGGGCTTACTAATTCGGGGTAAGATGAATGGGGGACTAGGAGCAAGCTTTCCAGCTTGGAATTTTCAACAATTTTCAACTTCTATAAAATGTGTAGGTTGTAGGGTGAATGGTGACTACCATTAATTTAATCATTTAAGCAATTATCAGATTAAAGCTCGAAGAAAGTATAGAAGACACCTCTTATGTGGGCTTTACAGCCACTGGAATCCTGTCCTGTCCTTTGCAATTGAGATTGACATTTGTTTGACTGGTTCATTCGGAGCTCTTTTGATTGTTGCACTGCTCCAACAAGGACATGTTATCGCCCTTTCTCAAACTGGTCATGAAGGGCTCTACACAGATGTCCCAAGTTTCTGAATAAGCCTTTCTACATTACTCCTGAACATTGTGAAGCTTTGCCCTTGAGTGAACACACAGAAAATTGACCCCCACGACTCCACCAGCAAGGTCATCTCAGTGATCTTCTGGATTGTACAGCCCCCCCCCCCCCCCCCCCCCCCCCCCCCCCCCCCCCATCTTGTACACTGTCTGAACGTGGTTACCAGGAGAGTCTGGTTCTCCAGTGAAATATGGGGTGCTCTTTAATGCTGCCACTGGGACTGGTTTTATCCTAAGGCGAGTTGGTGCTACTAGTGAAATTGACATAAGGATTTGGTTGTGCCATCATGATTGGCTTGAGGACCTTTATTGATTGAATGAACGGCCTTCTAGGAGGAGGTGTTAACAAGGTTCTATTCGGTGGAGATGGAGACCTTTTGGGATCATCTTCCCCTTCTTCCTCTTTCTGGGGACAAGTGAAGATAGACAAATAGTCCCTCTTTTTTGGTTCTTGGGACCTTGTTTTTATTTTTCTCATGAATTGGACAGCTGGGAATGGGAAAATAGTGGATTCTGCTCTTTTGGAGAGCCACGATTTACAATTTCAAGACTTTTTCATAAACCACAATCCAAGTAAGGCACATAAATATTGCTTGCAATAAAGGATGGAGGACTTCTTGGTCCCACCAGGCATGCCAAAAACGTTAGTGTAGAAGAACAACAAAACCCCTGAATGCCTGTAACCAAATGGGTGTAGACTCTCAGTGTGATTACAAAACATGGAGCATATCTCAAGGTTTGGGACCTTGTGAGTTGAGAGAGCTCTCTGGATGAAGGTCGGTTGCCGATCCTTGTCAGGGGTTACAAACAAATTTGCAGAGGATCTATCCGAAGTATATTCATCTACAAGGAGACAGGGTTAGAGGAGATTGCCCAAGAAATTAAACCTAAAGATAACAAGGTGAACACAAAAGGAAGTTAGACACCGTTTAAGCTTAACACAGACCACAGGGAATGTAATATGAAACAACATGCACAGATGACCAAATCACAATAAGAGATCAGAGAGACAATAATGAATACATGAGAGGGTCGGAAAACCTCCACTCAGAAATATAATATTGTTGTCAGGAGTCGATACAGTATAATGAGTAGCTGAGAGGCAAAAATATTGCATTACAACCCCAAAGGAGATGCTAGGAAAAGGCTCCACCAAATCTCTTCTATGAAAAGGAGGAAGGGCGCATAATAGAAAAATGTCCAACCCGTTACATGAGCCCTGACCCTTCCTTTATAGATTCAACCGAGGATAAGAAGGAGAGCGAAGTGAGAAAACCGGTTCGAAGCTCAAACACTATACATCAATACCTCCTGTACATCCCACCCCAAATCTGTCTGTCTGCTCAATTAACTCGTTGGCTGCTAGAAGGAGGAGGAATGATGATTCATCAAATCCGATCTAGTGGTTGGGGGAAATAGCTCTGTATTAATGGTTAGGAGGAGAAAATTTCTTCATTTTTCTCCACTAACCTCTTCCAAAATTACAAGACTCAATATTCATGGCATGGGAAAAGCCAAGTCTTTCCACCGGTGCTAGATGTGTAGAATTCTAGAGCACCAAGCTGAAATCTATTCCCATTTAAAGTTTGAATCAGGTCCATCCACAACTGCGGGAACTAACACCAAAGGGCCCCCTTTTAAACGGAAAGACACGCAGAGGATTGGCTCCACAGTCTGAGGGTAGCCTTTGTATTTTCTTGAAGAGTGGCGTTGGCATGACACGTGGTTTCTCCCAGGCTCTTTTAGTTTCTTCATATTTGGCTAGTCTTATGACTTAGCGGGGGGGGTCATATATTTAACAGGGACACAAGAGGGCCTGATCGCTTCTGTTTGGATCCTTTCTCCAATTTTACCCTTGGACTGAGCGTCGTGCTGAAACTTGGCCCATTCTACCGACCTACTTTGTTGGGACTTTTCGACCCTACTGACTCTGTCCTTTATTGAAATGGACGTGTTGGACGGGGTTCTGCACTAACTTAGGAATCCACATGGCTTCTGTCCTTGAAGGGGAATGTCAATGTTGACATGATAAGGTTCCTGCCAGACTCTGGGACTTTTCCAATGGGCCACTACTACAGTTTTCAGGCCTGAATCGTGGAGAGTCGCACTTCATGTGGAGATCACCTTTGGGCTGCCACCTTGAAATGAAAGTGACCCACGCAAAAATGGAGCATCCGCAGGGACTCTCTATAATTAGCCGAGTGGGGACTACGTTGTCCCACTTTTAACTGGGGATACATGGTGAACTTGCACTCATTTGGGCCTCTACTTTTGGGATCTACCTTTGGAGATGTGTGCCGAGATGAGCGTGACAAATTTGTAGCACTTCTATACTTGTATTTTTTAGGCTCGTCATGTACCACTTTTTATTTTTAAATGTTGACTACCCGTTTGGGCTTGAGACACATGGGGCCCTGGTGCGTGTTCAAGTCTCCCTTTTGGATTCAGCTTTATAGATGCACCATTTGGACACTTGGCCTAGCGTAAGTTGTCTCCTCCAGACTTAGGTGTTTTTGTTGGTCGTTTCTGAATGGTTTCAGAATCTGAAGACGTAAAAAGTTCCGTTCCTCCTCCTTGAGCCTATGGCTTCTTTAACACTGCCTTCCTTCCTAAAACTGCTATTCCATTTCGGAGCCCACCGAAATTTGTTTGCTGGGGGGGGATTTGACGCACGGGTGTGCTTGCGAGCCATTTCTAAAATTCCTGACTACCCGGGGCCATTTGGTTCTATTTTGTCCAGGGGAAAAATACGGATAACAAACCCTTCGACTGCCTTACCTCCACTTTACCCCACAAAGTGTTGATAGGGGAATTATTGGGGGTTCCCTCTCACGTTAGCTATTTCCTTGTTCTAGGAGAATATCCTAGGATTTGAACATTCCAAGCCAATATGGCAAGAATAAAGTTCTTTACTCTACTATTTGACCTATTCATAGAACTAATCCTAGACCATATCCCTACATAATTACAAAATAAAGGGGTGTCACAAATCTCTTTTGATCTATTTTCCCCCCCATAGAATGAATTTTTTATCCCCAATAAATGGTCGAGCATCATTCCAATCCACCATGATTAGGAACAAAGAAAAGGTTATGAGTGATATTAATAGGCAATAACATCATCTTAGCTAGCTATTCTACAAGGTAGTATATCGGATGTGTTTTGACCACCTCACTCTTGGATGGGGTTAAACGTTTCATTTTGTAATTTGTAAACAAATGGAATACCCAATGGCTGATCTCCTCTACTTCCATTGAGGATCTTCTATGTTGTCACAAAGATTGGCCCTTTTTCATGTGGGGAGAACATTTAATTTCTTCTCTATGTGAAAATTCATGTTTCATATCTCTTATATATTCCACATGATGGATGAATGAAGGCATATACTAATTAAAAACAAAAGATTTTGCTCTAATAAAAGGGATTTAAAATGGTCGTGGGGATGACACAAAATTGTTGAGTAAGAAGGATCATGTCGTCGTTATCATTACAAGATGGGATCAAAAACGAATGGTCATCTACTTGTAGACACAAAATCACACACGTATTACTATTTTACGTGTACCACAAGTTGTTATATATAAGGATTCAAGTAAGAAAAGTATTCTTGGGGGACAACACTTCCCAGTCTCATCACTGGTTTGAGTGTGCTATGTCCTTTTGTTCGGTTGCTGGAGCCGTTTTCATGTGAGAAATTGTTGAAGGATGTACACTAAGAGTACTATACACTTTCAAGTAGTTGGCCATCAGGTTCAGGGGTTGGCAGACCCCGGTGTAGGGTCCTGGGAGCAAGCCCCCGAATTTTTTGGGCCTCTTTAAAACGTTTGCCCGATAATCAGGAAACATGATTTCTCATATGGGCGGGTTTTGACCCAACTAGTTTATGGGAGGATGGTTTTGGCCTGGTTTTGATACCCACGGTTTTTTAAAATGCTTTAGCAGACATATATTTATATGGTTGTGACGCATATGGTAATATAATGTAAGCATTGCAGATGTGCTTTGAATTTGGGGGTGTAAATTTTATAGAGTTGTGGAGCATAGCCCAAAAAGATTGGGTATGTACTGAGAGGAGCGTTGGCTTGTAATCAATCTAGCAAGTGAGTCTTAGTGGAAGTAGCCCCAATTGCGGGTGTGAACCGCGTTAAATACTGTCTCTTTGTGTTGTGTTATTTTATTATGCAATTTATTTGAGATTGTGTAAATTTTCTGCATATTAGTTTTAATGTTGACGATTATGTGAGGGATTATTCCACATATTTTATCCCTTATTTCCCTAACAATTGGTATCCGAGCATGGTTTGGTTTGCCTGAAAGGTTGAATCAAAGGGAAATTTTTATCGTGAGGGGAAGCTTATGGTAGATGTGGAAGATCTAGGTTGGTTGATAAATTCAACAGGAAATTTTTTTAGTTTTTGGAAGATGCAGATGCAGATTACCTTTATCAGAAGGATCTTTATATTCCACTGTCTGAGAAGGTGAACAAAACCCCGAGCAGGACGAGGGAATGGGATTTCTAGATAGGAAGGCACTGGGAAAATCCGGTGGTCTTCATCTTTGGTATTTAATGTTCAAAGGAAAATACTAAAAAGAACTGATGGATGCATTAGGGAAGTGTAGTGAAAAACCCTTTGCCTCGGAATAAATATTTTTAATGAAAATTTGTTTACTATGAAGATGTCGAGAATGGTGGGGCGTTGGTTCAGTAGGTAAATCAATCTAAATGATTTCTGAAATATAAGTGTAAATTATAATAAATCAACATGAAATTGTTACAATCTCACCCATGAGGTACTTCAAGTGTTACTGAACTTCACTTTCCTTCCAACAATAACTATGGGAGAAACTTCACAATTACACCTCTTAATGGCTTCTTTAACACACCTTCAAATGATGGCTTCCTTTACACACTTACAATACAATATTTCTCACTACTTTCTTCTATGCTAAATGAGGGGGGTGGCCTCTCTATTTATAGAACTTTCAGGCTTATTCACCTTATCTCTAAGATAGGATAAGAAATCTACTATGACAAATCATATTCATACCTTAACTCTTATCTTTACATGTAAGCTTATCTCTTTAAGATAAGATAAACCTTATCATTTCACATGGGTTCCACATTTTTAGAATTTTTCCAAATAAAATATACACAAAATATTTATGACCTCACTCCTTGTCCTTATTACCAATATAATATTTCTAATTCCTAATCATGTAGACCCTACTTCTCTACTTACCCCAACTTTGACATTTTAACATTACCGGACCACTTACGACAAATATTTACTTTTTACCACAAACATTCCTATTGTACTTTGACTATTACCGTACTATACATCATTGGCGGCGTCGTACTGGCAGTGCCATTATCTTCTATTGGACGCTACTACTAATTATACTTAACAACATCCTATTCCTAATACATATATTAATGAAATAGAAATTACGGAGGAAAATTTTAGTGTCGACAGTTCCCCATGGTTCCCGTCATGTTCTGTAGTTTAACTATGACAGTACAATTCCTGTGACGTTGTTTGGCATATCTCCGTTATCCCCAGTTTTCCTTTCCATGATGCCGCCCTTGATTCACCTTGCTTCACTCTGCGTGGCTCCTCCTGATTCATTGTGGAGTTGGGCTTTGTCTGCATGTTCTTTAACACATGTTCCCCCTTTTGGCTACCTATTCATCCCAAGTGTATTTCCTTCCACTACCCTGTGCTTCCCCCTAGACCCAAAAATTTATTTATACCAACTTATTTCGGGGCTTGCAATCCACTAAAGGCCCATCTCATTTAGCTACGCCATAATGGTGCCATGTGGCATCCCTTTGCCGTTCGATCCTTGCCTTGTGGCAGCTTCAAACTCCATCGATTGTCCCTACGTTGACTGCATCTTAGCACCGCGGACTCGATTTTTTTAAATCCACCTTGAGTTGATTTTGTTGGAATTACCACAACCATTTCTACAACAGTACCAAAACACTCGTTGATCACATATTTTCATATTTGATAGGGTGAAAAAACTCTTAGGGAATGAAAAGAGTCTTATGAAATCACCCACTAAAAATGGTGATTCAAGCATTTACCGCAGTAAAAAATGCAATGCAGTAGCTGGTAAAGCTTAAGACATGGCCCTATGAGGTTGTAGAGCTCGGTTGAAATATAGGGTGATTTTGTGACATGTGCCACACTCTACTTGGGTTTACATTTGACACACGGCACCCTCTGGTTCATTTTGGGGACACCTACGTGTTGCCCATGCATTTTTCCTTCGCCCCATGTTTTCCCTTTTTTCCTCCACATGTTCTATCTTTCAATTCCCCTTGCTCCCTTCCAGACCCAAAAGTTTATAAACCATAACTCATTCCACAGACTTCGCATCTACAGCAACCCATTTTCCCACGATGTGCTAGAATGGCAACACATGACATCGTTCGACCCTCACGTTGGACCTAAAACCTTAATCAATTATGACTGATTATGTGGGCTTACATCAGTCCTAGTGCATTTGCATTAGAGAACCTTGGGATCTTGACACATGTCCACCTTTGTCTTTTCTTTCCTTTTCCTACAAAAAAGGGCGGGCAACGGGCAATGGGATACACTATAACACTGAAATAGCAAGTTATTATTATGCATTGGATTTCATAAGTACGTTTTATTTGAAATTTGAATCAATGTAACCGTTACATTATACCCACTCATTAAAGCTCAGCAATCAATCGACTTTTAGCCCTGCTAAATTTAGTGACAACACATGTGATTTTGCCAAATATGTCAACCGCCTCTAAAGGTCAAAGCGTTGGAGGGAAGACCCAAAGCCAAATCCAAATTTGTCTTATTCCATAGATTTCACATCTGCGAAACCAAACCCTTTGAGAAACGCGTAAAATTGTGCCATGTGGCTTCCTCTTCATCGTAGGATGCTCAATTCCTCTGCATCACAATGACGTATATAACATTTTATATAATTTGTATGCTTTGGCAGGATATATGCCATTCATGGCCTTGTTTATAAAGTTCATAAAACCACCTTTATATGTAAATATAAACAATATTTGCTTACATTTGATATCATCTAGAAAAAAATATGGTATGAAACACATGGATTTGTGAAATTCTATGCCTATGCAAGTTACTGTTATGATACACAACATGTAACCATGCAACGTATGTTGAAAAGAAAATCCTTAAATCGGATGCAGCCACAAAAAAATTGAAACCAGCTTGTGCTTTATCAAATCTAAACATAACCAAAAAATTACAGGAGAGCTGGAAACACAACGTTTGAAACAGGTTGCTTACCTCCTACACATGCGCCATATCGGGTTGTTTAAGGCTCAACAACTATCTATATTGACCGCCGTCCTTCAATTAGTTTGCTATAGAATTATTATTAGCATTCATATTATTCGATTAGTTTCATTATTTATACCGCCGCATCACAAAAATGTGAAAAGCTTTGTTAATTGTTTTATAAATAGGATGGTTGAATAGAAAATTAGATTTAAGATTTTTGAGTTATGTTCTTGTTGTCCAATTAAAGACATGTAAATACATATTTGCATGTGTTAAACGTGCTTATTATTTTAAAGAATAGTGAACATTGCAATAAATAATGTTGTATTTAATATTGTCAATGGTCTTTAATATATTATAAAAAAGTTATTTTACATATCATTATTAATTTTGTACTGATAAATTTCCGCACCCTTATGTCAAATTTTAAAATTAATAAAATACAACTAATCTATTTCAATGCATAGACTTTATACTTCTTTATGGAGGGTCATCTCCATTTATTATTTATAAACTAAGATTTTTAAATCTAGGTAGGAGTCGAGATAATTGTAACAATACCGTCAATAATTTCTTTTTGAATAATATGTCAGATCTATTTTTTTACATGTTATTTCATTCCCTTCTGAATTGATTATTTATTTCATCATTTTCTTACAAGATTTATCTGTGCAAATATCCCAGGTTAAAAAATCAAGGTAAATAGACGACCTAAATAGAGCAACTGATCTCTTGCTTTGTTCCCCATTTGGATTTTGAGACAACCCACATATTATTAAACTTGTTGTGTTGGCTAGATTTTCTGCATAGCTGAAAACCTAGGTAGTCATGAGATAAATCTCCCTCATTTACCGGTGAGACTCCCATGTAAGATTTTGTCAGTTATATGTCCTAATATCTATTTGTTGGTATTACTTTAACTATATAGCTCATGAACCATAGCTAGACAATTTTGCAGCAAGTAAGCAGTTGTAAGAGAAAGGAAATATCTGCAGAAGAGGAAAACAACAGAAAGCAGGAAGAAAAGAAAGAAGATGTGCAACCCAATCAATAGTTCACATAGTTGATCGCATGCACATAGATAAAATAAATGGATCTTTTAAATACAAAATTTTAGGCAAAGGATAGTTTCAGATCCAGATCTAAAATAACACAAAGTCATGAATAGATCTAGAAAGAAATAAGTAAAATACACTGTTGACACAAAGTTCTTCGGAAATCTCTTCTCTATTCCTCTGCTTGTAGAAAACTATTAGGGGTTTTAGCTCAAAGTCTGTAACACAAGAATGCTAATTACAAATTCCAATCTTTTAACCCGTAGGTTCTTCCTCTACTTATAGTGTGTAAAGGAGAAATTACAAACGGGAAATTGCAACTGAACTAGAACATGAAGAAGTAGTAAAGGGAAAATTTGACAGTAATCTTCCTAAAATTCCTCTCTTAGTGACATGCATGAGGAGTTTAAGTCAAAATTGTGCACATCTGTGACTTATCTTAAAGAATCTTCCCAAATAACTTAAAGTAATGGTTTTTAAAACCAATAACTTTAATTTTACATTTTCATCCGAGAACATAAGAAATAAAAGAAGAAAGAAGAGAAGAATGAAGATCTGCCAGCTGTAACAACTACATTTTCTTTTTGTTCTGATATTGAATATACTTGTCAAACATGTAATTCAACATCTTCCCATCTGTTTTAACAATAGCATCTCTCTCGGTTCTGAACTGTAATAACCCTATGGACAAAAGCAACAACGTTAGCCTTCACTTTCTCTAAACGAAGCCCATATCCCTCAACATTTTCCTGAAGCTTTATGAGTCTACCAATTGAATCCATCATGAAAGGTATGGTGGCTTCATCAACTTCTTTCTGCACAATCAACATAAATTTGTCATGGGAAGCAGGTAATTCATTTGGGATGCTCTCCGGCACCTCTTCCATCTTACTCTCTAGCAACTGCATCCTCTTTAGCATGAGCTTGAGGATCTCTACGTGAAAGGAAACTGAAATTTCTAACTGCTTCCCCTTTTCCATCAATCCACCAGGCACAATCTACTCTGCAATCAACACATCCTTTGGCAACGAGTGTATCTTAGCTAAAGTATCCAGATGACTTTCAGCCACTATGTTCTCATCTTCTATCTGTGTCATTAGTTCTTTAAACTAGGATACTGCCCTGTGCATGTTCTCCAATTCAGCCGGCATTGGTTCGAATTACTCTGAAGCTTGGTGAATGATTTGTTCCTTCCAGTGGGCAATAACTTTGACCTGGTCCCCTGCATCTTCTACCTCCTCCATCAGATGATTACTCACCTGCTCATGTGCTAGAATGGGCTGAGAGGAAGGTTTGGCAACCTTAGCAATGATCTTGCATAGCTAGAACACCTGTTTTTGAAGCTTGGATCTCTCAGCCTTTTCTTTGTCAAACTTAAGGAATAAAACGTTGATTAGTGTTTGTATATCCTGCTTTAATCCTTCTGTGGTAGTTTGACCTATTGGCACTTTAGTCACTACTATATCAACTGCCGTGAGCTCTCCCTTGTGCTTTCCCTTCTGCTGAAACATGATAACTCAGTGAACTTCTGTCCCGATTCCTCAATAATCAACCTAGAAGTCATTTTGGCAAGTTTAGGTCTTCTATCTCTTCTACCCAAACTTAGGAGCAGTTAAAAGTCGTGTTCTTCCAGGTTGATCTCCTCTTTGGCTTCTGGGATTGTCTGCAAAGCTAACCATGATGAAAAGTTGCTTCTTGGGGAATGAGAAGTCACCGAGTGCACCACCATCTCATGCTCTGATTCCGCTCTATCAGAATTTGCCACCGTGTTATGACTACCACCCTTTGAATTGTCCAAAGACAATGCTTTTTCAAACTCCGCCATCTGTGCTTTCAACTTCTCTGCATGGATAGGTGAAGACCTGAGTGGTTGAGGAGAAAATACAAATGACGCTGGATTCAAAGGAGGAACAACAAGATCTCTCTGGGGTTCCGGGGCTGCTGAAGTGCTATGAGTTGATGTTGGAGAAGCTGGAACTAGCACGATAGCTGTAGATTTGGCCTTCTCCTGTATGTGAGACTTCTTGTGAACTTTAAGCTTTTCCGGCCTTTTGCTGCTTTCACCTTCGTGCTTTCTTTTGCTGGAGTCTCCTGCGGTAAAGTTGCCTGTGATCTGATTCATCAAAGCTTCATCCAGGCAATACCCCTTTGTCAACAACCAGTTCGAAGTGTTAACCAGAACTACGGAAGATCTTTCTTCAATCGTCTGGCAGCCACCAATGTTTTCCTGAAGAGCAGCTCTATCCTCCTCCCATCTGATGATACGAGTCAAGTATCACATGCCCATCATCTGCAAGATCTGCAGGTATCCATGCCAAACCATAATCAGACACTTGTTGCGCCGATAACCTGCTGAAGTCTTTCTTTCTGACTTCATACTCGTTTCTGCACTTCATCCAGAAGTCCTCCAACGAAGGCACATGTGAGTATTCCTGGGAGATTGTCTTCTTGCTACCCCATATGGGTCAAAGTTCAGCCGTGCTGGGAAGAACTCAGGCTCATACTCAGAAAACATTTCAGCTTCGACTCCTCTAGCTTTGTGGATGCTCTGGCAGCTGTAGTAACCCACTGTGATTGGAAAGAAACCCGTAGACTTGTGCCGCTTTGATTGCAAGTCATGCATCTCCACGAGCTGTCTGCACAACTCCATGATGACCCACTTGTCGTTTGGATACCTCGGCAACTTCACTGGTTCTCCCGAAAAGCTGGTTACCCTGAGATAGGTGAAGTCTATAAACTGGATGAAAATGCAGCCATGTTGAGATATAGCTTTCCAAACTTCTTTGCTTATCGTGTTGGTCTTTAGAACACTATTTAGTTTGCAGATGAATTCATAGAAAAACCCATCGTTGACTGCTTTGTTATCTTTGTGACATTCAGGAACCGTCAACTGTGGGATAGCACTCAAAGATAGGATCTTTCGCCAGTATGCCCCGTCTATCCAGCTTGGAAAATATACCCTGCGAGGCTGCTGCATATACCAGGTATGAAGTCATTTTGAAGCTGTAAGTCCGCCTCACACTCCGAAGTTGCTCACCGATGTTGTCACTGATGATCTCTGCCCAATTGATTATTGAATCAGCTCTGTTGATCTCAATAGTCCTCACGAAAGCATACATCCATGAGCGGAAGTTGTGAGTATTGGCTTCTCCACTTATCCTGCAAAGCAATTTAGTAATATCATCCACCTCCTGCACCAAGTTGGATCGCGGAAGAGTCCTCGGGAACTTTGATGGGGACCTGGGCTTCTTCATATATCTGTTGTTCATTATGCCCACGCAATCTGCTTTGTGTTTCTCCCATCTGTTGCCTGCATCTAGCATGCTAATTGCAATCACCACCGTTTGTGTCAGAATCTTCAGACAATAATTAATAAACTGTGCATCCAGCCTAATAATTGTCTTTCCCGCAGCATCCCAGATTGTTCTGGAAAGAGGATGATATGATCTTGCACACTCCATAACAAATTCGGGCAACTGAGCTGTGACTGGGAATGCTGATGCTTGAATAATTCCACTGCTTTTCATTGCCCGCATGAGAAATGTCTTTTCGGCCCTGGATCTGTCAATTATTTCGGAGATGGGTTCCGGGCCTATGTCTGTGTCATTGATATCAGCAAATCTGGAAGCTATGCATGATTCTGTTGATCCTTCTCTTTCATCACGCTTCATCATGGCTGGAGCAATCTTTGGCTGTGTTCTTTTTCTTTTAATCCTGCCGGAATTCTTTGCAACTGGATCAATTTGTGCAGATCTAGCAATTTCTTCAGATTCAGAAGATATATTCAATGTACCTGACATTGATTTGAACTCCCTTTCACCTGTATGAACACCTGTAATGAATACCTGCAATTATTTCAGACAAAGATGAAGTCTAGAGCATGAATACTTGATTTCTGTCACCAAAAATCTGCATATGAAGCCTGCTGCCCTAAAATTTGAGGCTTTGCTTGCATGCAAAGCAAGCATAAATATTTTTAAATTCACCTGGGCACTTATAGTAACATGCAGATAATTATCATAGCATAAATCAAGCTATTCCAACCCTAGCCAAACCTTGAAGCTTCCTAGCAATGAAAAACACCTTCTGATGCACAAATCCTCCTTTCCTTGGCGCCAAAACTGTCTGGGCTGCAATCCTTAGCAAAAAGAATTAATTGCTTCTTCATTATGGCAGCCCATACTTATATAACCCTCAGCATTCTATTTTTAATAATTGTCCTTCCTATTCCTGGCAATTTAATTAATAAACAATCATGTTTATTCACCCAAATTGGGCGCCCAATTATGCATGCTGCTGGCTGCCTTTAAATAAATTTATTTTATTTATTTTTAGCATGCATCCTTTAGTTGTCTTTGGCTTGACTTCTTGCTTTGACTTTTCATTCATCCATGGCGCCAAAATTAGGCAGAAAAACTATTAATAAATACCATTAAAAACATTGTTTAATGCCTAAATGGGTCGCACTTTTTGGCAGGGCTGATTTCTAAAAATAAGAAGTCAACTTTGATGGGATTATTTACCCTGCACTGCAGCTCCAAAAATCCCTTCTTTCACTTAAGTTGTTTGACTTCCATAATGGGAATTTTTACCCTGCAAGGCAGGTAAGAAATTCCCGCCTGCCTGCCACTGCCAAAATTCCCATTATTAAATTAAAACATCTCCCAAAAAGTGCGACTTGCATTAAAATTAGCCTCCTTTGATAAAGTGCGACTTGCATGGGTGAATAAACCTCTTTGGTGGGAAAAGTTAGCCTGCCAGGCAGGCAGAAAATTCCCATCGGTGCTTTAAGTGATTTTTCTTTATTTTATAATGGGAATTTTCACCCTGCAAGGCAGGTAAGAAATTCCCGCCTGCCTGCCGCCTCTAATTTTCCCATCGCAGCTTAAGTGACTTTGACTTCATGGGAAAAAGTACCCTGCAAGGCAGGTAAGAAATTCCCGCCTGCCTGCCACTACCAAAAATCCCATTGCAGCTTACACTCATTCATTCCAAAAAGTGCGACTTGCCTAGGAGAGGCTTTTTGTGCATGACTTCATCTTTTTTGGTCAGAAGTTTGCATTTTGAGGCTGATTCCTTCTGGTGCTGTGTCAGTAGATGATCTCCAGATGCTTCAGGCAATTAAACAGACTATACTGGACAAGGAACAGACCTAGGGGAATTTCACAGAGAAACTGCGGAGAAAACCGGAGAAAAACGCAAAAGAAATAAATAAAAGCGAAAAACGTTGCCAAAAGTTGCAGACAATGCTCTGAATTCATTCCTGGTGAAAACCCTATTGAGATGTGTGAATACTGGCATGCAAAACTTCAACAGGATTCAACCGGAGCACAATTTACTTCAAACGGGGCATTATTTATTTAATAAATAATTAAATAAAAATTTCCCGCAGACAAAACTTGGCGGAGGGATAAAATGAGTTTGGGCATCTGGGTATTTGTCGAAATTGGCTCATATGATTCACTGGGAATATCTTAACATAATACAGACATCTTCTGGCAATAAAAACACAAAAAGACCCGTTATTGGTAAATCCTTGTGTGCTGACACCGAAAAGGCATTCGTCGCAACTCCCTACAAACTAGTGACCTCCATTAAGAAATTGAATCCTTATCAACCAAAATGGAACATCAAGGATAAAGTTACCAAGAAAGGGAACATACATGCTTTCATTAATAACAAAGGCCCAGGGCAAGTGTTTAACTTCACCGTAATGGATTGTCATATTCATGACATCAGTGTTACCTCCTTTGGACATGCAACTACTAATTTCCATGAAAATATACGAATATGAAAGGCCTATAATATTTCAAATGGCAATATAAAATATGAAAACAAACAATTTAGTAAATTTGATAACCAATGGGAGATTACTCTTGATAATAACTCTATTGTAAAGCTTTGTGCAAAGAGTACCAATAATATACCCACATATAATATTTGATTTGTGCACATTGCAAACATAAAAAAATGTTACATTAATAGTATAATGATGTAATTGCAATTGTTATTTATATCGTTGTTATATCATCTATTCATGCAAGGAACTAAAACAACAAACAAAAAGGAAAGGGATTTAGCAAACCACAAGTGGGCCTTGCCTTGGGTGTTAACCCTTCCTAAGGCTTGTGTCTACAACAAAATGATAGAACTCATATTTTATTTATCACCATGAAGATTATAGAATGAAACTTACAGCAATTCCCTAACTATGGATCGATCCCTTCTACAGTCTTGACATTCACTTTATATTCAGCAAAGACGTGAAGAGACCAATTCAAACTAACAGTTACAATTTGATTAAGTACAAGATCATTACCAAGAAATTCATAGATTCTTATGCATGCAATAGAACTGAGAAAAGGTGTTCTAATACAACAACATAACTAACTGTTCAGTCTAACAATCAGTTATCAAGTTAAATCAACTAGTTTTGTAGTAGTTGTAGAGCATAATCAGGTATTGGCATGAGATCTGCTTCTTGTTGTCATAATTACTTCTTTATTGACATGTGCAAACTCAGGTGAAGTATCCATGTTGATCAAGCTTCCCAAAATCATGGTCTTGTATATGTGTGTGTGTTCTCCTTTGGCTGCAAGTGCTTTACTGCGGATGAGTCCCAGTTGCTACATGTTAGTTGTTACGGATGAGTCCCTTTACATTGTGATAGATTTTCTTTAGCTGCATGTTTGAGGCTACATATAAAATCTTCTTGTAAACAAGTATGGCATTCAGATAAAGCACTATTAATCATTTAATTGTATCCAAGAGAGTAACATGCACATTAAAAATCCACAAAAAAGAGTAACTTAGTAATAGTTATATTAATTAATATAAGTGCCATAAGTTCAAGATTTATCAGAAATGTTGATAGATAATGGGAAAACAAGTGCAAGGGTATACAAAATATAAAAAAATACAACAGATGAGGCATTTAAAATAGTAATTAAAGGGTCTCATCACACCCCAGACCTAAGCTTCTTGAATGTCCTCATTCAAGCATTCTTGTGTTCTTCCTCTATTTCTTGGAATCAACCTGAATATTATGCACATACCCTGAAATCCATTGGAATTGAGGTTCCTTCTGGTTCACTGAAGAAATAACTTACATTCTTCTGTACTTTTCCATTACCCTGTCTTGTAATTCCTCATTAGCTCTATATTTCCCTAGACCAGTGGGGGATAGGAAAATGAAAAATTGGTGGATAATAACCAATAGGAAACCAAGCTTTTCCACATCCCTTAGAGACTTCAATATAGGAATTTATCCTTCTGAAAGTTGGTAATGATATTAGGATATGAATGCATTTCTTTCTCTTCATCTCTGGTGACATTATTCCCATTTTCCCATGCATGTACTATTTCCATGTTATTATACTTAATGTAATCTCTTTCCTCATCATGGGCTTCCTGTCTCATCTGTATACCCTTTGTTTTATTTTCTTAACTCTTCATAAACTTCCCATATTCCTCAATCATTGCCTTGGTATTTCCTTCCTCTCTCTGATCATCAGTGGTTATTCTTTACACAATTTTATATAATCCACCATTTGTTTCTCCCTGTATAGCTCATTATTGAAGTAGGAACATAGTGCCCAAATTTGTACATCCCCAATGTAGAGTATAGGGATCCAGTCTCTGTCATACTCTAAAGCATAATTATACATATATAGTTCACAGAGAAGTAATTGGATCTCATGGGGAATTTTTAGATATATTCTGAAGAAAGGATTCTGGCTCCACTGATATCAAATGGGATATCATTGTTAATACAAGTGTATTTCAATTGTAACATTTGTTCCTTTTAAGAAGACAACATAAATGTTTGACGGTGGTCTACATTTGAATATTTCATTTTTCACCTTGAACTGTAGCTTCTTGTTTTTTTTAGCCTTGCAATTTCATTTTCCTTGGCCCTGAGTTGTCTATATTTTTCCTCTAGATCCTTCTGATGTTGGAAGAGTAACTCTTCCTTTTCTTTGTCCCATTTCCTTTATATCTTGTTAACATAACTCTCAAATTTATACACCCAACAGTCTAGAAAAGTGGTTTGGGTTGCCATATTTCTACATTCTGGCCTAGGAGGCTCTCTAAAAACTTCTCATATGACAACATGTGGCTGCAGGTTGGGTGGTGGCATTGGTGGAGACACAGGTTCTGAGATTACATGAGCTATATTTGGGGAAACTGGAGGACTGTCTATGTGCATTGGCTCAATAGATTCCTAAATAGGTTCTGGCTCAAGGGTTTGGACAATGTTTTCAATTGTTTCTTCAATATCAAGTGGAAAACTTTCTACAGTATCCATTGCATTGGTTTGTGTTTCATGTACTAGTTGTGTTGTCACTTCCTCAGGTTGTTCTTCATTATCTGCAGCTGCAGTGGTTACTTCCTCAATTTCCTTGGTCACTACATCCTCTTCATGCTGTGCATGAATAACCTCTATTTCATCAGGGATCTTATGAATATTGGTTACATTTTCAATTTCTTCAACTGACACTTCTCTTTCATGCTACATGTGGGTTTCCCTAGCATGAATGACCTTCTATTTGAACTCTCAATTGGTTCAGTAGGGATCTCATGAGTAGGTTTCTCACCTAATCTTCCTCCTTTTTCTCTTCCACTTCCTTGGTTGTTCTTCCATACCTATGTAGACATTTGTGTCTACATGATCTTCCTTGCTCAACTTCCATTGGAATAGCTTCCTCAGTCCTTTTCTATTTCCTTCTTCATCACTTGTCTAGGAAGATTTGAATGTTTCTCCTAGGATTTGAATTTTGGTATTTTTAGTATGGAGTCTATGGGATCTCCTTGGTTCAGAGGTTTTCTTGAGGCTTTCATTTTACCTTTGGAGGAAGAAGACTCTAGGTGTTGATATATTTAGAATGTTTTTCAGAAAAGAACCCTATCAGAGAGATGGCCTAGGGCCTTGTTTTAGAGATGGAGGTTTTTCATGGACAAGTGTTTTTAGGTATGGAAGCTTATGAAGGAATGGGGGTTTCTGCAGGAGTATAGGTTTCTGAAATAGATGTAGAAGCTAAGGGTTCAGGTGGAGGCATAGAAACCCAACTAGTTGAGCTTCTTCTCTTTTTCTTCCCCTTCCCTAGCAAATCATTGATATGTTTTTCCCTAGAAAATCTCCCCATTTATATAGGATGTTCAATTGCCAATGCATGTTTCACAATTAAAGTGACAAGACAATGGTGAGACAAGGAAGACCTACCCCTTTGTGATTCCTTACTCATCTTCTTCAAACTCTCATGCAAGAAATTAGGAACATTCACATGTCTGCCATTCTTTAAATGATTGAGTAGTTTAAAATGGACAGTATTTAACCTTGAATACTGACCCTCACAGGTAAAATATTTTATGATATAGTTTGACACATCTACCCAAAAGGGTTTTAAAGAATTTCGTAGAGTACCTTGTTTTTCTGTCACAAAGTTTTCATCCTCATCTCCAAACTCTATGTGAGCTTTTTCTGGATTTACTTTTGCAAGAAATATCTCACCCTTTGTCGGTAGTCTAGTGATTACAACCAATATTTCATCATCAATTTAAATTTCAAACCCTTTACTATTTGCTTGCCCATCCCTGAAGGTGGTGGAAAATTTTGTGACCATCGACTCATTGAAACCTTGGAATTTATTGATGTACTCCATCAAACCACTATCATGAAAGTACTGTAGAATTTTTGGTTGATTTTGAAGTTGTGAGTGGTCTGTAGGTTCATTTCTAATCAAGTCTCCCCCCATTGTTAAGTTCTGCAACTTGCTTAAGCTCTGTGAAGCAAGAGGTCTTTCACTTTGAACTGATTATGAAAAAAATCAAATGAGTGTAAGAACTCAAGTGTTTTCCTTTTCAAAATTTGTGACCTATTTTACACGCAACTTGAAAAAGTGAGCATTAATTTGAATTGAAGGATATCCCTATGTAAAGTGAGGTTTTGTGATATCATGGGGTGACGTGGGAGACATGTCACATTATAGAAGGTGGTAGAACATTATGGTTAATAAAGTTTATTAATGACTTGACACATATATATTAATCACATATAATTATTCTAGCACTACTTTATTAAAGGAAATTGAGTGCACTTAACTTGAGATGTACGTTGAATGATTGTGACATGTGCTTTGTTGGAGTTCATGCCCTTGGATGCATGCATGAGGTTACATGTTGAGGTATTTGAGATGGCTTTAGTGTTGCTGCAAGTAGTGTTATTATAGGTGTTGTTGTATAGAATAAGCTCCATAATGAATTCAATTGATTCCCAGAGAGGGAAGATTGAATTTTTTTGTGCCAATTATCTTCATCTCTTTTTTCTCATTCAGTTGGGTCCTTGATTCTTCATAGAATCTCAAGTTCTATCAAATAGGAAAGAAAAATAGGGCTTTGGCTGCATTTTTATGCAATAGGATTCTAGTCTTTGCACCACCTCCTTTCATCAGAGATTATGCACTCCTTGCCACAAATACACCAAATCCTGCAAAACAGAAATGCTAATAAAATAAAACATGTTAGTGAGTGGTGTTGATCACCATGAAGGTTGATCACATCACTTTTATTCCTCCTTGGGGTATCTAACAAGATGGATATACCAAGGCCACTGAAGATCTCATTCCTCTAAAACTTCAGAAGATGAACCAACAGGTTCAACTTCTGACCTTAATTCTGATGTTCTCATTTCCATCCTACTTTGGCCTCCTCTGAACTGTTGGATGAAGGTGCTCCTATCAGTTGGATTTTTTGTACAACCTCAATCTATGACCATTTACCAGTAGTTTGAATCTCACAGGATCAATGGTGGTGAGTTTCACAGCTCCATTGGGAAAGATCTTCTCAATCTCATATGGACCTAGCCACCTTGTCCTGAGTTTTCCCATGTGGTCCTTGTATTTGGAGTCAAAGAGAAGAGCCCAATCACCTTCTTGAAATTTCCTTGTTTTGATGAACCTGTCATGCCACTTGATCCTTTTTTTTGTACCACCTTCTGTATTATGAACAAATGCCTACCTCCTCATTTCATCCAACTCATTGAGTTGAAGAATCCTTTGTCTCTGAGTTTCAGACAAATCTATTCCAATTCCAATGCAGTTCTTAATGTCTTGTGCTCAAACTCAATAGGGAGAACAACAGTCTTACCATACAGTAGCTCAAAAGGTGTGAATCTAGTTGTTGTCTTCCATGTGGTATTGAATGCCCAAACTACCTCTGGAAGTCTTTCTGACCAATCCCTTCTATGCAACGCAATGGTCTTTGTCAAGATGGCTTCAATTTCTCTGTTTGTTACTTCAGCTTGGCCATTGGATTGTGGATGATAAGGTGTAGACTTCCTATGCCTGATTTCATATTTTGTAGCTAAATCAACAATAACTTCAGTAGTGAAGTGGGTACCTTGATCTGTGACAATCTCTCTTGGCACTCCATACCTTGTAAAGATGTGGTCATATAGGAATTTTGTAACTTTTTCACTCTTCTGATTTGGTAATGCTTTCACTTCTGTCCATTTGGTGAGGTAGTCTGTGCACACCAGAATGTACTCTTTTTGCTGAGACTTAGGATCTATGGGACCAATAAAGTCCAATCCCCATTTTTCAAATGGTTGCAATACTAGCTGAGGCTGCAATGGCATTTCATCTGATTTGGTAGGCTTTCCCATTCTTTGGCACTTATCACATCTTCTTGCATACAATGTTGCATCCTTGTGTAGTGTAGGCCAATAATACCCTGTTGTTAATACTTTTTGTGATGTTCTTTTTACAGAAAAGTGTCCTCCACATGGCTCACTATGGCAGGATTTGAGGACATCATAAATTTCCTCATCATCTATACATCTTCTCATAACATTATCCTTCCCTGTGTGGAATAGGAAACCAACTATCCAAGAAAAATTCACACTTTTCTCAACAATATATTTCTTTTCAGAATATAGATAGTGTGGAGGTGTCTTACCTGAAACCAAATAGTTGGCTATATCAGCATACCAGGGTGTCTTGGTGGAAATGGAAAACAAGTGCTCATCTAGGAAAGAATCATCCACCACTGCTTCTTCATTATTATTCTCCATCCTTGAGAGAAAATATGCTACAACATTGTCTTTCCCAAGCTTATCCACAATTGTTACATCAAACTCTTGTAAGAGCAGCAACCATCTGATTATCCTACTACTTACAACTAGTTTGTTGATCAGATATTTAAAGGAAACATGGTCTGTGTGGATAAATACTAGATAACCCGTGATATAGTGCCTAAAATTGTTGATGGCGTATACAACTGCCAATTTTTTTTTCTCAGTGACCATATAGTTAAGCTCAGTGTGTTGTAGGTTCTTACTGACATAATAGATTGCATAATTGAGTATCCCATATTTCTGTCCTAAAACAACTCCAATGGTGTGATCTGAGGCATCAGTGTGTATATGAAATGGAAAACTCCAATCTGGTCCTCTTAAAATAGGTGTAGAAGTTAGCATTTGCTTCAAAGTTTGGAATGCAACTTCACATTTCTCTGTCCATACAAATGCAACATCCTTTCCCAACAAAACAAATAATGGTGCTACAATTCTACTGAAATCTTGAATGAATCTTCGGTAATACCCAACATGACCCAAGAATCTCCTTACATCTTTCTACTTTTTAGGTGTTGGCAGGTTTATAATCACTAATATTTTTGTTGGATCTACCTGGATTCCAGAAGATGATAGATAATGACCTAACACTATCCCCTCAGACATCATCATATAACATTTTTCATTTCTCAAAGACAGGTTATGCTCCTTGCATCTCTTGAGAACCTTGTCTAAGTTCTTCATTGCTTCATCAAAAGTACTTCCATGGACTGTAAAATCATCCATATATACCTCCATGCAATCATTGGTTAGATCTGAGAAGATGCTAAGAACTGCTCTCTAAAATGTGGTAGGTGCATTACATAGACCAAAGGGAAGAACAAAGTATGCAAAAATTCCCCATGGGCATGTGAATGTGGTCTTGTCCTGATCCTCTGGTGTAATTTGAATTTGGTTGTAGCCACTATAAGCATCTAGAAAAGAAAAATATTTTTTTCCAGCAAGAGTGTCGAGTACCTGATCAATAAAAGGGAGTGGAAAATGATCCTTCTTTGTTGTTGCATTCAGCTCCCTATAGTCTACACATATTCTCCATTTTCCATTCTTTTTAGGTACAATAACAAGGGGTGACACCCATTGACTGTCTGAAATTGGATATATGAATCTAGCATCCAATAATTTCTTTAATTCTTCTTTCACTATATCCCTCACTATTGGGTTCATTCTCCTTTGTGGTTGTCTTATTGGCTTACAACTTTATTTGATGCATATTTTACGGGTATAGAGCTTAGGATGGATTCCATGCATGTCTCCATAGTCCCATGCAAATGTTGTCCTATGATTTTAAGAAGAGAAATTAACAATTTCTCTTGCTGCATGCTCAATGTTTTGTTCACATTGAGTGGCTTTCCCGGTGTAATTTCCACTTTCTTAGAAAGATCATTCATGGAGCATATGTTGTTACTTACAGAGTTCAATATACAATCATGTGGAAGAAGTTGGTGTAGGATGTAGTTCTTACCTGGAACATTCATAGTACTCTGTTGTGGCAAGATTTGATTTTCAGGACAACTTATGCATTGCAATTTTCCATCTTCTTCTTCATTCTTACCATAATTATTCTGTAGAATGTTAGAAAGAACAACACCCTCCTCATGTCCTTCTATTATGCATGACTTCTCCAACATCATGAGCTACTGAACTGAGCTCTGGTCTTCTTCTGGTTCTTCCACCCAAATGGTTTGGTCTTCTTCATTGAATGGTTGTGCAGGGGGTAAAGCATAAGATTTTTGGTGCCACTTCCATTAGAGATGATCATATTACTAGATCTACATCCAATGAATGCATCAACAGTTTCTAACCATGGTCTTCCTAGGATGATAGGATATCCTCCTAAGCTTTCTTTTGGCTGGAGAACAATGAAGTTAACAAGGTACTCCTAAGTTTCTACCACTACTACTACCACATCCTCCAAAAATCCTTCATGCTTAATTGTTGATCTATTTGCAAGATGTAAGTCCGTGGTTGTTGGTCTTAGTCCTTCTAACTTCAAATTATCCATGATTTGTTTTTTCATTACATTTATTGCTCCCCCAAGTCAATCAGTTTGTTTTTTATCATTGTGTCATTGATTGTGACATTTACTAAATGGTTTCCTGGATCTATATACTTGGGCAGAATTGAGTTCCCAAGCATAATATCAACTAGTTGTCCAATTACCTATGTATAGTAGATGGATCTTTCCTCTTTCTTCCTAGCTTCTTAATGCATAGGTCCTTAACTAGTTTATTGTAGATGGGCACATCCTTAATAGCTTGAATCAATGGTATTTTGACACAAATGTCTTTGAGTTGATTGAAAAATTCATAATCAGATTCTGATATGAGGTCATTTTTACCTTCTTGTAACCTTTCAGGAAATGGTGGGTCATTACCCTGCATTTTACGCTTGCTAGAATTTTGCGTAGGTTGTTGTGGATCTACCTACAACATCTTCTATTCCTTGTTATGGGTCATCATGTAACAATTCTATGGTTCCTCTGTAATTTCAGTAATGGTAGGTCCAGCTGGTGGAGGAAGTGTTCTTCCTGAGAAAAGATGGATATTGTTGATATCAATAGAATAGGTAGGGTATTGAGTTGGTTCAGTGGAATAGGCTGGCTGAGAAGCTTTATTGTTAGGATTAGGCATTGGTTGAGTAGGTAGTTGTGTAGCTTTTGGTTGGGAGCCTACTTGGGGGTTTGGCATTAGATATCTTGTTTACTATTGTTGCTGATAAGGAGGCTATTGATAAGCTTGTTGGTAATTAGGAGGTGGGTTATTCCAATGTTATCCTCCCCTCCAAGGTTATTTCCATGATTGAGGAGGTTGTTTCCATTGTTGTTGTGGTTGGCCTTGGAATTGAGGTTGCCACTATTGTTGATATTGGTTAGGATATGGGGCCCATCCTTGAGGGTTAGCCCAAGGTGGGGGCTGCATATATGAATTATTAGACCAATTTTGAAATGAATGCATAGGGTCTTGTGTCATACCTCCTTGCCTCAGTGGCCATGGTTTCCTTTGAGAAACATAGAAAACTTTCCCATCCTTTGTCTCCAACATCTTGAAATCAGGTGAAGCCTCCCTTTCTTGAGCAATGCTGGCCAATTCTCTACATCTATAGTCTAATTTCCTTCTTCTACATGCATGGAAGTACTCTATGAGTGCTTATTTTGCATCTTCTTTCTTCTTTTTGGCGTATAGAGCATCCAGTTGATTAGCTATGTCATTGACAATCTCCTACTTCATTTTTTTGAACATGCTAACAATCTCTGACTTAGAGATGTCCCCCATTATTTTGGTAGATAATCCACCTCTTGATCTTACACTTCTTACCCTCTTCATAGTAGCTCTTGAATTATAATTCCTTTGAGCTATTATAAGAAATGCTTTCAACTTGCCTGTTCATTAGTATTATAATCCATATCTGCTTGTTCGAGGGTCGTTGAACGATCAAACTTAAAGAGAAAGTTGTTTTGATCCTCTGGTTTCATAGCTCCATGGAAATTTGGCAAGTGCTTACAATGGAGATTATCCATGTCATTCATCAACCGGTCCGCTACATCCTTCCTTTCAGTTATGGGGAACTCGAATGTGGTTGCCCCATTCGAGCATTCTAGTCTACTTCTTCTTCCATCCCTAGCTTCTCAGGAGAAGCTACATAAATGTTACTTGGGGGACTATCTTTGTGATATCGAGTCATGAGATCTACATAGTTTTGGAGGTTCACCAAATTCTTTAAGAATACTTTCAGTTAGGTAAATCCTAAGAGTATTTCTACTACTTGTGGACCTAGTGTTAAAAATCTACCTATGGGCTGATCCATCTTGGACGGTAGAAAAAAATGCAGTCCATTGTTCAACTTCTTATGAGGCTCATTACAACATGTAATTAGTGGGGGTTTCTGGTTCGAGATGAATTCCTAAGCATCTTCATACTAGATTGGGCTGAAGAAATAGGAAACTTCCTCATTTTCAAAAGTAACCTACAGTGAACTTGGCAGAGTCCCTGAAAATGATGCAATCAACAAGACTGGTGGTGCACAATTAACTGGAATCACTATAATTAGTATGTTGTTTAGTAATACACCATCATTTATTCATTAGACTTAGGAATGTACCACTTTCAACATATGGTCAACTTTGTACTTACTGCAGTTACAAGTGACTTTACTGAGGTATAAACTAAAGGATTGTTGTCATAGCAATTAGAAAATACAATGTTGGTAAATAAAATAAGTTGCACGATAAAAAGTGACTTTACTATGCTACATACTAATCACGGTATAAAGTGACTTTAAAATCATAACTACTAAGTAAAGGAATAAACATGTTGTACCCTTCTAATGTTTATTCACGAAGTGGGTATATCTAAAATAGACAAATCTACCAAGGAAAAGGATTTAGTAAACCAGCAAGTGGAACCAAAATATCATCACCAATCTAGCACTATGATAATTTCTCCACCGAGGAACTCCTTGTGCTATGATTATTTACTAATGGACAACTTTTAGTTTGGTATATGTAATCTGGAAACACAACAACAAACATAACACAAGAATACCATAGACTATGATACAAAGGAATGATGACAAATCTAAAATATAAGTGTAAATTATAATATCAACATGAAATTGTTACAATCTCACCCGTGAGGTACTTCAAGCGTTACTAACTTCACTTGCCTTCCAACAATAACTATGGGAGAAACTTCACAATTACACCTCTTAATGGCTTATTTAACACGCTCACTCATACAATAATTCTCACTAATTCCTTTTATGCTAAATGAGGGGGTTGGCCTCTCTATTTATATAACTTTCAGGCTTATCCATCTTATCTTTAAGATAGGATAAGAAATATACTCTGACAAATCATATTTCATACCTTAACTCTTATCTGTACATGTAAGCTTATCTTTTAAGATAAGATAAA
The DNA here is from genome assembly GCA_019776745.2 of Taxus chinensis. Lineage (NCBI taxonomy): Eukaryota > Viridiplantae > Streptophyta > Pinopsida > Cupressales > Taxaceae > Taxus > Taxus chinensis. Next base: position 218,291,925 of record CM034146.1, read on the forward strand.
CCTTATCATTTCACATGGGTTCCAGATTTTTAGACTTTTTACAAATAAAATACACAAAATATTTATGACCTCACTCATTGTCCTTATTACCAATATAATATTTCTAATTCCTAATCATGTAGACCCTACTTCTCTACTTACCCCAACTTTGACATTTTAACATTACCGGACCACTTACGACAAATATTTACTTTTTACCACAACATATCTATTGTACTTTGACTATTACCATACTCTACTTTTATGGCGGCACCGTACTGATGGCACCATTATCTTCTATTGGACGCCACTACTAATTATACTTAACAACATCCTATTCATAATATATACATTAATAAAATAGAAATTACGGAGGAAAATTTTAATGTCGACAGGTCTAATAATCCACCTCATCAATCTAGGTATGCCACTCACATAACTCCTTCACATAGGTATACATCATTTCCTCAGTTTACTTTACGTAGGTGGTCATCACCTCCATGCTCTCCTTCACATAGGAATACATCTCCTCCATGGGATCCTTAACATAGGTGTACATTACCTCATCGGTCTCTTTCTTATAGGTGCATATCACCTCCTAATTCTCCTTTGCATAGGTTCTCATCACCTTCTAGGTCGCATGCACATAGGTGCATATCACCTCCTCAATCTCATTTGCACATGTTCTCATCACCTTATAGGTCGCATGTGCATAGCTCTCATTCACTGATACATCATGTGTCTCATAAATCACCTATCTCAGAGCATGGTCACACGCCTTTATCTCCATAAGCATCGGTTTGAGTACCCATACCATTCAAATTTATCAGATAGCACACTCATCATCATACACTTGGGGGGCATCATGCTTACTCTCCCCCCTTCTAACATTTTTAGGTGTCTCGTATTTCTACTTGTTCACTCTATACTTTACATCTAGTCTTTTGCACCACATCTTACACATATTGATGCACTTGTATCATCATTTCCCAATGACCCACTCTTGTGCCATGGTTCACACTTGACTATTGAGGACATACTAGATACATGAATATCACACACTACATATTTTTATGAATTGGTGCATTCACGACACATCTTTCTATCACACATTCATCATGACCCACTACCCTATGACGCAATCTAGTTCCACGATTCATACTCGACTGCCAAGAGTCTAAATCTGAAATGAACCTCACATCATTCACACTCTTTACACTCTACGCTTCATTGATCTATCTATCTAGCATGCATGTTCAAACCATTTCCCGAGGACACAATTTTTTTTTACGGTTCATTCTTGACTATTGAGTGGGCATTTATAAATGAACCTCATCTCATATATACTCATACACATACACTCAATGGGCACATTGCCTATATTACATTCACGTTGTTTATCATTCCATCTCACTCATTCACAACATACTGCATATCTTAGTTACACATACTCTTGTTTGCTTATACTAGTTACATGTACACTTTATTTTTTATGCTAGACAAATACGTTGTATGTCATTATATTTATCATATACACAAGCATGTTCACTTGTTCTCCAATTGCGAATGTAGACTTTACATAGATCGTTACACGCAACATGGATGTTTGGCACTGTACCTCTTACCAATCCCATCAAGGATCTTAGGGGCATCTAATTTCATACACACTACAGGTGAGCTATTATTTCATTTTATACTATTTCTCATTTTTAATAGAACACTACTATATCAGATCATTCATGCCTTAACATACTTTTTTAATCTTTCTAACATGCTAATGGGTGCTTCATGTGTAACATTTTCTTTGTAGGAACTATTTTCCACAATGATTTTATGATTGTCACTGTTTGATATTGTTTGTCATCGTTTGCAAGATTTTTGATATGTCTTGCTTGTTCATTTCTTGTATACTTTTGTCCTCTTTAGCCCTAAATGTATTGCGACGTTGTGAACAATATCCCATGTTTGAAACTTGCTTTTTCATGGTCTACATTATCTTCTTGTTTGTTACATTACACATTATTTTCTATATGCATATTTTTCTTGATTACACTAACACATGTTTACAGCCATTTTTTTTACATCTTCCTTAGTTTTTACTAAGAACATTCCTTCCCCATGTAGGGCATCATTTTCATATTAGCATCCAGTCCTCTCCTTTGGGCCGCATATGCCTAGAGACATCGCATGAACCAAAAATGAGGGGTCATACATTGGGTGAATCATTCACCCCATTCAACAGTACACAATCATAGTTCAGACCTATACAATACATGAAAAAATAGTATGCAGTTACAAAAACATGCCAGAATCTGACTCAGGTCCTCAACACAGCACAGACGGCAGTGTCCAGATACAGACATAAGTGCCTGGGTGTTCCTGACCTTTCCTGGTTGCCTATGACCAGGGGTAGTTACAATGATTTTCTCATATCAACATGGTTTACAGTAGTTTACACAATGATTTGCGTAAAACAAGAACAATCCTACAACAATCAGAATGCATTCTATCTCCTTTTTTCTTCTTCTTTTTCTTGGATAGAGCTTGATTGAAATGGATCAAATTGGAACAAAGAAGGATCACACCATCTGCAGTGGCGTATAAATTTTGGGAAGCAACCAGGGATGGAGAATAACACTAGACCTTTCTCCCCAATATTTCTTTTGTCATAGTGTGAGATCGCCAAAAAAACTTGCACTTGGCATGATATGGCCCAAAAAAATCACTCTTCTATAGCATTTCATGACACTTTATATCCTTTTACTCATCACAGATTAGGTGCACATGTTCCTTTTACTACTTTTTCACATTTTTACATATTTGGATTCATTTTTTCATATACACCTATTTGACTACTCTTTTGTTCTTATCTTTGCAAGCCCGTCCTTATGGGAAACAACAATCATATCATCAAACGCATCAAACTAAAATGCGACATAACACACACGCTTTCACCCCTATGATCACTTACTCTTCTTTATCTTCCACGCTTCAGTGTTATTACTCCTTGATTTATCTTGTCTCTTTGACAAGTTTTCTGTATCAAACTACATGGTTATCAGGTACACATCTCTTATGTACTTTATGTTATCAAGTTTTCACTCAACAAAATAAAGTGGGAGAAAATGTATAAACTATATCAAACATTTGGGTACATTTATAGGTCCTAATCACATACCACTATTCATATGATTCCTAAACAAGAAAAAATTGTATTTGACATCTATCTTTGGTCTATTTCTTTGTTTTCTTTCTTTCTTTGTGGTATTGTACACCCCACTTCCCAATATGACTTGCACTATTTCATCTTTCTTGGCTCTGGACATCAATGCCCAGGCGCCCTCATACCCTATGGGCACCCCCAACTTCTTTGTATCTTACTTTCCCCTTTTGGGAATTTTGTTTTTTGGTGGTCGGCATTTTAGATGTTAAATACAAAGCTATATGAAAATAATTAAAGACCAAGCTCTAAGCATCTACTATCACCACCTAAGTTTGCATCCAAAGGAATTCTAAGAGCATCAAAGAATCCATCTAGCTTCATTCAAGGGATAAGGGATTGCTTATTCTGCATGCATACATGCATAGGAGGGGAAGTTCATTTTTCTATACACACATCTACTTACATTGCTACATCTAGCTATCTTTTGCTATTCGGTGCATCTTGAGCAAGAGCTTCCCAGGGCACGATTCTACACATGCACATAGAACTACATGGAGTCTGAAATGTAGTGCAACGCTATGTTGCAAGTTCACTCTATTGGGTGACCTCCAGGATTAGTCTAACTCCCTATTTGCATCTTTTTATTTTTAGGATTTGATGTGTTTTATGGTTTTGCATGAGGTCTTTTGTTTTGCAGGTTATAAGTGAACTCAAAGATCTTCCAGCAACATACATGGAATCAAAAGTGAAGGTTAGCGAATAACTTGGGACACAATAAAAATCCGTTTCTGATTATTTTTGGAGTTACAAGTTCCCAGGAGAAGAATTTGGTGCCTAGGCACCCTTGACCCAGTCTAAGCGCCCTAGTCTTGACATATTCGACATTTCTACAAGTTTTTAGGTTCGATTGTGATAGTCTACCCTTATATTTCATCAATTTTCCAGCTTGGTATATCTCAAGATTATTGTGAAATCATATAAGTATTTTATCCCTTTCGCTTGCACCTAGGTTTTCATTTTTATCTAGCTTATTTCTCAGGTTATATTTGTACTTCATCACTTATTCATTATATGTTACTCTATAATTAGGGTTTTACAAATTTCAGTATTTGTTAAATCACCATCTTAGAAACTTTGACAAAGGGAAGGATGGGTTTGTGTAAGTTGAGAGGAGATAGATGTATGGAATTAACTATAGTCACATAAAATCAACTCCTAAATGACATGCAGTGAGAAAGGGTCTATCAAGAAATCATTATGCTACTTATTTTAGATTCAATCCACAATAGGTGACATACCCAATAGAAAACGACGTCAATTTTTGGTTCTTAATGCTCATGTTATATGCATCCTCCTCTCCTTCCCATAACCAAAGATATCATGACGTGATAAATTTCTTTGTGAAAATGATTAAGGTCCATTACTTTGAGTGGTTCCATCATGAAAAATCAGTCCATGTATCGTGATCAAAGCGTTTCCACCCTAAATAAAGAATTGAGATTCTAAACTCTAATAAGGCTTATCAATATTCAACCCAACCTAAGTGACATTATCAATATAAAAATGACGTCCATTTTAGGTTATTTATGTTGTTTCTATGATGGATCTTCCTTTGCTAACCATGATCAAAGGCACCATGATGTAACATATGTATTAGTGAGAATGATTAAGGTCCAACGTTACTAGTGGTTGTTTCCTAATAACCCAGTCAATAGATCTTGATCAGAGCATTGTTTCCAACCAAAATGATTAACTTGTATATTATACTCCATTCGGGTTATTCACAATTTAAGCCATACTAGGTGACATATATGATAGAAAATGACATCCATTTTGGGTTCTCAATTTTTTTTTCTAAGATGGATCCTCCTTGTCTTCGCAGGATCAAAGGTACCATGATGTGACATATGTCTTAGGGGGAATGATTATTGTATAGTTTTTTAATACCTAGTTAGTCTAGTGTTATGAGTGGTTACATCTTAACAAATCAATTTGTAGACCCCGATTAAAGAATGAATTCCACCCTAAATAATAAAAAGGATTCTATATTCCAATAAAAATTTTAATCCCATCATCCCTAGATCTACCCATTAATAGCTATGAATAGATCAAGTACTTGTTAGTGCAGAATCACAGCACCCCTGAATGCCTACAACCAAACGGGTTGAGACTCTCAGTGTGAATGCACAACATGGAGCATCTCTCAAGGTGTGTGACCTTGTGAGTTGAGAGAGCTCTTCGGATGAAGTCTGGTTCCTATCCCTCTGTTCAGGTGTACACAAACAAATTTGCAGAGGATCTATCCTAAGTCTATTCTATCTACCAAGGAGACAAGGTTAGAGAGATGCAAGAAATTAAACCTAAGCTAACAAGGTGTTACACCAAAGGAATGTTAGACACTCATTTTGCAGTTTAACATAGACCACAAAAATGTAATATAAACAACATGCACAAATGACCAAATCGCAATGAGAAATTAGAAAGACAATAACGAATACATGAGAGGGTCGAGAAAACATCCACAGACATATATATTATTGCTCAGGAGTCGATAAAGTATACTGCAGTAGCCGAGAGGCAAAAAATATGGCATTACAACCCGAAGGGGAGGCTAGGAAAGGCTCCACAATTTTTTTTGTGAAAAGAAGGAGGAAGGGCGCATAACAGAAAATGTCCAACCCTTTATAATGAGCCCTGACCCTTCTTTTATAGATTCAACATAGAGGGAAGAAGGAGAGAGAAGCGGGAAAACTAGTTCGAAGCTCAACCACTATCATCAATACCTCCTGTAAAATCCACCCCAAATCTATCTTGATTCCTGCATCAATTACTCATTCAGAGCCTTGAAGGAGGAGGAACGACAGATTTGATCAAATCCGATCTGGTTGTTGGGGTAAATAGATCCTGTATTAATGACAGGAAGACATTTCTTCATTTTTTCTCCACCTAACCTCTCCAAAATTAAAGACTCAGATCTTCATGGCATGGGAGAAGCTAAGATCTTTCCAACGGTGCCAGATTTGTAGGATTTAGAGCACCGAGATGAAAGATATGCCCATTTAAATTTTGAATCAGGTCCATACAAAAATGGAGGGAACCAACTACTAAAACGGGCCCCCTTTTGAAACCAGACACATGGAGGATTGGCGCATGTATGAGGGAAGCCTTTATATTTTACCTTTGAAGTGGCACCGGGCTGAAACGTGGTTTCTCCTGCGGCTCGTTCAGTTCTTCAAATTTTGGCTAAGTATTTTGATTAGCGGGGGTCATATATTTGACCGGGGACACACGGAGGTCTGACGCTCATTTGGAATCCTTTCTCCAATTTTACCCTTGACTTAGTGTCGTGCTGAAACTTGGCACATTCTACCATCCTACTTCTTTTTTGACTTTTCAACCCTCCCGACTCTATCCCTTTATGAAATCGGACGTGTGGAGGTTCCACGCTTACTTAGAAATCCACTCAGGATTATGTCCTTGAAGCAGCATCAAGTTGACATGTAAAGGTTCCTACAGACTCTTGGACTTTTCAATGGCCACTCCTACCTTTTTCGGGCCTTGAATACGTGGTGAGCTAGCATTCGTTTGGAGATCACCTTTTAGGCCACACCTTGAAATTACACCGACGCAACACGTGGAGCCATCCACAGACTCTCTATACTTAGCCAATTTTGGGCCTACTCTGTCCCACTTTTAACTTGGGCTACGTGGTGAACCTGTGCTCATTTGGGCCTCTGCTTTTGAATCTACCTTTGGAGACGCACTGAGATGATGCGTGACAACTTCTGCTAGCACTTCTATACTTGGTCTTTTTTTAGGCTCACCACGTCCGCTTTTGACTACTAACTATTGACTTTGCCCTCGTTTTGGGCATGGAACACGTGGTGGCCTGGCGCTTTTTCAAGTCTCCCCTTTTGGATTCAAATTTGGAGACACGCCATTTGGACACTTGGCAGTGTCTGATGTCTCCTCCATACTTAGTTGTTTTTGGGCTCGTTCTGAATGGTTTCAGAACCTAAAGACTTTGAAATTTCGCCGTTCCTTCTACTTTGAGCCTATGGCTTCTTTAACATTGCCCTCTCCTTCCCCGACCCTGCGATTCCATTTCTGAGCCCACCTGAAATCTATTTGCTGGATTTGAAGTATGGGTTCACTTGCCGAATTCCTTGCTCGAATTTCTTCTTGCACGAGGCCATTTGATCTATTTTGCCAGGGGAAAAATCTGGATAACAATTTGGTGACTCGCAGGGGTATCTGCCTACTAGATGAAGAGATCAGTATCCTTGAAGCACCCATTAGGCGTGGAGTCAAGAATGATGGCCTGATACTAATCATGCCTCTGTTCCGCGAGCCCAACCGTTTACACTCTCAATTTTCATAAGAAATCTTGAAACAAGGTTTCTGAGAGTAGAAAATTGTTCTGACATGGGGCTTTCATCTGTCCTTGAATGGATTGTGTCGAAGACGACTTTCTAGTTGCTCTGCATTTATTTGATTTTGGAGATGGCCACTACTACAGGAAACTTTGGGTCTCATTGTCATGAATACTAAGAGAGATAGCACGTTCACTTGGAGGTACGTTCGACTATGTAACAACGCAACCTGGAGCAACAAAGAACCTGTACCACAACACTTAGGGAAACAAAAAATACACTACAACATAACAATATGCATACACACTTATGGAAATTAAAATCCTATGCTAATATTTATAGGGGTGGAAACTTCCCATTCAGTAGCAGTGTTTGAGAAGGATCCCGTTGACTAGGATCTGTAACTCTTCGCCATCCAATTTAGCCAGTTGGAAGGCATTGCTACTCTTGCACTCTGTGATCATGTAAGGGCCACTCCAACTGGCATCAAATTTGGAGTGTCTTCCTGTCTTTACCCAATTTGCATCCCACTTTAGGACTAATTCCCCTTCCTGGAGGGTCTTCATCCTTGCTTTCTTATCAAAACTCTTTTTTATCAATGCCCGATCCTTTTCCATGACCTGCATTACATGCTCTCTTTCCTCTCCTACCTCCAGCATCTCTGCATACCTGATTTCCATGGGTTCAAACTCAATTGTCTCTAACTATTTCATGAGTTCCAAAGTGGGAAACCCCAATGAGATGGGAAATTCTGCCTCCTTTCCATACACAATCTTGTATGGCGAGCTCCATGTGGATATTTGGGGTGTGATCCTATCAGCCCATAGAGCTAATTTGACCCTTGTATGCCAAGTCCTTTGGTTTTCATCCAGAGTCCTTCTGATAATCCTTAATAGGTTCTTATTTGTGGACTCTGCTTGGCCATTACCCTGAGGGTAATAATTTGACGAGGTGTTGAGGTACACACCATTCTTAACTACCAATTCAATGATCCTTGTACCAAGGAATGCCAATGCATTATCTGATATAATAGTGGCAGGGACTCCAAACCTGGTGATTACTCCATAGAAATCCAAAATGTTGAATTCATTTGCTTCTTTTAGTGCCACTGCTTCGGTCTGCTTGGTGAAATAGTTAGTTGCAGTAAGTATCCACTTGTGGCCTTGACTGGAATTTGGGTTAATTACCCCAATGAAGTCTAGTTCCCATTGCATGAATGGATGATTCACTAAAATGAGATGAAGGGTATGGGCTACTAGATTCTCCTTTCTTATGAAGAATGCACATATTTTACACTTCTTGACCCATGAGTAGCAGTTCCTGAACACTGTAGGCCAATAATAACCTGCTTTCATGATTTTGAGAGCTATTGCTCAGGGGGGGGAAGTGACCTCATGCCTCTCCATTATGGAATTCATGCAACACTCTCTCAATTTGGCCTGTCTCAATGCATCTCAATAGAATACCATTGATATCCTTCTTAAACAAGACACCACCAACAATCACATATGGGATAGCTTGCAGTCTGAAGTATCTTCTCATTTCTTTGTTCCAATCTAGAGGGCACAATCATGTTTGAAGGTAATGCACTAGGGCCTAGGTCCAACATGGAGCAGGTACATTATTAGCTGGTTGCTCTTGATCATTCTATAGAAATAGGACATCCTCTTTTCCTCCCACTGACTCACCTTGCTGCTGGGCGGTGAGCTGTTCAAATAGTCCCTTGCCTCTAACTAGTTTGGTCACCTTGATCTCAATGTCATATTCCATTACCCGAGTGATCCACCCTACCCTCTTCTCATTCAAATCCTTATTTAAAAGGAATTCCTTAACACTAACATGGGATACTAGCAGTTAAATCTTGTTATTTGAGACCAAGTGTCTGAAATTCTTCAATCTTATGATAATAGCAAGGACCTATTTTTCAATGAAATAGCATTTACCTCGTAGTCCTCCAAGCTCTAGCTGAAGAAAGTTATGGGTTGCTTTGAACCTTCATTGTTGTGCTAGACCAAGATGGCTGAGAGGGTGTCTAACCCTCCAAAAATATATAGCATGAAATATTTTGAGAAATCTGGGTTAATGAGATTTGGAGCCTATGATATTGCAAGCTTGATGGCCTCAAAACTCTCTTTTCCTTCTGTTGTCCATTTAAATGCAAGAATCTTCTTTAACATCATTGGTAAAGGCTTCACAAGAGTAGCAAAGTTAGGTATAAACATGTGAACAAAGTTTATCCTCTCCAAGAAGCTTTGGAGAGACTTCTTATGTTGTAGTAATGGAAGTGTCTAGATGGCTTCAACCCTTTAAAGATCAATTGTCAATCCTTTTCTCGAGAGAATGTGTCCTAAAAATTTCCTTTCATATGCCAGGAACACACACTTTTTTTGGGTTTAATGACACCCCAAACCTTCTACATCTCTAAAATACCTGTCTAAGGTGGAAGAGATGGTCTGTAATATTCTTGGAGAAAATAGTGACATCATCAAGATAAATCAGGACTATGTTGTTAATTAAGCCTTTGAATGCCATGTCCATAGCTCTCTAAAATGTTGCTCCAGCATTTGATAGTCCCAATGGCATCTTCTTATAAGCATAGGTTCCCCATTTGGTGGTGAAGGTTATCTTGAATTGATCTTCTTCCTTCACGGTTATCTGGTTATAACCTAAGTATCCATCCAACAATGAAACCCTCTTAGAGCCAGCAACGACTTGTAGGATCTATTCCATTGATGGAAGTGGGTAGTGATCCTTAAGTGATGCTCTATTGAGATCATGAAAGTCCACACACAACTTGATTTCTCCATTTTTTCTTTCTCACAGGCACCAAGTTAGCAACCCAACTCGAATGCTTGATGGGAAAGATGATACTGGACTCAATTAATTTATTCAATTCTTTTCTCATGAGAGGCTCAATGTGGGGATTTATTGGCCTTTGTTTCTGTCTAAAAGGCTTAGCTCCTAGATCCAACTCGATGGTGTGTTGTGCCAACTTGGGGTTGAAACCTCTTAAATCTTTATAAGTCCAGGAAAAGACATTTGGTAACTCTTGAAAGAGTTGGAAAAATTTAGATTTCTCTTGTTGAGTGTTTACCCCGCCAATCTACAATGTTTTACCTTCTTCTATAAAAATGGTTCTGAATCTTCACCCTTTACCAGAATATTTTCCTTTTCTTTTCAAAATTGGTCATTTGGGTTGAAGATTGATTCCAGAGTGATGAGACCCTTTGGAAGTTTGTTAGTCCTTAGCTGCACCACTTGATCTCCATACTGCTGTTCCAATCTGTCTTGATTCCTAGAGGAGAACTCAGCTTCCTCTTGTAGAAAGTTGACAATTTGTTGATCATTTTCAAATACTTGCTAACTTATGTTGTTGTCTATGACAGCTGGCCTTACAACCAACTTGATATGGGGCTAGAGCTTATCATTCTTAATACTCTCCACAACATCAAACATTGCCCCAATTGTTGCCAATTTGTCTGTTGCTTCATTTTTCTTTCTGGGGATGGAGTTAATGTTGAATGTCTTAAAATCCTCAATGAGGTCCCATACATGGTTCTTGTAACTCTTTAATAGGTCATTCCTGACAGCATTCTATCCTTGGATTTGATTAGACACTATTTCACTATCACCAAATACCTGTAAGTTCTTGATTCCTTGTTTCCTTGCCCAATGCAGTCCATGGACCAAATCCTCATACTCTACTGTAATATTTGAACAAGAAAATTGGAAATAGAAGGTCAAATAATATTTTATACCTTTAGGCGAGACAAGCATAGCTCCTCCCCCAGCTCCCTGCCTACTTCTAGAGCCATCAAATAACAATTGCCATACCTCATTGTCATCTTTGTGGTCTGGCTTAATGATGTCAAGAAGAGGCCATTTTTCTTCATGCACATAGTAGAATCCTCCATCTCTTTGTAGGGTTCAAAATCATGTCTCTTGTTCACCCATTCATCGAGAGTCAAGTCTAGGATACACCCCACCTTGGTATCTGTTTCACACGTGCCTGGGAGATCCTCTAAATCAAAGGCTGAGTAGTTTGCATTGATCCGACTGGGTACATAAGACTCAATATGATAATCAACAATGGGCTCAGACCTGATTGTGGCCTTAGCCCCATACCTTGTTATGAAAAGCATGTGTGACCAATCGACAGACAAATAGCCCCCAATCTTAGTAGTGAAGTCTCTCGACAAACATAATGCAAAATGTGGTGGCAAGTCTTTGACTGATACATTTTGTAATAAAGTCACATTGGGCTAGGCATGCAGTGTGAGGCTCAAATATTTGATGATTTCGATAGTTGTCACTATTGTCCCATCTAATTACACTACCCCCTAGAGACAAATTCATATTGAAGGCCCAGTTGATCAGCTATTTGATTGGGCATTACAGAGCTAATTGCCCCCAAATCAGTCATGTAATTGTGTACCAACTTGTCTCTAATGATTAAAGAAATATAGAATGGAGGAGGCCTCAAGTTCTTACCTTGTTGTTCTCCATGGTTTCTCTCAGGTTGAGCTACATTGGTAAACACTTTCTCTTGCTGGATAGGGGGTCCATTTGAGCCTGACCAATTGGCCATAGAAGTCTGCAACAGATCTCTCTGTCCTGGAATGGCCAGTGACTCCCACATTGATATGTTCACATTTGTCTTCTTCATCTGTTCATTGATATTAAATGAGTTATCCCTCTGCTTCCCCTTCCCTGGTATATTTTTCTCTTGCACATGGGTTGCCACAACCAATGGCTGAGTGGATTTGGCACGTGGCTTAGGCTGATTCTACATATTGGGAGTTGCATTTTGGATACCAATGCCTTGTGGAGTAATGGAGGGTTGAGGATTAATTGACTTTGGTGATTGTCCCTCTCCAATACTTCTCTTCTTGGACAGTGTATTGGTAGCCACACTTTGAGAAGGGAACTGATTCATTCCGCAGAAGTCCTCAGCTTGCCAATTGACAAGCATAGTTTCACTTAGAGGTGCTTCTTACTGAGCTCCTTACTGCTGGTTTTCTTCTTGACTAGATTATTATGACACACAACTGGTTTACACCATTAGGGCTTGGCTTAGTGCACCATTAAAGCACATTGATTGGTTATGAGGCTAATTGCATGGGAAACACCAATCATATTCTTGGGCCATGTTGTTTTGTGCTGGAACCAATGCCCTTGATGTTGAAGTTGTGTTTGGGTCATATGACCAGAAAGGTCTAACAACTTGAGGTTGTCCTTGGTTTTGGTTCTGATTTGCAATCTGGGTTGGTGGCCTATTTTGCTGATATGGGGGTCTAGCCTGATACTGAGCTTGAGGCTGATATGGCCTGGAACTCTGAGCTTGTTTCCTCTTGATGTTGAATAACTCATTCCCTAGGTATTGAAGTTGTTTCATAACTTCTTGAAGCTCTTTTGAGGTGCTAGAGGATGAGGTAGAGGCTTCAGCTGAAATCTGATTCCTAGGAGTAGGTATAGGAGCTAATGTGGGTGTTTGGAGGGTACTTGGGCTTCCTAATTCGGGGTATAGAGGAATGGAGGGCCTAGGAGCAAGCTTTCCAGCTTGAATTAAACAATTTTCAAGCTCTTATAGAAATGTTGTAGGTTGTAGGTAAAGTGGTGCCTACCATTAATTTAATCATTAAAGCAATATCAGAATTTAAAGCTCTAAGACAGTATAAGAAGACACCTTCTTATGTGGGCTTTACAGCCACTGGAATCCTGTCCCATGTCCTTTGAAATCTGAGATTGAAATTTGTTAATTGCTCATTCGGAGCTCTCTTGATTGTTGTCAATTGCTCCAACAAGGACATGTTATCTCCCTTTTCTCCAAACTGGTCATGAAGAGCTCTACACAGATGGTCCCAAGTTTGAATAAAGCCTTCTACTATACTCCTGAACCATTGTGAAGCTTTGCCCTTGAGTGAAGAGGCTAGCAACTTGAATGGCAATGTCCATCTCAGTGATCTCATGGATTGTACAGACATTTGTAATGTCTTGAACGTGGTTACCAGGAGAAGTCTGGTTTTCTCCAGTGAAATATGGGGTGCTCTTTAATGCTGCCACTGGGACTGGATTTTATGCATTAAGAGCGAGTGGGTTGCTACTAGTGAAATTGACATAAGGATTTGGTTGTGCCATCATGATTGGCTTGAGGACCTTTATTGATTGAATGAACGGCCTTCTAGGAGGAGGTGTTAACAAGGTTCTATTCGGTGGAGATGGAGACCTTTTGGGATCATCTTCCCCTTCTTCCTCTTTCTGGGGACAAGTGAAGATAGACAAATAGTCCCTCTTTTTTGGTTCTTGACCTTGTTTTTATTCTTCTCATGAACTTGGAAAGCTTGGAATGTTGAAACTAGTGGATTCTGTCTCTTTTGGAGTCACCAGATTTACAATTTCAAGACTTCTTAAAACCTAAAATCACAGTAAGTGCACATCAATATTGCTGCAATAAAGATGGAGACTTCTTGGTCCCACCAGGCATGCCAAAACTGTTAGTGTAGAATCACAAAACCCCTGAATGCCTGTAACCAAATGGATTGTAGACTCTCAAGTGTGATTGCATAATATGGATCATCTCTCAAGGTGTGGGACCTTGCAAGTTTAGAGATCCTTCTAGATTAAGGTTGATTCCTATCCTTCTATTCAGGTGAATTCAAATAAATTTACAGAGGATCTATTCTAAGTATATTATATCTACCAAGGAGACAGGGTTAGAGAGATGCAAGAAATTAAACCTAAGATAACAAGGTGATACACCAAAGGAATGTTAGACACTCGTTTTACAGTTTAACACAGACCACAGGAATGTAATATAAACAACATGCACAGATGACCAAATCACAATAAGAGATCAGAGAGACAATAATGAATACATGAGAGGGTCGAGAAAACATCCAATATACAGTATACTGCAGTAGCTGAGAGGCAAAAAATATTGCATTACAACCCAAAGGAGAGGCTAGGAAAGGCTCCACAAATTCTTCTATGAAAAGGAGGCAGGGCGCATAATAGAAAATGTCCAACCCTTTACAATGAGCCCTGACCCTTCCTTTATAGATTCAACACAGAGGAAAGAAGGAGAGAGAAGTGAGAAAACCGGTTCGAAGCTCAATCACTATCATCAATACCTCCTGTAAAATCCACCCCAAATCTGTCTTGATTCCTGCATCAATTACTCGTTTGGTGCCTAGAAGGAGGAGGAATGATAGATTCGATCAAATCCGATCTAGTTGTTGGGGCAAATAGACTCTGTATTAATGGTAGGAAGAAATTTCTTCATTTTTTCTCCACCTAACCTCTCCAAAATTAAAGACTCATATCTTCATGGCATGGGAAAAGCCAAGATCTTTCCAACGGTGCTAGATTTGTAGAATTTAGAGCACCAAGCTGAAATATATTCCCATTTAAAGTTTGAATCAGGTCCATACAAAAATGGCGGGAACTAACTACCAAAACGGGCCCCCTTTTGAAACCGGACACGCAGAGGATTGGCACATGTCTGAGGGTAGCCTTTGTATTTTTCCTTTGAAGTGGCGTTGGCATGACACGTGGTTTCTCCCATGGCTCGTTTAGTTCTTCATTATTTGGCTAAGTCTTATGCTTAGCGGGGGTCATATATTTGACCAGGGACACACAGAGGCCTGACGCTTGTTTGGATTCCTTTCTCCAATTTTACCCTTGACTTAGCGTCGTGCTGAAACTTGGCACATTCTACCGACCTACTTCTGTTTTGACTTTTCGACCCTACTGACTCTGTCCCTTTATGAAATCGGACGTGTGGAGGTTCTGCACTAACTTAGAAATCCACTCAGGATTCTGTCCTTGAAGGAATGTCAAGTTGACATGTAAAGGTTCCTGCAGACTCTTGGACTTTTCAATGGCCACTCCTACCTTTTTCAGGCCTTGAATACGTGGAGAGTCGGCACTCATTTGGAGATCACCTTTTGGGCTGCACCTTGAAATTGACCAACGCAACACATGGAGCCATCCGCAGACTCTCTATACTTAGCCGATTTTGGGACTACTTTGTCCCACTTTTAACTTGGGCTACATGGTGAACTTGCACTCATTTGGGCCTCTACTTTTGGATCTACCTTTGGAGATGTGCCGAGATGATGCGTGACAAATTTTGCTAGCACTTCTATACTTGGTATTTTTTAGGCTCGTCATGTCCACTTTTTATTTTTAACTGTTGACTCTACCCCCGTTTTGGGCCTGAGACACATGGGGGCCTGGTGCTTGTTCAAGTCTCCCCTTTTGGATTCAGCTTTATAGATGCACCATTTGGACACTTGGCAGCGTCCGTTGTCTCCTCCATACTTAGTTGTTTTGTGGCTCGTTCTGAATGGTTTCAGAATCTGAAGACGTCAAAAATTTTCCGTTCCTCCTCCTTTGAGCCTATGGCTTCTTTAACACTGCCCTCTCCTTCCTCAATACTGCTATTCCATTTCTGAGCCCACCTGAAATTTGTTTGCTGGATTTGAAGCACGGGTTTGCTTGCCAGAGCCATTTCTCAAATTTCTTCCTACACGGGGCCATTTGATCTATTTTGTCCAGGGGGAAAAATACGGATAACAATACCTTTCGACTTGCCTTACCTCCACTTTACCATTTTATAGGGGAATTATTGGGTGTTCCCTCATCACTTTAGCTATTTCCTTGTTCTATGAGAATCATCCTAGAATTTGAACATTCCAAGCCAATATGGCAAGAATAAAGTTCTTTACTCTACTATTTGACCTAGTTCATAGAACTAATCATAATGACCATTCCCTACATCATTACAAAATAAAGGGGTGTCAATCAAATCTCTTTGATCTATTTTCCCCCCATAGATGAATTTTTATCCCCATATAAATGGTCGAGCATCATTCCAATCCACCATGAATTAGGAACGAAAGAAAAGGGGATGAGTGATATTAATAGCATAACATCATCTTAGCTATCTATTCTATAAAGTGAGTATAATCTGATGTGTTTTGAACCCCTCACCTTGGATGGGGTTAAACGTTTACATTTGTAAATTTGTAAACAAATGGAATAACCCAATGGCTGATCTCCCTCTACTTCATTGAGGATCTCTATGGTGTCATCAAAGGATTGGCACTTTTTCATGATGGGGAGAAACCATTTAATTTTCTTCTCTATGTAGAAAATTCATGTTTCATATCTCTTATATATTTCACATGATGGATGAATGAAGGCATATACTAATAAAACAAATAGATTCTTTGCTCTAATAAAAGGGGATAAAATGGGTTGGGGATGACACAAAATTGTTTGAGTAAGAAGGATCATGTGTCGTTATCATTACAAGATGGGATCAAAAACGATGGTCATCTACTTGTAGACACAAAATCACACACGTATTACTATTTTACTGTACCACCAAGTTTGTTATATATAAGGATTTCAAGTAAGAAAAGTATTCATTGGTGACACACTCCCAAGTCTATTCACTTGGTTTGATTGTTTCTATTGTCCTTTTGTTAGGTTGTGGAGCCTGTTTTCATGTGAGAAATTGTTGAAGACTGTACACTAAGAGTACTATACACTTTCCATAGTTGTCTCATCAGGGTTCAGGGGTGGCAGCCCCCTGTAGTAGGGGTCTGGGGACGCAGCCCCCGAATTTTTTTTGGGCCTTAAAACGTGCCCGATATATCAGGAAACATGATTTTCTCATATGGGCGGGTTTTTTGACCCATAGGTTTATGGGATGGTTTTGGCCCATGGTTTTGATACCCACGGTTTTGTAAAACTGCTTAAGCAGCTATCTATTTATATGGTTTTGTGCATATGGTAGATATAATGTAAGCATTGCAGATGTGCTTTGAATTTGGGTGTAAATTTTATAGAGTTTGTTGAGCATAGCTCCAAACAGATTTGGGTATTGTACTGAGAGAGCGTTGGCTTGTAATAAAATCTTAGCAAGTGATTCTTAGTGGACGTAGCCCAAATTGGGTGAACCGCGTTAAATACTGTCTCTTTGTGTTGTGTTATTTTATTCTGCACTTTTATTTGAGATTTGTAATATTTTCTGCATATTAGTTTCTACTGTTGCGATTATGTGAGGGATTATTCCACATATTTTATCCCTTATTTCCTAACAATTGGTATCCGAGCATGGTTTGGTTTGCTGAAATGTTGAATCACAGGGAAATTTTTATCTTGAGTGGGAGCTATGGTAGATGATGGAAGATCTAGGGTTGATAAATTCAACAGGAAATTTTTTAATATTTGGAAGATGCAGATGGAAGATTACCTTTATCAGAAGGATCTTTATATTCCACTGTCTGAGAAGGTGAACAAACCCTCGAGCATGACGGATGTGGAATGGGATTTTCTAGATAGGAAGGCACTTGGGAAAATCCGGTTGTGTCTTTCATCTTTGGTATTATTTAATGTTTCAAAGGAAAATACTACAAAAGAACTGATGGATGCATTAGGGAAGTTGTATGAAAAACCCTTTGCCTCGAATAATATATTTTTAATGAAAAATTTGTTTAATATGAAGATGTCTGAGAATGGTTCAGTAGTAAATCATCTAAATGATTTTAATACGGTTGTAAATATGCTATCTTTGGTTACAATATAATTTGATGAAGAAGTTAGGGATTTATTAGTTATGTGCTCTTTACCTTAGAGTTGGAATAGCCTATTAATGGCAGTGAGCAACTCAGTTCCAGCTAACTCAAAGTTGAAGTATGAGGATGGTATAGGGGTGATTCTAAGTGAGAAAATGTGAAGAAAAAGCTCTGGTGAATCTTCTACTTCAGGGAATGCATTGACAGTGGAAACTAGAGGGAGACAAAAGAATAGAGGAAGCCGTGAAAAATCAAAGGATCGAGCAAGGTCAAAATCCAAAAGCAAGATACTATACTGGCAATGTGAAAATTCTGGGCGTGCAAAGAAGGACTGTTGGGAGCTTTGGGACAAGAAGAAACAACAGGAAGAAAACAAGGAGGTAAATGTGGTAACAGGTAATGTATGTCAGAATGATTTGATTCTTTCTTTGCATAATATTACTGAATCTTGGGTTTTAGATTCGGGGGCTTCTTTCCATGCTTCTCCACATAGGTATTATTTTGTTGATTATGATCAAGGAGATTTTGGGCATGTTTTTCTTAGTGATGATGAGCCTTGCAACATAGTTGGAAAAGGTTTTTTTTAGGTTAAGATGCAGAACTAGAATACTTGGCTATTGAAGGTTGTCAGACATGTGCCTACATTAAGACATAATTTGATATTGGTAGGGCAGTTGGGAAGTGATGGTTGTACTGTGATATTTACAACGGACTCTTAGAATATTACCAAGGGTGCTCTTGTGGTGGAGAGAGGTAAGAATGTTGGAACCTTGTATTTAACCACTTATAACACTAATGTTTGTAATCTTGTGGCTTCAGAAGTAGATACAACATTGTGGCCTTATAGGCTCGGTCATATGAGCCATAAGGTCATGGAGATCATAAAGAATGATTTCCCTGGATATACAGAAACATGTTTGGAGTTCTATGAGGACTGCATATATGGGAAATAGAAGAGAGTAAGGTTTCTCAAGGTTGTACCTACAAAGAAAGAGAGTAAGTTAGAGCTGGTGCATTCTGATGTGTGGGGGCCGACTTAGGTATCATCTCTTGGGGGTTCAAGTTATTATGTTACTTTTATTAATGATGCAACAAGGAAAGTTTGGGTTTATTGTATTAGAAAAAAATATGATGTATTTGACACTTTTGTTAAATGGAAAGCCTTGGTAGAGAATGAAACATGTCTTAAGCTAAAATGTCTCAAGTCAGATAATGGAGGGGAGTATTGCAGCAATGAATTTGAATTTTTTGTTCTAAGAATGGAATCCGTAGGAAAAAGATGGTTCTAGGAACTCCACAGTGGAATGGGGTGTCAAAAAGGGTGAACAAAAAAATAATGGAACGTGTTAGGAGCATGAGGTTACATGCAGGACTGCTTCTTTCTTTTTGGGAAGAAGTGGTGAGTATAGTTGTGTACTTGATAAACAAAGGACCTTCAAATGCCTTGGATGGAGGCATACCTGAGGAGGCTTGGTATGGTAATAAATTTGATTATTCATTTCTTAGAGTCTTTGGATGTGAGGTGTTTTTTCATATAGACAAGGATGATAGGACCAAGCTAGAGACTAAATCAGAAAAATGTATTTCCATTAGCTATGGTGGTGATGACTTTGGATATAAATGTTAGAGTATTAAGGACAAGAAATCATTCAATCTAGGGATGTGGTCTTTAATGGGAAATTCATGTATAAGCAGTAGTTGCAGGAAAACATGGAAGAATCCAAGAAATAATATGCAATGGTAGAGGATATTTCGGATGGGAACGTGACACATGAATCAGTTTAGGAACCTCCTCAACAGGAACCCCAAACTCCTATATTGAGGAGGTCTTCTAGGGTAAGAAGAGAACTTAAATATTTTTCTCCTTCTCTTTATTATTGACTACTCACTGATAGTGAGAGCCAAAGAGATTTAATGAAGCAATGTAGGTAGATTCTAGGAAGAAGTGGGAGTAAGCCATGAATAAGGAGCATCGAGCTCTCATGGAGAACCAGACATAGGATTTGGTGAAGCTAACTGAAGGAAAAAGAGAATTACAGAACAAGTGGGTGTTCAGAGTCAAAGGGGAAGAAGGAGGAAAGAAAAGATACAAGGCCCGGTTGGTGGTCAAGGGGTTTACATAGAAAAAAGGTATATATTTTGAAGAGATTTTTTCTCCTGTATTAAAAATGATTTCTATTATAACTGTTCTAGGAATAGTTGTAGTAGAAGACTTGCATTTAGAACAAATTGATGTAAAGACTACATTTCTCCATGGTGATTTGGACGAGGAACTATATATGCAGCAACCAGAGGGCTATGAGGTCAAAGGTAAAGAGGAGATGGTGTGTAAGCTGAAGAAGAGCTTTTATGGCTTGAAACAAGCTCCATGTCAATGGTATAAGAAATTTTATAGCTTCATGATGAAGCAAGGTTATATTAGATGTCATTTTGACCATTGCGTGTATACAAAGAAATTTGAGTATGGAAGTTGTATTATCCTATGTTTGTATGTGGATGAGATGTTGGTTGCAGGTAAAAACATGCAAGAAATAAAAGTACTCAAGAAGCAACTAAGTGAAGCCTTTGTCATATGAAGGATTTGGGGGTAGCCAAAAATTTCCTTGGTATGAGGATATATCAGGATAGGAAGGAACAAAATCTAAATTTATCTTAGGAAGATTACATTAAGAAGGTCTTGGAGAGGTTTAATATGCAGGATGCTAAACCGGTTGGGACTCCTTTGGTAGGCCATTTCAAGTTATCAAAGGAGCAATGTCCCAAGATAGAGCAAGAGAGAAACCAGATGTCCAAGGTACCTTACTCATCAGCGGTTGGCAGTTTGATGTATGCCATGGTGTTCACCAGGCCTGATATTGCCCATGCAGTGGGAGCAGTGAGTAGATTTATGAGTGATCCAGGTAGAGATCATTGACAAGTAGTAAATTGGATCATTCGGTATTTAAGAGGGACCATGGGGACAATTTTTTGCTACATTGGATCAAACACCACTTTGTGTGGTTATGTAGATTCAGATATGGCTGGAGATGTAGACAGAAGGAGGAGCACAATAGGTTATGTATACATTGTATGTGGGAAAGCAGTAAGTTGGATTTCATGACTGCAAAAGTTGGTGGCTTTGTCAACAATGGAGGCTGAGTATGTTGCTGCCACAAAGGCAAGCAAGGAAATGATTTGGTTGCATCAATTACTCGAGGAGTTAGGGCATAAGCAGGAGGAAGGAAATTTACATAGTGATAGACAAAGTCCTATACACCTTGCTAAGAACTCTGCTTTCCACTCTAGGATGAATCATAAACAGTCAAGGTACCATTTCATCAGGATAGCTTTGGAGGAAGAGAAGTTGAAGCTGGAGAATATTCAAACCAGTCAAAATCCTACAGACATGATGACCAAGGTGGTCACAAGAGAAAAATTGAAGCTGTGTTCAGCTTTGGTTGGTCTTCACAGAAACTAGTGAAGGGTTGAGAAGCTTGCTCAGACGAAAACTAGTCTCTAAGTGGGAGATTGTTAGGTTTTGGAGCCTGTTTTCATGTGAGAAAGTGTTGAAGACTGTACACTAAGAGTATTGTACACTTTCCACAATTGTCTCGTTGGGGTTTGGGGCCGGGTCGGGCCTCGAGTGGGGATCTAGGGACGTAGCCCCCGATTTTTTTGGGCCTTAAAACGTGCCTGATATATTGAGAAATGTGATTTTCTCATATGGGCAGGTTTTTTGACCCATAGGTTTATGGGACGGTTTTGGCCCATGGTTTTGATACCCACGGTTTTATAAAACTACTTAAGCATTTGTCTATTTATATGGTTTTGTGCATATGGTAGATATTGTGTGCATGTGTTTATTTTTAAAATAATTCTAATATGAGTAAAGACTAACACCTAAATAGCCTTAACTTAGCAAGAATTGAACAAAAAACTAAACACCATCAAGATAATAATTAAACAAGGGTTAGATGCTAGCATTCATCAATACAAACTTTGAAACTTACAATGCTAAATATCTAAACTCTATTCTCTAACAAAAAATAAATGAATGGACCTAAGTAAGCTCCATGGCTATCAAAATAGTTGTCCTTAGTATGCCAAGTAACCTAAGAATGAAGGCCTATCAAAGTTGGGCTACAAGACCCCTTTGACACCTCCCATATGACCTAAGCACTTAAGAAAGAGGCTTAACTCTTCAAGATGATGAACTCTCAAAAGGGCAAGGTGCAAGCTCTTAGTCTCTTTGCTATATGCTTTGCATTTGCTCTCTAAGGAGTTTAGGTGTAAGTAAAAAGGTAGGTGGAG
This sequence comes from Taxus chinensis, assembly GCA_019776745.2. Classification (NCBI taxonomy): domain Eukaryota; kingdom Viridiplantae; phylum Streptophyta; class Pinopsida; order Cupressales; family Taxaceae; genus Taxus; species Taxus chinensis. The sequence continues at coordinate 218,314,316 of CM034146.1, forward strand.
GTCTCTTTATATAGCCCAAAGGATAAAGGATTCAACACATTCTCATGAATGTGGGATAAAGGTAAAACATGATTAGGAATGTATAAGGTTGCTTTATTAAAGGTAACCTTACTTTAGAAGGGTTTAATACATGTTTAGCAAGTCATGGGAGTTGGGGGGTATTTTAATTAATCAAAGGTGATTAATTAATAGGTAGGTGTAAGCTTATAGAAGCCATTTAGAAGAATATTAGTGTGATTTAGGCTATTAGAAGGGGATTAAATCAATTAAATATTAATTTATCGGTTAAATGGAAGGGAAAGCTAATTAATTAATAATAATTAATTAGTCTAGGTAGAAGGGGTGATTTATTAATGGAAGGTCGTTAATTAGGGTATTTGTTGGATAGGAAACTTAATTAATTAGCTTAGTGTAATTAATTAATGATGATATGAGAGAAAATGAGTGCTTTTGACGATATGTCGTCGATTTGCGAGAAAGACGATAATTAACGCAATTTAAGTATTTAAATTACTTGGGCATAATTATGGGTGTCTACATTTGCCCCTCTTTGGGGTGGCATAAGTGATGCCACTTCAAAGATAGTAGACATGTGGAATTTTGAAGAGGTAGAAGAATAATTGGTAGAAGTGAGAGAAGCCCCCTCGAGTGTCGATGGGGTGATGAAAGAAGACGATCAACGATCGAAAAAGGTGAGAGATAGAAGAATGGGAAGAGGCAAGATGCCCCAATAAGATGGAAGAATAGAGGAAAACAATGTAGAATGAGTATGGAGGAGGGGAGAGAAGAGCTTAGCCTCTAGCTGCTGTGTATTGGAACAATTTCGGTGTCATCATATTTCCATAAGAGCTACGTCATCGGTCCTTATGAAAAATATAAGCATACGACAAAGGTAGAACGACATGAAAAGCCATACTACAAATGATTGTCCATTGCTGAAAACACCAACTCCATGCAACATACAAAATGTAATGCAATACGAGAAAGTAAACAAGCTAAACTAACAGAGAAACATAGTATAATGTTTTTATTATCGAGATTCAGTTACGAACTGTGAAAATTAACGACAAGGGTTGATGATGGTGCCCCAAGCAAGGATACATGCGAGGGGAATAATGGAGGACACTTGGGTCTGATGGAAAAGTAATCTGCACTACGAAACAATACTAGACAACTCCTTGTGCCCCAGAGTACAAACGAAGTAAGTAGCCTAGATTTTGGTGATGGAGGTAGATCAAGATGATCAGCAAGTCGCACACATGAACAAGTGAGAACCAAATAGTGACGTTTTGTAAGATGGTTTTCAATTTTTAGAAGTTTTCTTAAACATATTTGAATGTTTTTTGATGATTTTTTTCTCTAACATATTTGAATGTTTTGGTTGATTTTAAAAGGTTTATGAAACTATGTATAGGAAGATGAGAAAGCATCGATGCCCCTAGCGATAGATGGGATGTACAAAGGTATAAGGCCATGTGTGTACCAAAAAGGTGAAGATGTAAAAATTCCCCAACAATTAGGTGGGATTATTCAAAGGTAAACTCTTCACAGGTCGAAATGGGACCCAAGGCCATTATGGATAGGTTCAACATGATGGTGAACATAAACCCATGAAGTGCTGGGAAGAGGCAAGGATGCCCCCAGCGTAATTTGGCCTAAAAGCACATGATAGAAAGGAAGAAGAAGATTATTTTTGTGGAAGGGGACAAAGGTTTCCATAAACATAGAAAACAAGTAATCTTATACACATGGATGTTCTGAAAGAAGTAGAAGAACGATGTGAATGATATGAATGTAGCTTAGAAGCCTCGCGAGGAAGAATTGATTATCCAAAGGCACAAATCGTGAGACAAGATATGGACTAGAGTAAGAGTCTGAACAAGGTCCAAAAAAGACACTTGGTAACATACTAATCTTGTTTACTCATAGAGATCTGGTGTGTGCATGTGGAGTTTATTACCTCTTGAAGTGAAGATTTAATAGACAACAAGTGAAGAGACCCTAGTCAATGTGTAGGAATGATTTATTTTGATAAGTTATTTTGTGAATGGAGGGTGAAAGGATAGCCGTACATTGCTCCGATGCTAGCCAAACGTCCATAGCCCCGATGGAGATGTATTTGATTCTAATCACAACATTGCTCTACTGCCAGTTAGGCGTCCATAGCCCCGATAGAGATTATTGGAAATACCCCAAGAGAGAGTTATATATTAATTTGTTTTTGCGTTGTAGCTTTTAGCTTTTGAGTTTTGATTGATTTTGATTCTTTTGCTTTCTGAAAACTTATTTCAGCTCTCTTGTTTGACAAGGGGTTAATAACCACTAATGGCTTGATGGAAGGAGGTGGAAGTGATTGTGATGACGACATTGACTAGTGTCAACAAATATGTCCAAAATTTCTTCGCAAACAAGTTTATTAGATGTTTGAATGTGATAGGATCTCCACAAGGTTAGTCATTTTTTGATTTACCAAGGTGATAAAAGACCAAGGGAAAATAGATACCATAGAGATAAATGTCACAAAATGCGTGTGAATAAGCTAACCAAAATATCACCGAAGGGATGAAAATGGTAGGAAGACTTGCAAAAGAATAGCAAGGAAGGGAAGAAAAAAATATCCATGTGTACGCAACACCTGATTGCAATATTTGATCTTTGTACCTTTGTTTTTTGTTGTTTTTTTCTCATGTTCTTTTGTATTTTTATATTTTTGCATTGTTTTTTATTTTTAGATTTTTGATATATATATATATATATATTGAACCGTTGTTACTAACAAAGTCACTCTGTGTGATAGGATCCAACAACGATGTTTGCGACTTCCTTGATAAGGGAGACTAAGCGTGTTTGTTTATCAAGAGTCATGTTTTTCCCAATCTCGATGATCGTGGTGAGTTCACACTCAAAAAAGGACTATGATTTATCTTGAAACATGGATTTTGTATGCGGGAGTTTGAGTTCCCTATCCAGAGGTTTATGCACTTTGCGCCATACTTGATGGTTATGTTGATGTGCGTTCTTGAATCGTGCTTGATTTACAACTTTGAGATTGTTCCAGTTGTTGGGGGATTTTGAGCTCTTGGAAGTTTTGACCTGAGCTTGATAATGAACCTATTTGGGTTTCTTATAAGCTGATGCTTGAATTTTCTAACCTCGAGAAGGAGAAGAATGCGAACATTTACGATTGATGATAGGAACAATAAAAATGGTAGTGGGATTGCCACAACCATTGATAGAAGAAATATGTAATAGATGAAAAGGATACGGTCCAAGAATTGAAGAGGATGGGCTACTAGGAGGTGAGCCATGGATAGAAGGTGAAAGGCTACTAGGATGTGGCCCAAGAATAGAAGAAGAAGGGCTGCTAGGACGTGACCCATAAATAGAAGATGAAGGGATACTAGGATGTGGCCCAAGAATAGAAGATGATGGACTACCCAGGGGTGATCCATGCATAGAAGATAAGAGGCTAGTTGGACGTGCCCCAATAATCGAAGATAGTGAGCTACTTGAAAATGTCCCACAAATAGAAGAGGGAGGGCTACTAGAAGGAGACCCACACCTAGATGAAGATGAAGGGCTACTTGGCACTGACCCCACAAGAGATTGTGATTGAGGAATTATGATAGATGAAGAGTTATTGGGTGATGAGAAGATAGGCCATGAACTATGCAAGACCAAGGAGTTTCATCACATAATGAAGAATGTGAAGATGGAAGAATAAGAGGAGGATCAAGTTGCATGATCTGAGGCTCTTCCTCCGTTTCTTGATCAAAGGAATCAACCTTTTCCTCACAATATGTAGATGCATCAAAGTCTAAACAGAATCCTTTTTTGTAAAATACTAAAGGAATATCTTCATATGCCCCTATAAATGCCCTGATTATTTCTTCATTCTGAAAAAGATTAATCGGTATGAGTTGTTGATCGATCCCTAGGAGTTTATTGGAAGAAATAGGTTCACTTGGTGTGGAAGACTTAGAAGATGTTTGATGATTATTGATAGAAGAAGATGATGTGGGGGACGAAGAATATGTGTAGCTAGATGTCTCAGGAGTAGAAGAAGGTGGTGTGGACCTACCAATACAATGGTATTTCATATGTAAAATAGTAGGATTAGGTCCAAATTCTGTAGATTGCGACGCATGGGTTGATTCAGATGTTTGTCTCGAAGGAATTTGAGTCACACGAATCTTCACAAAAGGAAGATTCCATGGGGGTGATTGATGAAGAAGGTCCTGCAAATAAGGGGAGGACTTTGATTCAAGAATCACATTAGATGAATGATGACAAGGGTCCTACGAAGAAAGAGAGGACCACGATTCAAGAATTGTATTATACTTTTGATTGGAGGGATTTGGATTCGCGTGTATCTTCAAACGAAGAAGACGTTTTTGGGGTGACTGATAAAATGGATCCTGCAAAGAAAGGGAGGACCATGACTTAGGAGTCGCATTAGATGACTTAGGAGTTGAATTAGATGAATCCGAATAGTAGTTTGGATCTGAATCCTCAGAAGAGTCAGAGGAAATATTTGGATTGGAATCCTCAGAAGAAGAGGAAATGTTTGGGTTAGAATTAGAAGAAGAGTGGGGGGAACTCAAATAATAATTTGGATCATACGTGTCCAAATTATACCACCAACTATGAGATGAATGTGGGGAACGAGTTACCCAATTGGGTTCTCTAGTGTGAAGAACCAATCGAGGTTTGGTCATGATGGGCGTCCTTTGATGTGAACGCCGAAAGTTGGATTCCTTATTGTCATAAGCGTGAGGAACCGCACGATAATCAATCATTTCTTGTGTCATTTAAGCACAAATGTCTAGACCTAGATAGTGCAATAAAACTTCTTCAAAGTGAAGAAAGCTCCATGCCGATTTGGGCAGCACAATGGTAGCCAACTAGAAATTCATTATGTACGGAGATGCGTGTGTGATTTTCTGAAAGGGGCTAAGGAAAATAAACATCGTGATGACTCAATCTCGATGAGATCAAAAGGGATTGTCCTAGAAAACAAATTTTTTGAATGAATAATCATAAAGAACAAATCACAAAAGTGTGAAACACAAATCCAATCAACAAGGAACTAATCCCTATGCAAAATGCATGTGCAAAGTGATAGTCTGATGCAAAAATGATCAACACAATGGCAATATTTACGTCAAGCTCAAAATGAACAAGGCGTAAATATTAACAAAGGGTAGATGTTACTCCCAATTAAAGGATACCATGACAAGTTTAATAACCAACCAGGCCTAAATGTTAAAGGGTGAGGATTATAAACGTAAGTCACGTAACCACACCAATTGGACACATTAATCAAGCTTTACGAAGAAGTGAGATATTAGTGTCAAAGTGGTATCGAAACGACGCAAACAAAGTAAGCGACACTCTTCAAGATTTTGGACAATGTTTGAAGCCAAACCAAGTCAAGGTATACTGAGGATGTGTTAAAATGTGAGCAGCATAACGCCACAATGTAGATACTTAGATCACATTTATGAAAAACATGACATAAGTATCTTAATTGTGTTGAGACAATGCACACAAGGTAACACGTCAAAGGGAGATCAAATGATGAATTAATCTGAACTATGATGATGATCTTGACATGGGTATCAAGATCAAAAAGGCTACCAATGATATAAATACACCTCCGCACACTTTAGACATTTAACTTACCTAGCCACAAACATGGATGGGTGTAAACGGACAAAAAAGTGGCAGAGACAATCGATTGGTAACACAAAGGTAGTCACTCTCCTTCTGATCAACAAAGTGTCAAAAGAATGTGAAGGAAACAAATCAAAAGAATGACGAAAAATGCTAGCTTCACTTCGGCAGAGTTTCACCTCGCCCTAAGGCAAGTAAAAAATAGGCGAAAGTAACGTGCCACACATTTCTTAATGAAAATATGATTCACAACTCAACACTGTTTTAGATTGGTCAAAGTGGGCTCCTGGCCAAAGTATATTCTCCCAGGTGGTTCTCTCGCCCTAGGTGTTACAAAGTTGCCACGAGTGAGTGTGATTTACCTAAAAAGTCACACTGACTAGTTTGAGAGTATCTCGGCTTTACTTTATCCCCTTCAAGAATAGTAGGCAACTAGTGCGTCTACATGTACTATCACTGGGGTCGCCACAACGGATAACCTGTAACGTTATCTCACAAAGGAATCACTAGTCAAGTAGGTGGTGCGGAGCACTTCCTGTTTCATCCACAAGGTTCCCTCTTGCGTGGACTACTTTGGGGTTCTTGGAACCACCCCCATTGTTGTAGCTTAAGGCATTATGCCAAAGGGGTTATGTTCTAGTTGAGCGGAGAGGGACGTACCCTTTTCCAAAACCTGCAATACAATGTTTTGAATATGTTGTTCTTTTTATCTTGTTTAATTAGGTGTGGTTTGCTTGAACACATTTTGACAACCTGTATAACAGCTATATTAGTAGTTTTTGATTTCGGTTTGATTCCTCCTTTCTTTGACAAGTGTTTTTAGGTCCTGCACTCAAGCGTTAGTACTCAAAAAAATCACATTATTTAAAAGAGGATTAAGAGTTGCTTTTGATTCTCAAGATCATCCAAGGATGCAAGAGAAGAGCATACACAACAAATAATCTAACTAAAAAGTAAAGAAAATATTTTCAATCAATGAACCATACAAAATTCTTGATAAATGTTCATTCCCCTAAACCAAAAGTGAAAGATGAAGTTTCTAATTTACCAAATGTTATAAAATGAAAACTAAAGTTGCTTTTCATTCTCAAGATCACCCTAAGGTGCAAGAGAAGAGCATACAAAAACTTTATCCCAACTATATAGAAATGGAAAACTTCAAATCAAAGGACCATTGAAAAATACTTTGTAAAAGGTTCATTCTCTTAAGCAAAATGAATAATCAAATTTCCAAGTTTAATCCCAATGTTAAAAAGATAGAGATCAAAGTTGTTTTTGATTCTCAAGATCACCAAAATGTGCAAGAGAAGAGCATACACATGCTTTGGTCTAAATCGAGTAAGCATGGAAATACAACATTCATCAAAATATTAAACATGTTAGAAAATGACTAGTTTTAAACTAACAGAAAAACTTGCAATTTTAGTAACTATAAATCTCAAATTTATGTTTTCACTGCATAGTTAACTTCAATACCTTTCCAACGCAAAAAAAAATGGAGTCATTTCGAGTTTGGGAGAAAAATTTATGGCCTTCGGAAGATGGGTTACGCATATGCTCTTATGCTCACGGGTATGCACTTGACATGCACTCAAAAAATGTAAAAAAAAAACATCTCTTAATCTGCAAAATGGGTAAATTTTTCCAACCAAGATTCAATTTTGACAACAACCCATCATATCAATATATGAATAGAAGACTCAACGCTATCAAATATTAACATACATGCTCAAGAATTTAAAATTTTCAAGAAATTGACAAAACTAGCATGTAGAATGATGAAAAAATAAGCTCTAAAAATGAAAACATGATGAAATCTTGAAAATTTCTCACCAAGATTAAATTTTGATAGCAACCCACCACATTAATATGTAAATAGAACACTCAACACTATCAAACACTAACCTACATGCTCAAGAATTTAAAATTTTCAAGAAATTGACAAAACTAGCATGTAGAATGTTGAAAAAGTAAGCTCTAAAAATGAAAACATAGAGAAATCTTGAAATTTTCCCATCAATTCCAATTTTGACAGCACTTCACCTCCTTTATACCTACAAGGAAGACTCAACACATGCAAACTCAACAAAACAAGTTAGATCAACATGTGTAAAAGAGGGTTAGTAACCAAAAATGAAACTTAATTACAAAAACTTGAAATTAAGTGCAAAGGACAATGAAGTAAGTCCCACCAGGCGTGCCAAATGTGTGCATGTGTTTGTTTTCAAAATAATGCTAATATGAGTAAATACTAACACCTAAATAGCCTTAACTTAGCAAGAATTGAACAACAAACTAAACACCATCAAGATAAGAATTAAACAAGGGTTAGATGCTAGTATTCATCAATACAAACTTTGAAACTAACAATGCTAAATATCTATAATCCTCTATTATCTAACAACAAATAAATAAATGGACCTAAGTAAGCTCTATGGCTATCAAAATAGTTGTCCTTAGTATGCCAAGTAACCTAGGAATGAGGGCCTATCAAAGTTGGGATACAAGACCCCTTTGACACTTCCCATATGACCTAAACACTTAAGAAAGAGGCTTAACTCTTCAAGATGATGAACTCTCAAAAGGGCAAGGTGCAAGCTCTTAGTCTCTTTGCTATATGCTTTACATTTGCTCTCTAAGGAGTTTAGGTGTAAGTAAAAAGGTAGGTGGAGGGCTCTTTATATAGCCCAAAGGATAAAGGATTCAACACATTCTCATGAATGTAGGATAAATGTAAAACATGATTAGGAATCGATAAGGTTGCTTTATTAAAGGTAACCTTACTTTAGAAGGGTTTAATACATGTTTAGCAAGTCATGGGAGTTGGGGGGTCTTTTAATTAATCAAAGGTGATTAATTAATAAGTAGATGTAAGCTTATAGAAACCATTTAGAAGAATATTAGTGCGATTTAGGCTATTAGAAGGGGATTAAATCAATTAAATATTGATTTATTGGTTAAATGGAAGGGAAAGCTAATTAATTAATAATAATTAATTAGTCTAGGTGGAAGGGGTGATTTATTAACGGAAGGTCGTTAATTAGGGTATTTGTTGGATAGACAACTTAATTAATTAGCTTAGTATAATTAATTAATGATGATATGAGAGAAAATGAGTGTTTTTGACGATATGTCGTCAATTTGCGAGAAAGACGATAATTAACGCAATTTAAGTATTTAAATTGCTTGGGCGTAATTATGGGTGTCTACAGATATAATGTAAACTTTGCAAATGTGCTTTGAATTTGGGTGTGAATTCTGTAGAGTTTATTGAGCATAGCTTCAAACAGATTTGGGTATTATATTAAGAGAGCGGTGGCTTGTAATAAAATATGAGCAAGTGATTCTTGGTGAACGTAGCCCAAATTGGGTGAACCACATTAAATATTGTCTCTTTGTGTTGTGTTATTTTATTCTGCACTTTTATTTGAGATCTGTAATATTTTCTGCATATTAGTTTCTACTGTTGCGATTTTGTGAGGGATTATTCCGCATATTTTATCCCTTATTTCCTAACACCTTTCTCACATTTTTCACTTTTTAACCCAATTCTAGTCTAGTCACAGGGATCCCTGTCTATCAGTATTCTCACATTTGTCGTCAGTTATCCTAGGACACCAGTGCCCAGTCTGGACACTAGCACCCAGGCGCTCTTGTCCACCCTAGGTGTTCTTGTCCACTTTGTTCTTATTCACATTTTTGACATTTGTAGTCACTGTTTTCAATTTTATTACTCCTATCTCAAGGTCCTAGTCGGAATGTTGTGTTGTCGAAATTCAAACAATAAATCCCTATATATACACAACATATATACCATTATAAGGGCGGGAAATTCTAAAGGGAAAACATATCTACATACTATCAAAGGGACTACATTTTTTGGGTTGATTACTCTGCATTCACTGCATGAGAAGGGGAAGTTTTGAATTCCATCCCACACATTTGCATTCTATCTAGATATAGCCCTCTATCTTGGCATCATTGGCATGAGGGAAACCTAAGGACATTATTTCACACACAAACACACAACTACATGGAGTCTAAGATGTATTGCAGTGCTTGGTCGTAAGTTCACTATGTTGGGTGACCATCGGGGTTAGTCCGACTCCCCATTTTAATATTTATTTTTTAGGATTTGATTTAGTTTGGGGTTTTGTAGGATATAATTTATTTTATAGGTTACAGGTGAATTCCGCAATCATCCAATGAAACACAAGTGACTAACAACAAAACCCTAGTGACACATAAAAAATCAGATTCTGACCCTCTACATAGTCACATGCGCCTATAGAAGGTCTCTGGTACTCAAACACCCTCACCCAAGCCCAGGCACCCTTGTCCAAGATAGTCTGTAAGTTCCATAATTTACATTGAACATTTCTAACTATTTTCCCAGCTTGTTCATAAGTTACTCTAGTCTAGATCTGCTTTGGGACAAGCAAAAATCAGATAAGTTCCCTACCTCTCTTGTTTACTTCTATCATTACATATTTAGAGTTCTTAGCATTTTTAATTTATTGTATTTTATCATAGTAGTGACTCTACAATTAGATTTAATATTCAAATTATATTAAATCATTTAGTGAACCCCATCCTTAGTCAAACTCCTTGCTTAAAGATAGATCTTCCTCTCTTATGCAAGCTATGCATCATGTTAGTGTGAATCCTATCCTGAATGATGTTGTTGAGGATGAACGTTTTTCCCATGCTCGATTTGATGACAACTTTCAAAGATAACTTCTTACAAATGAGCACAAAATTTTTAGTAGTTTTTTCAACTCTAGCGTGAGCATCGTTTCACCTGATAAAAAAATTACTAGATGCGCCCCTTGTTCTTCTATAGTCACCAAGGCTTCTCCAACTTCTTCTACATCTATTACTACACAAGATGATTCTCTTATAAATTGTATGTTTGGTCTTGATTGTGCCATAGTAAATACAAATAATGTTACTTCCAAAGTTGAAAATATACATGTGCATGATGTTTTCTCTAATACTAATCAAGATGAATATAAAGTTATATCTCATGACTCTCCTCTTTCTGAAAATGTTTCAAATGATTGTAAATATACATCCTATGATAGTTCTCCTACTACTTCTCTATATGTTGATGATCCTCTAGATGAATTACTTGCATACAAAAATATGTCTGATAGTGATGCTGATTATATTTCTGATCACGAACATGTTAGTGACAATGTTACTTCACTTACGACTACTGAATGTGAATTTTCCACTCCATTTTCTACCACTTTTGAGGTTGTTTCCAATAGCATTCATGATGATTCTAATACTCCTGCTAGTTCACCTCTAATCATTTCTTTTGAATCAACTCCTAGCATTTTTGTTGATAGTCTATGTTCCTCTCCTCCTCTTCGACCTCTTGTTTCTTCCTCTCAAGATGTTATTCATGTTGATTCTCCAATTTTTACTAGTGCACCTCCTCTTAGTTCTTCTACATCTACATCTATCATTCCCAAATAACCTTTATTTTTTTCTTCTTCTTCTCACATTCCCATGATCACTCACAATGGAAAACTTCAACCTCTTCATGTACCTCTCACTTCTTATAAGATTCTTTCACATGAGAGTTTATCAATCATGCATGATGTTGTCCTGTTGCAATCTTAAGTCAAATCTCTTACTCTCGAAATAAAATCCTACTATGCTTCTATTCATAATAACTCTCTTCATGGAAATCCTATTCCAAATAAATTCACAATTCAGTTTTTCCTAAGGATTTTATCATGCCTACCTTTTCATGTTTTGATGGCATTGGTAATCCATATTTTCATCTTAAGAACTATTGTTTAATTATGGCTTCCTATTCCAATGATTGATTGTTATTAAAATATTTTCATCATAATCTTGTTGATAATACTCTTCAATGGTATACTAATTTTCCTTATGAATCTATTAGTACATATTGTGAAATGGAAGATGCTTTTCTTAGACGCTTTATTATTAACAATGGTCCTAAAGTTACACATGATTTCTTACCTAGCTTGCATCAAGGATAGAAAGAACCTATCTAGGATTACATTTTATGTTTCAATTCTTACATACATCAGTTATTATTTCAACCTATTGATATGGAAAAGAAATTTATCTTTTGTCACAGCTTGATTCTTGTATTAAAAGAAAGATTACAATATGATACTTGTGAGTCATTTACACTTTTATTCTATAAGATTATTGATATAGAACAATATTTAATTGTTGCACATTTTATAAAACCCCCTTCTATTCCTTCTACTACTACATCGTCTTCTACTTCTTCTCCCCTTCCATCTTTTAAACATCCCCCAAGGGCTCCATCTCCTCCACCTCGTAAGCGTGTTTCATCCCCTCTAATGCATAAGCGTCATCCATATCCTCCATTGCATCAGTCCCAACCTAAGTATTCTCCATCTCCTCCTCGCGAGCCATTGCATTTATCCAATGATACTTAGCCTCATGATGTTTTACATGATTTACTTGATAAGTGTTTAATTCTCTTGCCATATAATCAACATCACCTCCTCATCACTTGTATCACTAGCATGATATCCCTTTTTGTAATTTTCACCGCATAAATGGTCATCGAGATAATGACTGATGTGCTTTACTTGAAAAAAAAATTAGAAGATAGGGGGTGCCATTTCTTTTTCCTCTCACTCTCGTGAGCAATCTCTTTCTCCAATTCCGTATAAGCGTGCATCGAATTATGTTTACTTGTCTCCTACACCCACTTCTAAGGTCGTCATTCTTCCATCTCCTAAGATCATTATTCACCCATGTCTTCCACTTAGCTCATCCATCATAGCATCATCTCACCTACCTCACAGTACTACTAATTCACATTGGCTTCCTAATCCATCGACATATGTTCTTCCTACCATTACATCTCCCATCATTGACATCATTTCATTCGACATTCAGTTTGGATTTTACACTCATGCTACTACCACTTCACATGATTCCACCACTCCTCGCATGCTTCATCATCTTTGGTAGGTGATTTCTTTCACCTAATTACCTGATGATGCACTCGTGTTCTTACGGTTCTTACCTAACTGTTGAGGGATTTGTTACAACAAGAACTAAGTTCATTCTTCACGCTTTGTGCTTCACGCTCTATCTTTCTAGAAATACACTTCCTGATGACGCACTCTTTTTCTATGGAACATTCTTGATTGTTGAGGGATCTTACATAAATGAACCTCATTCTTGTACACATGTGCTAGTGGGCATTACTTTCTTCCCCCCCTCTTCATCATACTTACACATGATCACATACATGATTATTTCTTTCACCTTACACTTAGTAATGTATCATTTTACTATACTATGGCTCATTCATTTTATCTACTACACTACATCACAAACATCTATTACTATTTATCACACGTTATCCATCTTCATTCTTACATACAATCAAAATTTCAAAGCATTACTTATCTATTTCCTATCTACAATATCATCTATTACACATCAACTTAATCATTTACGCAATACAAATAAAACATCAAAGAAACCAGTATATGAAAAAAAATCATTGCATCACATATCAATGAACATCAACATTAACACAATAATACCAATCATCCATATATATATATATATATATATATATATATATATATATATATATATATATATATTGACAAAATTCATAGTTTTAAAAATATAATCACTGGGGCACGAGCCCCCATCTATCAATACAATACATCTCCATCATTTATCATCCTCGCTATCGTTATATATAACTGCAAGAGCTCTAAAACTAGATGTTTCACCGTTCAATCTACGCCGCTATTGGGCGTGGCCTCTATATCTCTCCACCTACATCTGTAACAAGGCCACCTCGAACTGAATGTTATGTGAATCAACCCTGCAGCTCCACATATTTTGCGAATACATCCTGAGCTAGGGCTCCTCCTTCTAATAGCATCCTGTATCTCATTGAAAGTCTTTGCAAAAGCTATGGAATGAGGATAAAGAACCTCAAAGCTTTGCTAACTCATCCATGCACCATGAGATTAGAGCTAAACAAGAAACTATCTATGCATATATAAATTTGAAACTAACATTCAAACCCTAGCATATATACTACTCTCTACTCCATGAAAGCTTAATAAAAATGAACCTAGTTAGATTCTAAGCAATCAAATTAGATGTGTTGTTTACTTCAATGGAGGTGAAGAGGTCTCTCTAAAATGGCTACAAGACCAAGTTAGATATCCTCCTACTAACCTACTATGAAGTTATGGATGTAAGATGGAAGAGCTTCGCCAATGGAGGATAGCCAAGATCAAATGCCTATTAGCTTGGCTAATGCAAATGAGGTCTAATGCCAATATATCCAAATGTGAGAGAGAAGGACTTGTGAGTGAAGTTGTAGTTTGAATGGGTAGGCTTAGCCTTGTATTTATAGTTTTCCAGTTGGGAGAATTTGGAATTTGGGTGCATGTGGGACTAAATCTCAAAAAGCACTTTTAGATTAGATTAGGATAAACATGCTTTAGGCTTAGTTAAGCTAGGATTAGGCTAGTTAAACTTGATTAGCAAGTGATTAGAGACTCATTGAGAGTTGGGAGGGGTCTGGATAACCAATTGTGATTGATAGATAGCCTACGAATCCAATAGAAGTGGTCTAGAGAGAACTAGGGAGGTTCTGAATGGTCGAAAGGAGGAATGTTTAGCTAATAAGAGAGATTTTAGCCAAATAAGCTGATTATAGGAGGAATACGACCGAAAGATAGTTGTGAATGGGCATTTAAGAATGGAGCAAAGTATGGGGATTTAACGAAGTGTCGTTAATTGATTGGATTGGGTGAAATGTTAAGTGTAAGCATATTTTAGGTGTCTACAGCCTCCATCCCTCACCGAGTCTCCATGTGTGCCTCATCATGCTCACTCAATAGTAGGATACATTTTTCTATCACTATCACCACTTGATCAAACAAATGGGCATGCTCACCCACAATAACATCTACTTTCTCCAACATCCCACCTCCCACAAGCACATTTGAAGCTACATTTCAAATCAGTGTGCGGATCGATAAATCAATGATCAAGGACAAATAAGCATCACCTGCAACCATTCAAAAACTTCATTAGTTACTACACACGACTGCCACTATACAATAACCAAGTAAAAATCAACAAATACAAACAAACAATACTTACACTCAGCTAATGTCATTGTTAGGCCATTTGCATCGAGGGAAGGTGATTACCCCTTTGCTCCTCCAACTAGTGGTGCACTTGTTGCATCAACAACAATTGGAAACAATAGCACCACTCACTATATGTTGGATTACATACCACATCATCCAACCTTATCGGTTTTATGGCCGTATCTACCTCATCAGGGCTAGGGTGCACTAGTTGTGCTCCTTTCGGCCTTGTCCTCGCTCTTGGTTGTCTCGATGCTATAGTGGCTCACACACATACATATAACTCTGAGGGCATGTCTTGAGCCATACTAAACTACCGCAACACCCTCTCTGCTTGAAAAAACTCAGCCACCCCTGGGAACTGGTCCTCTAACCACATGGTGCATAAAATGCACCATAACTCTAGTCCCTCCTCTAGCCATCCACCATATTCTCGATATGGCTGCCATATGATGTACCTGAGTCCCATATAATCCAACATAGATCTATAAATAGTGGTATCAAACCTCTTACTTCGAGTGCCTACCCATCTTACAAAAAATATATCAGGTCTCACCCAATCTGCACGTGGCCCACTAAGTGGCCTCAATATAGCAATATGCTCATAGGTCAAACATGTAACAATGAGGTGGCTCCAAGACCACCACCATGGCCCTCATATGTAAACCTGTATAAATATCTATACAAATACGTCAATACACATTGCGTCCATGAAAATCTAGTCCCATCCTCGTCTATGTGCTGATAGATCTCATGCATATTACAAAATTCCCACTCCACCTCCCTCTACTACCACTGATGAAGTGATAATCACTGCAATGAACTTCCGCAATCACGGAACACCTGATATTAGTATGACATCTAGACTAATATGGGTCACTGTATGTACCTGTGTGCCTATAAAGTATCGTCTATCTTCCCTCATCTACCTCTCAGCATCCACTATGGCTATCACATGGACTCTCTCTCTCTCTCTCTCTCTCTCTCGCCCACAACAGGTAGTCACAATATATGATATATATCCTTTAGGGTCACAATCATCTCCCCAATAGGTAACTAAAAAGTACAAGTATCTGCACACCACCTCTCACATAATGTAGTAGTCATTGGTATATTATGGGGCTCCTTCCCCAATCTCTCTATGTGTCACATGTCGGCACGGTCTATTATATCCCACTTAACATTGGATAACCCCAAGGTCAAAAATGTACTCAAATGTTGACCTCTACATAATTCCTTCGAGTGTATATCTCTCTTCACAACATAAACATGAAAAAAATATCGACATTAGTACCTCATACATATTTAAAATCAGCTAATCATGATACGATAATTCATCAAAATGTTGACATTTCACACTAAACTGTAAAATCCCTCTCTTGGGTCATCAGCACCCAGGAGCTAGTCAGGAGAGCCTAGGAACAAGTCACCAATGCCTAGAACTTGGCGTTGGAGTACCGAAGGATGAAAATTCCTTAGACACTCCTACCCAGGTTAGAAACGCATGAAAACACAAAAGTTCAAATTTTCTAAAAATTAACAAAGTTGGGAAAAATTCTCCACATTTTTAAAAAATAACCTTGCTCACCATATCATCGAGTGTCTGCAAATTTAGGGTTTCCACTACTCTCTTGAACCTCATCAACCTCACTACCCTAATATGTGGTATCCTCACAAGCTCCGATCTCAAATTCTAACTCAAGAAAAGTTCAAATGAATTTTCTTTTCACTTTTTGCCATTGCTATATATAAAAATATTTCATTTTTCCATTTGATTATAGTTACCATTTGCATGCATTCTTCCAATTAATACATGACACACAGTTTTTATCATATCTTGAGCTTTGCTACTCCGTTTTACTCCTCGTTTATGCCATTTTGTCCAAAATTTATCCTACCGCCATGCTGTACACATTCCATAATGCAATATTCCAATCTGGCACATTTACAACTCGTTATACATGTAATTTTGCAACACCTTTTATGTTATATTTTGTTCACTATTACACCAGTTCACCTCTCCTTTCGGCTCAGTGCTCATTATTTCCATCCATCCCCTTTTCACCAAAAGGGGGCATATAATCAGGATCACCCTATGATCAATCTCAATTTGCTATACAACCATTCAATACTCCTAATACATCATTATCCAAAAAAATTCTCTGATGCTACTCAAGAAAAGGTACAAATCATCTCATACAACATTTGACATTTTCTACCACTTCAAATCTATTCCCCCCTCATGACCTAATCTGGGGGCAAAAAAGTAAAAAATATCGCTATGAGTAATCTATCGCATGCATTCAATTTCAAATCAATCATTCAATATTCAGATCAAATCAATCGATCGTTACAACATAACATCACTTCATTATCTCTTCCAGATGACATAACATGGGAGTTATATCACTATCTTTCCCAGATGACCTAGCATCGAAACCGATTTTTACATCGCTTCTAGATGACCTAACATGGAAGCCATCTAACACTATACAAATTATGACACCCATGGGAGTGGGGGCAATTAGCCATCATTGCCTTTCCTATACTACTCCTATATGGGTTATTCAACATGGAACCAAACATGAATTGAAATAGAAAAAAAAAATGTCTTTATTCGTCTGTAACTGCTGGTCCTTTTGAGGATGTAATCATAGATGGAGGCTAAAACTAGACTAGACCTTTCTCCCTAACACTCTTCCTCTAGCTGAAGGATGCCCAAATCTGTTAGTTTTTCAAACATACAAAATCGGGTTGGGAACTGATCACTCCCTACACCTTCAAATCTCAATTGGAAACAATTTAGAATATCTAAATCTTCAAATTCTCCAAAATCAAGTCGCCAATTTCTCCAAGTGCTCCTCACAACAGTTCACTATATCTATTTATGCCACATGGATTGACTTGTTGATCCATGGTTTGCAACGTTATATGTTCTTATATTCTGCGCGTATTTCTGCAATATAGCTTCTTCGGAATTCTCATTGGTATGTTCCTTATTTCCTTTACGCTACTTAAATTTCATTAAAATAGCATAAGGGGGGTAAAGGTAGATACAAAATCACACACCTATTACTATTTTACTATACTACCAAGTATGTTGTTATATACAAGGATCTCAAGTAAGAAAATTATTCACAAGTGACAGTCCATTCACTTGCTTTGATTAATTCTATTATCCTTCTCTCTCACATTGTCACTTTTGTACCCAATTTCGGTCAGGTCATAGGGATCTGTGTTTATCAGTCTTCTCGTATTTTTCTTTAGTTATCTCAGGACACCAGTGCCTAGTCTGGACAATAGTTACCAAGTGCTCCTATCCATCATGGGCACTCTTTTCCTCTTTGTTCTTATTCACATTTTTTACATTTGTTGTTGGCCTTTTCGGGTTTCTTACTCCTATCCCGAGGTCTTAGCCAACATGTCATATCACTATTGTCAAAATTCAAACAAGATATCCCTATATATACACAACATACATACCATTATAAGGGTGGGAAATTCTAAAGGGAAATCATATCTACATACTATCATTTAGGGATTGCATTTTTTGGGCTTATTACTCTGCATACACTACATAGGAAGGGGAAGTTTTGAATTCTATCCCACACATTTGTATTATATCTAGCTATAGCCCGCTATCTTAGCATCATTGACGCGATGGAAACCTAAGGACACTATTTCACACACAAGAACACAAAACTACATGGAGTATGAGATGTAGTGCAATACTCGGTCATAAGTTCACTCTATCGGGTGTCCTACAAGGTCAACCCGACTCCCCATTTGCATCCTTATTTTTTATGATTTGATGTAGTTTGGGGTTTTGCAGGATATCATTTGTTTTGCAGGTTACAAGTGAATTTTGTGATCATCCAGCAACACACATACGACTAACAATGAAGGATAGTGAAACCCTAGTGACACAAGAAAAATATGTTTTTGACCCTTTGTGTGGTCACAAGCACCTACAAAATGTTTTTGGTGCCCTCACCCGAGCCTATGCACCCATGTCTAGGCCAGTCTGCAAGTTCCAAAATTTACATCGAGAATTTCCAACACTCTTCCCAGCTTGTTCATCAGTTGCTCCAGTTTAGATCTATTTTGGGACAAGCATAAATCAGGTAAGTGCCCTATCTCTCTTGTTTACTGGCACTATTGAATTTTTAGAGTGCTTAACATTTGTAATATGTGTATTTTATCATAGTAGTGACTTTGAATTAGATCTAATATTCATATTTTATTAAATCACTACTCTAGAATGGCCATCTCATATTTTGTATGATGGGAATCATGAATGGGAAAAATGTCCATGTCGTTCAATAGACAAGGTCATTTTGACACTCGAACTTTTTTGTTAATGTAGTGTACTATTCATTATTTGTTGGCCTATTCATTGGAAGACCATACGATGTCATTAGTTCACATTAATATTCTATCTAAATTTAACTGGCCTCATCTCCCCCACAGTCAAAGTCTTTAAACCAACGTAAGGGACCTCCATGTCGCATCATCGATAAAATATCGAATATATATAACAATAACCAACCATTTTATATATATATATATATATATATATATATTCAAGAGAGAGTAAAGATATTCAAGAGAGAGTCAAGCTACACATTTATCCACCATCATTCATCACTATAGACATGATACCAATCATTGTATGTTATATCTTTGATATCGCGTATATAATAAATGATCAATCATTGTATGTTATATCTTATTCTATGAGTAAGTGATGGTGCATTCCATTAGTACGTGTTCGTGTTTTCATATCAACCTATATTTCATCACATCGACTTGACTATCTCCCATAGTGCTAAGATAGTATTCGATTGATCAGAATACTAGTAAAATGCTAATGTGATCTGATCTCGATCATTATGAATTAATTTTTATTAGTGGAGTAATAAACTCGAGGTGGTGTCGTAGTGAGGTTGTGTAGGTACATCATATCACACATACAGATATAAGATTGAGATACACACGAGTTATGTTTTTTTAGTTGTGGCCATTCTCTTGACACAAGAGACAACGGGTTTGATGATATTGGTTTTGGCATAACATTGAAGTCTTGACATTTGTAAGTGGATGAGTGAATTGGTATTGATGAACCAAGTTTCCTGGTTATCCAATAGATATGGCCTACCATATATACATTATGATAGTCCCTGGTTTTGATAACTAGCTAGATAGACGTTCAATGACACCATAGTATTCAATTTAACATGGGAGGGTCTTCATTGTTAGACTAAGCGAAAACTAAAATAATATTCCAATGGAATTATTGGTTCCACCAATACAACCCATATGTAAAATGACTTATTATTGCACTGTTTCGAACAATGATTGAAGAAGAGGAAACTATATGCACACTTAGCACATGCAAGAAACTACATGTGGATGCCAGATTTATTTTGATGTCTTCGTGCCTCTCACTACTGTGCATTTCCAACTACATCTTTGGATCTATAAATTTTGCATTTCCCTTTCTTTACCAACCGAGTGCATGAATATTGAATGACTAAATGAGAGTGGTCCATATTCTTATTTGTTAGCGGTCTCGCCCATATCCCTATTGATACTCTATTGATTATGATTTTATCTGCTGGTTGGCTATATAGCTATAGAGAGATATTGTATTGATGAAAGAACCAAGTGAGCAGTCAGGATTCAATCCACTTGGACCTAGCAGTCCTACATTGTCTAAATGTAAGTTCCTAAGTTTAAAACTAATATGAACAATGTAAATTACACAATCAAGGATCTGAATCGTAAACTAAAAGTTAATCTAGTTTGTAGCGAGAATTTTCAAAGTGTACAAATGCAAATAACTAAATGATATGCTTGTTTTTGTGTTTTGTTTTTGTATTTGTAAAACTAAATTTACTTAAATATAAGAACAAAGAAAACAAATAATTAATTTAAACATAGAGCTTGATTCCAGAGATGGGAAAATCCTAGAGCAGCGTGTTTTTGAAATTCTAATTTAGTTAATTAATCAAAGTTGCAATGAAATAAACTTATTCTAATTATCTTCTTTTCTTTTGGTTTCTTTTCAGTTTTCTAATTACTAGCAAAACAATATTAATCAAAACTAAACTATGAAAGAAAACAAATTAAATAGATCCAACCTCTCTTATGCTTTTGAGATAAAGTTATATTTCCTCCATGCCCTCAGCAAACTACTCCGATTGAGATTTCAAAATTGGATTTTGGTTGATGTAATCTAGTGGGAGAAAGATGGAGATTGATTCACCTAGGAGGAATATCAGTTGAACTGTGGCTGGCTCAAGGGGAGACAAAGATCTGGATTGGTGGCCCTTGTGTTCTCTCTCTTTGGTGACAATAACAACTCACAATCATATAGTCTTTTGTATTAGAATCAAGGCCTTTAGATGTTTGATCTTTCTTTCCTTTAGGATGCAAGATGACACAACAACAATTATTTCTCAAAAATTCTCAAAATTCTGGGTGGGCAACAAATGAGCATACACTTTCCTTAATATCCAACCTCTAAGATTTTTTCATTCATAAATCAAGATCAACAATCAATCTAAGTCTTACAATCAATAAATCAGGGAGTAAAACTAAGTATTGTGGGATAAGTAATGTGAACTGTGCGTTAGAAACTATGAAAACACAAATTTTGGCTTAAGAAAAGATTAAAAAAATTATGAAATTGAAGTGGAAGTTGAATCGTGATGGAACCGCCAATTCTTACAAGTGGTGGTTTGCACAATTTCCAATAAAATAAAAAAACCATTTGCGGTGGGGGACTAATACGCCGCGGAGGTTGCATAATCACCGCATCATTTTTTTTATAACTGTTGCATGACAGTTGCATCTTTGAAGGTTTGAAAAATGATAAGGAAGAAAGAAAACAAAACATAAAGGCCTGAAAGGGTGTGGGAGAGCCAGAGAGGGGCTTAAGAAATGGTTGAACATCTAGGAGGGACTTAAGAAAGGGTTTTGAGCTCATAATAACATCTCATCATGTTTTTGGAGATTCTCATCATCATCGTGGGGCATCTCGCATTGTACACAATATGGTGTGTATAGTAACCAAGACCCACATTGTGCAGTTTCATCTTCATATAGAAAATATTTGTAATGATTTGGCACATTCCTCCCGGGCCTTAGATTTCATAGCCCATTTGCTTCAGTAGTATGGAACTAATTCCCTTGTTGTGCTTCTCAAAATGGCCAATTAAGATTAGTGATGAATCTGAAGGCCGTGAGTGAAAAAGAATTTCCAGGTTTTCTTTTGTCTTTGTTTCAACATCACACATCATGATTGGGCATTATGGTGTGGTGATAGCTAAAGGATCAGATGCTTGGAACTTTGTGCACTAAATTTCGATTTGCTCTAGTTCTTTCTCCATGGTGGATATCTCTTGGTGTAGATTTTGCATGACAAGAAAATATATTTCCTCATCTTGAAAAATATCATGGATGATAGGCTCAACAAGATTATTGTTGCATGTCATGAGATCTATTAACTAATTTGTGATAATAGTAAATATATTCTCCTTGGAACAGAGAGAAACTTACAATTGTTCTTTTCGGTACGAGACATGTTGGATCTCTTTCGAGTAAACATGTATTCTCCTTTAGAAACTTTAAAAGGGATAGTTCAATGGGAGTCGTCTTCCTTCTTGCTCACTTTTCCCATTACTATAATAGAGAATAAAAGGAGTACGTGTTTGAATACCAATTCTCCATATTAATATAACTAATTTTAAAGATAGAAAGGTGTGACAAAATTAGTTCTAATACCAATGAGGTATGATGAAATGAGTATTTTCTATGATACCATTGAGCTAAAGCTTCGAAGGAGACATTATGGAAAACCCTATAACTTGTTCACTAGATGGATCTATAAAATATATTTGTATAATTATAGAACATGCAATAAAAACTAGTACAAGTAGATGCTTAAAAACCATTACACATTCAAGTACACATACATTAGCAAGATTGTGCTATTTATATTAAATAGAAAATAGTGTACATACATATAGGTACAATGTGTGGTAAAACAATGAATACAGTTCCTATGATTATAATGGGGTAAAAATCCCTATTGATTTGACTAGATTTGATGTAGGCGCATAACTTCCGGAGACCATAACTTTTGATTCGAGAGCCAATTTTCCTCGGTGATAGATATTGATTAGTATTGAGTCATGCCAACCTTTCTGAAAAGTTTAAGTGACTTTTCGGCATTTTTTCGGGGCCCAATTCATTCATCTAGTGGTCTAAAATTGACTACTAACCTTTTTGGTGGTTTTGTCTAGCACTTGTCTAGCACTTAGAGTTTTAATATCTTTTGTTCTATTTTATGTAATAAGCCAATATTTGATGTATGAATTAATTTACAAAGGCACATTTTTTACGCAAAAATTGGGGTCCATCCAAGGTGTTTTACTTTTTAGGGTTTTTTGAGTTTGAGGGGTTTTTCACATTTTAGGGTTTCTTAGAGATAGTGGGAAATAAAAGGAAGATTGAAGGTTATAAAAGATTAGTTTGGATTCTGAAATGAAAAGAAATCTATTTTGAAGCTTCTGGTTTTTTTGTAAATTTTGTGTGTGTTTTGGAGGTATTTCAACCTCTTGCAGTTAGATCCACATCAATTGGTATCAGAGTAGGATTTGGATCTTACGGGAATAGTGAAGGTAATATATATTACAATTGTCTATGTAAATTATTGAATCTATTTTATATAAACATGGCTAGACACGGGAGGGTAGGTTATGCCTAGATGAATAGGCATATACAAGAGCTACAGAGACAAGTTTCGGAGATCGTCAAAGAAGTTACTCACCTTAGAAGGAGACATGAAAATGGGGAAGAAGACCCAAATAGTGATACTGAATAATTACCTTCGTTAATGAATGAAGGAGGAAATGAGAGAGATGAAGACACCTTGAATGAGAGACCATTTGAGGAGAGATTGATCCAAACTTTAGAGGGAATGAATGATGACATCAAGATTAATGTTCCTGATTATGGTGGAGGGTTATGACTAGAGGAGTTGATTGACTAGTTGAATCATATGGATAAATTCTTTGTGGAAAACCCTTTCAGAGGAGAAGAAGGTTAATTTTGCATGCACTAAATTGGCCGAACGTGCATTGATCTAGAGGGATCACCTATAAAATGAAAAGACAAAGGAAAGGAAAGGGAAAGATCCAAAATTGGAATAAAATGGTGAAGAAGCTGAAATAAAAGTTTCTTCTTGTAGATTATTCCCAAACACTCTTTCGAAGGTTTCAAAACTTAAGACATAAGGATCTCAACATTGAAGACTATACCAATGAATTTTACAAGCTATCAAACTAGGTGGAACAAGGAGAGTCTGAAGAATAAAAGGTGTGAATGGGTTGATTTATAACATACAAGATGAACTAAGTATGCTTCGGATCCATAGCTTGGATGATGCTTATCAACTCACATTAAAATCAAAAGAAAAGAACAAGAGGAATAATTTTCAAAGCTGTATGAAGAGAGGGCCATCATCATCTCCAATGAGAGGAAGAGGTATATTTGATTCTATAAGAGGGTAAGTGCACGAAGTTGGGGGGCCAAAAAGCAGACAAGAATATGAAAAAAGCAAAACATGTACACGTTTTAATTTGTTTGGCTCGGGAATCACCAAAGCATAACGCGTACGCATTATGCTTACTATAAACAAAAAAAAATAGGACCAAGCCTCTATCATTTTACCTCCCTCAAACGCGAGTTTCAGAGCTTAACCGCGCCCTCGCGTTTTTTCATTCAGCTGGATCTCAAGCTCAAAGGATCATTTCTAGATCGCCGGGAAGATCTGAATCGACGATGGTGCCACAGAGAAGAGGTAAGCATAATTCTTTTCTCAAAATTGCATTGAAATATGATAATTATAGATTAAAATTTGAATTGAATACATATTTTTTATTGTTACACGTTAGAGGTCGAGGGAATCAACCAAAACCAAACCCTGTTATTCTTGTCATCCCTCCCGACACTCCCACATTTGCTCAACATCCCTCGGGTAGTCAAGAAGATTTAGTAGCCCAAATAGTTGAAAAAAAAATTGAAATTGAGGATTTAATAAAAATAATGAGGGATGCACAATCTACAAACCCCCACCGCGCCTCTCTTGCAAACACATTGGAGGCATTACTTGTTTAAATTGATGCGACAACGGGGAAAATTGATCATTGGACAACTTACAAAGAGGGTTGTAGGTTTATTATTCCAACAAATTGTCATATGTGGATGTAAAGAAAAAATAAATTTTAAAAGACCTCATATGTGCCTTATTCATGGACCCCCGCACTAATTTTCTTGTTCCGTTGTCATGTAAACGATTTCCCATCCATTGGTGCAATAATAATTTGATTAAAAATAATTTTTGGGACTGATGGTGGATGGTGTTTGATTTTCCACCTTGTAATAAAAATGAGGTGCCACTATACTTTATGAGGAAACTCTATTGCGAGTTTATCCTCAACGAGATCCCAAATTATTTTGATTTCTGAGATTTCCAGAGCCGAGAAAAAGGATCTGCACAGGATCGAACAGGTGCACAACGTGCACCTATTCAGCAGGGTAGATTCCCCGCATAGAAGCCCCCTCACCCTGAGATTGTCCCTCAAGCAGTGAAGGAGACAGTAGAGATTGATACACTCCATGCGCTTTAGGGGCTATCTACGACCCTTGTTTGACATACAAGGGAGATTTCTGAGCTAGATGCTTGCGGAGGTACACAGAGTATTCCCTCAGGGAGTACTAGCATGAGGCCACATCTTTGCTCGTCATGTGGTAGCATATGTTTGGGGCCCGAGGAGGACGATACTTTCATGCATACTGATTTTGGTGCACCTGGTGCTAGGGGTGAACACGATAATGTCACTATGTCAGATGTCCTTTTGAGTGAGACATTTGGATTACATTCATCGGTGTCACCTTCACAGATAAATTTGTTATGTTTTGTTATGTGTGTTACAAAAAGTTTGGAGTACCTGATTTACTTATATATGTTAAATTTTTGAAATAATTGTATTTGTACATGTACATGCATTGATATTACAGCGCGCGGGAGGCGCATCTTCATCCTGACCACAGGCAGCGAGCACCATGCATACACATACATTCATAGAGGTAATTTAGAATGTTAATTATGTAAAATTTTCACATACATGTGTGTGTGTGTGTGCATTTATATATATATATATTAGTTTTGAAGTCAAATATATGTATGTTCTTGTATGTCCATCTAACTCACGTGATATACATGTTTGATAAAGATGTTGACTTCACTAGACACCCCACCATCTCTGTGACAAGTAGATAAAGGTGTTGCTGCTGCGATTTCATCTGCACAACAACTCACTGAGGTATTCAAACAACACGTAAATTTTGTTAAATTTCTTGTGTAATTCATATTATGTTAAATTACATGTTAGTAATGTCTTTCATTGTAGAATTATTAAATTATGTTAATAATGTCCTTCATTGTGTATATGTAGGAGTTACCTGTGACAGGTAGCATCCCTGTTCATTTGATTCACAGGTGTGGCGGGGTAAAAATAATAGTTCTATATTGATAAAATTAGTTAAAATATTGTCATTATGTACATACATGTACTTAGTTCTATTTTCGCTAATTCTGATGTTAGATTTTCTAATCTTATGTGTATGTAGGGAACTTCAACCCCCTCCATTTTGACTTTGAGGGCATAGACTCCTCCATCTTGTCATCTTTGTACCCCCGTTCGTACTGCAGGAGCTCTCGATGACTCATCTGAGCGTGAGATGCAAATTCGGCTTGATCGACAACTTGCGGTAAGTTTTTGTATTTATGTAAATACTTTCATTCTAGCATGGTCTTAAATACATGTTGAAAACATATATAAATTAAGTTTTGACAAAAAAACATTGTTTGCATTTACAGGGTCATCTACAGGCGAGTATTCAGTGGAAGAGGACTCGAAGCATGGGCTCGGACAATCCAAAGTCATCTCATGGATCTCCATCTTCGTCTAAGGGAGGGCCTTCTTCGAGCAAGGCCAAGAGAGGGATATATTTTGATGAGTAGGAAATATATATGTCTTACATGACATTGTTTTTGTATGCCTATGTGCATGGCATTGTATGTACGCCTATATGGCATTTGAACTTGATGGTATATGACCTATTTGGGCATTTTTGTATTTATTATGCACATTAAAATACTATTTGGAACTTGATAATTTTGTATGAGACCTTACATTTATGAGATTATTTTCACATGAATCTAATATGATGTGCACTTGACAATATTTAAGACATTATGGATTATTTTTTCATTTATTGGTGATGTACATGTACTAGCATTTTCAATGTATAATATGCATCAAACTTTGGAAATCAATATTTATATAATGTATGTATATAAAGAGTTACCTAATCTGAGTAATTATTCATTCAATTTATCAATGTGTATATGTGTATTTACCTTACTTGCGCTTCTTCTTGCTCATGGTCTCTTTGTACTGGTTCCTATCTTATCATGCACTACTACATTCTTCTATGCTTCGTAGTCTTCTCCCCTATTAAAACACCTGAGAGTCGTCACAATTTGATGCCTTTCATCTGTTGATATTTTGAGAATGTATCTCCATATACATTACTCCAATGCTTGAGAATTTCTCCAGATGCAATGACATTCTGATTTAGACACTCAATGATTCTTGATTGTCTAATCCTGTCCAATTCGTGTTATTACCTTTAAATCTGTAGGCATTTCAAGTTATTTGGAAATCACATCACACCCTTCACTAGGCTTGATGACTACCCCTATCATTTTTAAGGCGCTTTTGAAAGCATCCATGGGTTTATCATAGCATAAATTATCAATGAATAGAAGGTCACTAAGCCGTAGGCCAGCTGAATCCCATCTAGAACTAAATAAGAAAGATTTACTAGGCGATTGATAACTCCCATGTGTTCTTAGACATACCCCTATCAAATTCATTCTTAATCCAATCTAGTCATTCAGGGCTCTTAAGTGACTACGCCTAGATGAGGTAGCCCAAAAGCACAGGGAGCATAGAGAACCAAAACGAAGCCTCCACTAGCGTTCACCTAGCCACCCCAATGTTTTGGCGTAGTTGGTTCGGTCCCATGAACTTCCATTTGCAAACTACAATGTCAAGCAACCCTACATTGACTCAGACTGCACTATTTCACACATTTGCAAACAATAGCACAATGAGAGAACCGCATGGAGACGGAGAAAAATGTGAGAGGATTCATAGAGGGCCTTGACGTGGAGCTCTTGAATCTGATGAGATGTCTCTAGGTGCCACGAATTCAGAGAAATCACCCGTCGAAGATATGGCGTGATTGGGCCTCAAGGCTCTTAAACGACTACGCCCAGACGGGGTAGCTCGAAAGCACAGGGAGCATAGGGAACCAAAATGAATCCTCCAATAGCATTCACCTAGCCATCTAGACATGTTGGCGTATTTGGTTCGGTCCCATGAGCTTTCGTTAGCAAACTACATCGTCTAGTAGCCCTACACTGACTCAGACTACACTATTTCACGCATTTGCAAACAATAGCACAGTGAGAGAACCGGATGGAGACGGAGAAAACCGCGAGATGATTTTTAAGAGGTCCCCAACATGGAGATCTCGGATCTGATGAGACATCTCTAGGTGCCACAAAGTCCGAGAAATCACATGTCAAAGATATGGCGTGTTTAGGCCTCAAGGCTCTTAAGGGACTATGTCCGGATGGGGTAGCCCGAAAGCACGAGGAGCATAGGGGACAAAAATTAATGCTCCACTAGCATTCACTAGGCCACCCTGATGTGTTGGTGTAGTTGGTTTAGTCCCACAAGCTTTCGTTTGCAAACTACAGCCTCTAACAGCCCTACATTGACTCAGACTACACTATTTCGCGCGTTTATAAACAATAGCACAACGAGAGAACCAGAAGGAGATGGAGAAAACCGTGAGAGGATTTTGTAGAGGGTCTCAAAATGGAGGTCTTGGATCTAATGAGATGTCTCTAGGTGCTATAGAATCCGAGAAATCACCCGTTGAAGATATGGCGTGTTTGGGTCTCAGGGCTCTTAAGGGACTACACCCGGACGGGGTATCCCGAAAGCACGGGGAGCATAGGGAACCAAAACGAAACCTCCACTAGCATTCACCTAGCCACCCCAATGTTTTTCCGTAGTTGGTTTGGGCTACCTCGTATGTCGCTTAAGAGCCCTGAGGAACCCAATCACGCCATATCTTCGACGAGTGATTTCTCAGAACCGTGGCACCTAGAGACAGCTCGTCAAATCTGAGATCTCCATATCAGGGATTCTCTACGAAATCCTCATGTTATTTTCAAATGTCTCCATTGATACTAAGTCAGTATAAGGTTGTCCATTGCCAATCACCTGAATAATATAGGTGGTTCATATAATATAAGTGGTGAAATCAGAATTTTAATAAGATATTTTTACAATATATATGGTGAAATGAGAATTTATGTTTGTTTTTCCTTTCTAATATTTAATTTCTCTTAGCTTCACTTGGCTTCAAGAATAATAAATTCTCTACTGACAGTGCCAACCACATGAAGGTGGAAGCTTTTTTTGGCACCACTAACCTACATAAACATGTTAGTAAGAAATTAAATAGAATTTTAAATCATACAAAATTTAAACAAAATCATTTAAGTAAATATTCAAATTAAATTCATCAAGAACATACCTTTGCAAATTCAATCCAATGAACAACAAGGATCAACTCTATTCTTGACAGTAACAAGGATTGCTTCATGATCTGATTCACGAACCTTCCACAAGATTTTTGTTTGATGGCCGACCTCGATATTTGATCAATTTAATATTTGTTGCAAGGACCAAATGTGAATAGTGAAGTATCTTCCGATGTACTTCATAGTCTTCAAACAACCAAATGTTTTATTTTTTGATAGGATATCGTCGAAGCCAAGTTTCATTGGCTACCACTGATCCAGTGGGATACTCAAGGTCTTCACCATCAATGACTGTGGAAGTCAATTATTTTTCCCCTCTACACAACGAGATAAGAAGTAGTCTGTTCCCTCTTCGTTAAATTCTGTCGCAATAACTAAAAAAATGTGCCCTATGTATCACAAAGTAAAACTGTTCAGTCAATTTATAAATACATTAAGAGTTGACCATTTAATAATTTATAAATCTAAAACATGGCATGTACATATATGTATGTACCTTGTTGCACTAAATCAAAGACTTGGTCAAAGTCAGGTGATGTTGTCATTTGATCTGAAGACCCTGCAAGTTGTAATGCTCGTGGAACTTGATGTGTGTCGAGTGGAATTAGAGGTCTACAAGTCTATTCATCCACCCACTGTTGTGACTCACATTCATTCCACACAAAATCAATGCACGATATACAAAAACATGTCATGCACCTAGTATAAATAGTCCAAGCATTTGCATCTGAACTACGGAATGAGTGCATATCACTTGATCCTGCAACTGTCATACAATCTTCAAAGTTTTCCAGATGTTGTTCCTCTATCAACCAAAAATATCTACGAACCATTGATCTCTCTTGAGATTCATGGCCCATATTCTTAACACACCAATCAACAATATTTTTTGCATCTGTAAATTTAGCACCATCCTTGAACTTTAACTCTTCTCTTGCAAGTGCTCTTTTCACACATGCTCCTACACCATCATGCTCTCCTTTTCCATGCCCTACCTCAATAAAACTCCAGATATGTTGTACATTTGTTTCTTTGTGCATCTTTCTTAGCCAATAAAACATCTGTGCATTCTTGAATTGTGATGTGTAGTTGTTTGACCAAATGTAATGTTGATCGAAACTAATGTTCCTCTCATTCAAGTTTGCATAAAACACCTGGAAACACCCTTGTACATATTCTGTAGAATGTGTCCGATCATCACTGATGTAGAAATGATACTCTCTTAATATTTTTTGATCTTTCTCAATGCTTTCAGGAGAGTGCATGAATGTTATATGCACGAAAATAGAAACTTGCACTGAGTTATAATATTGAGACTGAACCTCCATTTGTGGCTACAATGTGTAATTCTCTGTGAAGTCAACTACTGAAACAATAGTACCAAGTGGGAATGTGTCCTTGCTTAACTTGAATTGTTTCATCCAACCATCAAGCTCTATGTGTGTGCCTTGCATACTCATAAAAAATTTCCTCTCTGAATTTGACCATATATTCTGATACAAGTAATTATTTTCTAACAAGCTCACACCTCTTAGATTCTTTTCCATCTTTTAATTGATATGCCACCAATTTATATTTGGTGAAATCAACCAATTCTTTTCCTATTGAATATGTACTCTCCTCATGGATACACCTTTTCAGATTTGGCAAGCCACCACATACATTGCACGTTCCATCCAAACATGCTTTGTTATAAAAAAAATTGTCTTGTTGATTTTTCACAAAATATTGTCAGAATAAATTCCCTTGAAGATTTTTGTGGGACATTTATTCCACACTCTTGCAACATGATGTCAGTATGCAAAACACTACGTATTTGACAAAAAACATCATAATGCATTGAAAATTCAACATGATGCCTGCAACAACAAGTGGTACGTGAGTGATTGATTTTCACATAAAAGGGTTTGCTCATTTCAAAGAATCTTTGGCTAATGTTAATTTGTGGATTTTCATTTTTAAACTTAGAGAACAATTTTGTTTGAGTCATATCTAAGAAATGTTTTGCACACGATTCACGATTATGAGAACCTATTCTTCTTTTTACTATATCTCTTCTATTCGGTGACACCCTTGTGTTCTCATTCCAAAATTTAACAATTAATTCTTTTAGAATATCAGATGTATTCTTGTCTTTTCGTGGAAGTCTGCTAGAGAAAGCCCAATAGTCAGTGTTATTGACTAACTCAAGACGTTTACATCTCTCTATTGCTTTCATTAGTATTTTTTTGTTTAGCTTCAAAGCACTACTTGTTTTTCTAATCAAGCGTTTATTAACTGTTTTATCACTTACTATACAATTAGTTAGTGCACGTTGTGTAGCATTACTATCTTTGGTGCGTCTTTTGCCACCTACAGTTTGGTATGCTTTATGTATGTTTTCAACAATTGACACATTTTGATCAACAACATTAGATGTTCTTAACCCCAGGGTCTTCATTATAGGTCTCATCTTAATTAATTTCATCAATGAAACAAATAATTGACATCTTTGTGTGTCATTTAAATTCTCAAAGTAATTATCCCAAATTCCACTAGCTTTTCTTCTCGCATTTCTTTCAGACATTTTGTTAGGCATTGGTTTTATAATATTTTCATCAATTTCAATTAAGTGAATTGGTTTTCTTCGCGAAATGGAAGGAGGTGTTCTTAGAGGTGAAGATTCATTTACAAGGTTACTTTCTTCATTCAGTGTTTTCATACAAATTTCGAGGTTAACATTTGGATTCTCAAGTAAGGGTTCAACAATTGGATTCATATCAATTTCTTCATCCATACCAACATTATCATTCAATTCAATATCATTATTCATTGCAAAATCATTATTCTCTACATTTTCATTATGTATTTCATCCCAATTTTCTAATACATTAGCTACATTTGATATAGCGGATGTACCTTGCCCTGCTCAAAGTTTTTGCATTCTCTTCAATTTCTTTATTCTCTTCTCTTCCAATTGCTCTGGTGTCTTATTCTTGACTTTCCTCTTGTCCTTAGCTCGACGTTTATCGCCCATGATTAGAAAAAATCAACTAGTGGGGTAGGGGAAAAAATGAAATACTAAAAAATTGTGCAAGAATGTAGAGAAAATTGCAGACAAAATAGAATGTTTGCAGAATTCCTGTGAAAGAGATGAAAGGGACGTTGGGGGGCCACAATATATAAAACAAAGTAAAACACGTACACGTTTTTCATTTTCTCTTTTCCCAAGCCATGCCTCAAGGCTTGGGATCCGGTTTGGATCCCCAAGCCTGAGGCATGGACCTGCACAAACACAACAAACAACGAGTTTTTACAAGAAAATGTAAAAATGAAACTTCCTCTATGATAAATCAAAATAAAACAATCGATCCATTTTAAAAAAATTATACCACAACGTAGAGCAGAGTCTCTTCTTTCTAAAAATATAATTTTTCAAATTTTCTGACTAATATAAGGTTTCCATATTATTTATTTTCTAACTATGCCTTTTTATAGCTATTTTTTGAAGTGTAAATATGTCTATCTTTCATGGTGTATCTTTTTTTTGGGTGATCGAAATTAAATTAAAATTATACTAGCCCAAACTAGGCATAATTCTATACATATTCAAAAAAAAAAACTAATTTTTGATATTTTTTGAAGTAGTTAGGGGGGGCACGGTCGGAGCTCTATTATTTTTTAAAACATAAAATTTTCTGTACTAGAAAAATCATAAATAAAAAAATATTCTTTAAAAAAATCTAAAAAAAATGGAGCCCAAACTAGATGCTCCTAGCTATCTTTCTACCAAAGGGTTTTCAAAAATACTAAATGGTGCTCAAAAAATGGTGGGGGGCATGAAAGTCACTCTATTATGTTTTTTTAACAAAAACAGGAGCATCTGTTGGTATTTTAGTTGTTTGACCCACTTAAACTTATCCGTTTTCAATAAAATTTAGTAGCTTAGAAACTAGACTCAAAATGCTACGATTCATATATCTACAACATCTTCCAATTTTGAGTGTAACTATTTCAAAAAACTCATACAAGTTGAAGATTTTTTTTTCAGAAAAATGCGTCCACTTAAGACCCCCTTTTGGCCCCCCAACTTGGTGCACTTACCCAAGAGGTGAATCCTCTAATGCAGAAGGGCATGAATAATTTGGCCAAATCTATGGTAACTACCAAAGAGGTAGGGGGTTTTAGAGGGGAAGAGGTTATAATGGTGGAAGGGGTTGGAATAGCTCCCAAATTCAGTATACATTTTACCAATGTGGTGAAAAAGGGCAAAGAGATTTTGAGTTTCCACACTATGCTACACAGGATAGATGGCAAGTAGAACAACCACGAGTGAACCTGGTTGAAACTAAAGAGGAATAAGAAAAGGAGGTTGCTGCAGACTTGGGTGAAACACTCATGATAAGGAGGACAATGATCATCCTGAGGAAGGAGAAAGAACAAGATGGTGTTAGTGTTGATTCTTGGCTACAGATAAATATCTTTCAAACAAGATACACCTTTGTAGGAAAGGTATGCAGAATTATTATTGCTGGTGGTAGTTGTGAAAATATGGTCTCAACTGTGATGGTTGATAAACTCAAGGGAACGAGGTAACCATAGATAAAAGATGCCTTATAATTTTTTTGATTGGGAATACCTACAAAGATGAGGTGTGGTGTGATGTTATCCTGATGGATGCATGCCATATATTATTGGGGAGGCCTTTGCAATATGATAGAAAGGTTACACATGATGGAGGGAAAAATAATTATACTTTTTGGAAGGATGGTGTAAAGGTGGTCTTGTTACCCATCAAGGAAGAAGAGAAGAGTGAGGGTTTTTTGGCTACAAAAGAGTTTGTTACACAAATGGAAGAAGTTGGTTTGTGTAATGTAGTGAGTTCGAAGAAGGTGAAAATAGAGGCCTTTGATATACCCACTATGGAAGCAAAAGTACTAAAAGAATACAAATATATCATACCAGATGAGCTACCAAATGGGTTACCTCCAAAGCGGGATATACAACACCATATTGATTTGATCCCAGGATCAGCCCTTCCAAATCAGGTATCCTACAGGATGATTCCGACACAGAGTGAGGAGTTGAATAGGAAAGTGACTGATCTAATACAAAAATGGTTAGTGAGAGAAATCATGAGTCCATGTGTAACTCCTACACTATTAAATCCTAAAAAGGATGGATACTAGAGAATGTGTGTGGATAATAGGGCCATAAATAAAATCACAATTATGTATTTGTTCCCAATTCCAAGATTGGATGATATGATGGGTGTGTTAGCGGAAGAATGATATTTTAGTAAGATTGACATGTACGGAGTGGGTACTACCAAATCCGAATCCGTGAAGGGGATGAATGGAAAACAAATTTCAAGACAAAATATGGATTGTACAAGTGGATGGTGATGGCATTAGGGCTATCAAATGCACCTAGTACATTCATGAGGTTGATGAACAGAGTACTGCGAGAATACAATGGTAATTTTTTGGTTGTCTATTTTGATATTCAGGAAGACAATGGAAGAACACTTGTTACATCTGAAATTGGTGTTAGAATTGTTGCAAACAGAGAGTTTGTATGAAAATTTAAAGTGTAGATTTCTTTAGAAAAGTTCTATTTTTTTTGGAGTTTTTCATCTCAGAGGATGGATGAGGAAAAAGTGAAGGCAATTTTAGAATGGCCTATTCCAAGGAATGTGATAGAGGTTCATAGTTTTCATGGATTGGAAACTTTTTATAGGAAGTTCATCAAGAATTTCAGTAGCATTGCCACACCCATAACAGAGTGTAGGAAGGGAAAGGAGTTTGTATGGACCAAGGTAGCAACAGACAATTTTGAATTGTTGAAGAAGAAAGTGTTGGAGGGACTTATTTTGGTGTTGACATATTTTAGGAAGGTCTTTGAGGTTGATTGTGATGCCTCACATGTCGGGATTGGAGCTGTACCGAGTCAAAAAGGACGACTTGTGGAATTCTTCAGTGAAAATCTAAATGAAGTCACGAGGAAATATTCTACTTATGATGCGAAATTTTATGCTATTGTTAAGGCATTAAGGCATTAGATACATTACTTGGTAACTAACAAATTTGTACTCTTTACTGACCATGAAGCGTTGAGGTATATAAACACATAGAAGAAACTAAATAGTAGGCATGTAAAGTGTGTTTCAGTTTTGCAAGAATATAATTTTTTCTTAAAGCATAAGTCAAGTAAGAAAAATCAAGTTGTTGATGCCTTGAGTAGGCATGTGGCGCTTTTGATAACAATGGAAAATGAAGTAGTAGGGGTTGCGGCAGTTAAGGAATTGTATGAAGGTGATCTAGATTTTGGTGATGTTGTGAGACAATGTAAGGACCCTACAATGGGTAGTGGTTCTTCTGATTATTCGATGGATGATGGTTATTTATTCAGGGGAAAGCAATTATGCATCCCTAATGGTTCAATGAGAGAAAATATTATAAGATAATTGCATAGTGGGGGGTTGGCTGGACACTTTGGTATAAGTAAGACAACTGTTCTTGTGATAGAAAATAATTATTGGCCAAAGGTAAAGAGGGACATAAGTAGGATCGTAGCAAGATGTAGAGTGTGCCAAATGGCTAAGGGTCATGCACAAAATACTAGGTTGTATATGCCATTACCTATCCCTACAGGGCCATGGGTTGATTTGAGTATGGATTTCGTGTTAGGAATTCCTAACACACAATGAGGGAATGATTTTATCTTTGTTGTGGTTGATAGATTCTCTAAGATGACACATTTCATTGCTTATAAGACAAATAATGATGCTTCCAGAGTTATACATTTGTTTTTTCCACAAGTGGTTAGGTTACATGGAGTTCCATGAATGATCACTTCAGATCGAGACACAAAGTTTTTGAGTCACTTTTGGAAGACTCTATGGAGGAAAATGGGGACACAACTACAGTTTAGTAGTGCATATCACCCCCAAACTGAAGGTAGATAAAAGTAGTGAACATAAGCTTGGGAAATCTCCTACATTGCATAGTTGGAGAAAAGCCAAAACAATGGGACTTGGCTTTACCACAAGCTGAGTTTACTTATAACAACTTGGTAAATAGGTCAACAGGAGGTCTCCTTTCCAAATTATCTATGGTAGGAACCCCAAGGGATGTCCTAGATCTGATTGTGTTATGTGGTGAAGATAAAACCAGTGATGATGCAGAAGCATTTGCAGAACACATGCTACAATTGCAGGAAGAAGTGAGGGAAATGCTGAAAGTTAGTAATTCACAATATAGTGTAGTCGCAGATGCCTACAGGAGATTAAATGTAGTTGAAGAAGGAGATATTATGATGGTTAATCTTAGAAAGGAGTGGTTTCCAAAAGGGACATATAATAAACTAAAGTATAAGAAGATTGGGCCATGTAGGATTCTGAAGAAAAAGTAATAATGCCTATAAGGTGGAGCTACCTGGCAACTTCGCTATTTCACCAGTTTTTAATGTTTCTGACTTATATAAGTTTCCAGATTATGAGGAAAATGTCATGGATGAGGATTAAATAAACTAGAAGCAACAGATGCCGAAGAAGAAAATGGATAGGGTAATGCATGTCTTGGATCAAACATCAGTCACTACTAGACATGTGAGCTACAATAGATATTTGGTGTAGTGGGAAGGTTTATAACAGGAAGAAAATACCTAGATTCCTAAGTGAGAGTTAAACAATATTGACAATGGAAAATTGGATGAATTCCATCAATTGAATTCGTAGGTGCATAATTCTTTTCAACCGGGGCAAAATGATGTGGGAGCATAAAATCTGGAGACCATAACTTTTGATCCAACCGTCGTATCATCTTGAAATTGTCTATGGTGATAGATGTGGATTATTAATGTGCCTCACAAGCTTTCTAGAAAGAATGGGTGACTTTTGGCATTTTTTCAGGGCCCAAATCATTCATCTAGTGGTCTAAAATTGGCTTTGAACCTTTTTGGTGGTTTTTTCTAGCACTTAGAGTTTTAATATCTTTTGTTATATTTTATGTAATAATCAAATATTTGATGTACGCCTTAATTTACAAAGGCATATTTTGTATGCAAAAATTGGGGTCCATCTGAGGTGTTTTACTTTTTAGGGTTTTTTGAGTTTTAGGGTTTTTTCGCATTTTAAGGTTTTCTTAGAGATAATGGGAAATAAAAGGAAGATTGAAGGATGTAAAATATAAGTGTGGATTTTGGAATGAAAAGAAATATATTTTGAAGATTCTCGTTTTTTTACAAATTGTTTGTGTGTGTGTGTTTTGGAGGTATTTCAACCTCATGCAGTCGGATCCACATCAAGATTGCAGTATCATCAGACAAGGTAGTGAAAGCAAGTTCCCGTGATCAAAGAGGGATTAAAAACCTAATTGATTCACCTAGTTTGGGATATCATATGAACCAAGATACTCAATGCATACCAATATTTAAGATATTAAGGACATGACCGATTACTAGACAATGGCATCTCACTAGTCTCCCACTAGTTTGTCTCTTTAGTCTTAAGGTATTATAATATGTATCACTAAAATTTAGAAATTACTACAAATGGTTACAACAATAAACAATTGCTTGATTGTAGGTGTGGTAGTCACATTTACAGGCACGTTACTTTGTTAACACATGATCCATGACATGTTGTAGACCTAGAAAATTCCATCTGGCATGCCTCATGGAAGAATAGTTCTGACGCGTGGATGTTGGGTAACATGCTAAGCTAGACTAATGTGTGGTATGTTGTAAGGTGTTGTGGAAGTATGCTAAAGTGTCACAATTCTAATGCTCAATGTGAGATGCTGCAAAGGTTTTAAGTCATGTGCAAAACTAAAAGGTTACAGGGTGTCCATCTTGATACCACATAAGAACTCAAAGATGTTTTGGTGTTTTCAAGAGTGCCACACATATTTGTGATGATGCATCTTGGTGTTACAAAAGTACACAAGAGTGTAGAGAGTCTCTACGAGTGCTGCACAGGTACACAAGTTGTGCCAAGTGCATAAGCATGTGTAGAATAATGTGGCATGTAATAACTTTTCGAAAAAATCAAGTCATGATCTAGAAGTTCACGTAGCTAATGCGATCTATTAAGGTGTATCAAGCCGTAATAAAACTCTGAAGACCTCTAAAAATACCTTGGAAGGTTTGTAGTGTTGAATTGTATGAGTTGTTTGGTGACACAAAAAAGGAATTTGGACCCTGCAGTATGCATACAGGTGCACAATATGATGTTTAAGCCATTGGTGAAGTCAGATCGTGGCGAGTCAACCCCATGGTGCTACGAGTTCTTGAAGTCTCTGACCCTTCTAGAACAACTTAGGAAATAACAAAATGAGATGTTATGCTAGGTTTGAGTCTTAACTAAATTTCTCATAATGGATACATGTCAATCCTCTCCACTAAAATAAAGGTCAACTATTCATATCCCTAATGCCAATGTGTAAAATAGTCTTAGAAGGATTAGAATATTTTTGTTCAACAATTTTTTTTCAAAAATGCCCATGTTGAAGTAAGAGAGAGCAAGAAATAGTTGTGAATGTTTGAATGGTTAGTAGCTAATGACTTGAGATATTTCATGGGAGGTTTCAATCCTAATGTATGAAACTTGTGTACGAGCTTAAAAAATTGATACATACATATTATATGCTAAAGAATTGACATTTTGTAATTGAAAAATATATGAAAAGTTTAGATGGGTCTTCGATGAGAAATTAAAAAATAATGATAAAAACCAACCACTGTGGGATTACTAACTAAGCAAACATATGTTACCGTGGACCAAGCCTACCAATCAAATGGGATTTAAGATTTTTTTTTCTGTATTATGAAGTTGTTGAGAAGGAGAGAAGGTCAAGCAAGTAAACATACGAACTGAACTCCCATTGGTACAAAGATCATGGTATATTAGGGTTTATATACTCCCACTCGCCAACCTTACCAACTAATGCGGGATTGATTTTTTGAATGAATGAGGATTTCAGAGTTGTGGAAGCATTTCCTAGATGCATTGAAGAGGCTTTCATATATGACTTGGGTTAGTACGACACCAAGGAAGATATTTAGAGGTAATTGAATGGGATTCGTTTTTGGCATTGTGAAGTTAGAGAGGAGGAGAGAGGAAGGCCGAGAAGACTAACATACTAATCCCAAAACCAATCAAATTTTATGATACTAAAATAGTTGTTTCCAATGTGACATCACCCTCTTAACGTAAGGATCATTGTATATTAAGATTTATATATTATCCAGGACCAAACCTACAAATTAATAACGATAGTGGAAAGTTAAAACTAAATTTAAGACCTGCACAAAGAACTTATCCAGCTTGAGTTCAAAATGACTTAAAAAAAAACAATAATTAGAAACTAGACACCCCATTTTACCTGCCCAACATACTTCATCAACAAAACTGCCTATTTAGTAAGTCGGAATTCTCCTCCGTGTCAATTGAATTGCAACCGCTTCGTACTCGAGGAATTTTCTTTCCAACCATGTCAATTGAATTGCAACCGCTCGAATCTTCTCTTTGATTGAAGACAAAATTTTCTTGGAATTTATCTCTGAAACTTGGGAAACTAAAGCAATACATAGAGTTGAAGTAAAGAAAGATGAGTCTGAAACAATCGGTCAATGAAGTGGGGAATTTTTTTTATCCTACTCCTTTTCTATTATCTCCCTGCCCAATATGAATCATTCATCATAGGTGGTCTAGTCATCAAAACATTGCCAACAAAAAAACAAGACGGAAACTTAATAGGAAAAATCATTTTATTTAGTACAATACTGTATAGGAGTTGGTCATTGCACTTGTCCATTCTCCTATCAAAGTTTTCCCTCACTTTTAATAGAGTACAATCAAAATGTATTATCACTCACAAAGCACTATATAAGAAGTGATACAAGCAAACCATGTCCTCATTCCCAAACTCATATTACTCGGCTTGTGCTGAATGAATTTTCAGAGTCTAAAATGGGGAAAACTCCTTTAAGAACTCTACTGTAGCCCTCACAGCATTCTTGGCTGCAAGGGGTCCAAATGTATGTATTGCATTCTCACCCTTCTGTGATCCAGCCAAATCAGACAAACCCCTGAAAACAATGACTTTTAGGTTGTTTGACAAACAGGTCTGCAAGAATCCATATCACCACATTAATTTTTAAACTATCCACCTACATTATGCTCCACAAACAAACTACCTATTTTGACCAAACTGCTAAACAAACATTATTGGTCAGGTGCTCTTCATGGTATTTGAAGAACTTAATAAAAACAATGAAATATCAATCAGCTTACCATAACTACTGCTGCAGTCTCTTCATCAACAGAGGAGACATGAAAATGCCTGACAAGGAACTCCCTATAAGCACCGTTATCCACAAATATATCTGCAGTTGAGGCCCTCTGCCCATAAACCATCTTCGCTGGTCTTGGAAGACACGCCGTTTTGTTCAAGCATGATACCAATTTCAATCCCTGCACAGTGTATACACAAGAAAAATTTTCGGAGTTTTCGGAAACAGTGACATATTCAAGATAATGATGATTGTAAATCTAAGAACCAAGTCACACAAAGTCACAAACTACAGAGCATCCATATCAGAAACAGGGAATTCATAAACAAAGAATTTAACTTGAATTTAATAGAGGTTGAAATACACCACAAAGATGGTTGTAAATGGTGCAAGTTTCAAAGGTGTAATTTAGATGGAAGATGAAACACGCTTCCTTTATTAACTGCACATAATTTACAGTCACAAACAAAGTTTGGAGAAAATATTTTAAAATGAACACCCAAAAGGCAGATAAAATGGACAGTTTACCTCGAGTAATTTGCTTGCATGTTCAAACCAGTCTAGACTCGTTTCAGCCCAGAATAAGTCTTCTGGTATATTGGGTTTCCCTGTTTCTCTGTAAAACTCCTCTGGTACGTAGGATATCTTCCCCAAGCGATTAGTTTTCTTTCCTTGGGGAACATCGTAGTCTCCCACTTTCAAGTCTCCCACCTTATTCGCCTCTTCTTTGCCATTGGCTTTCTGTCATACAGAACACAGGAGACCTAATGTTTGCTAAGGCAGAACAAAACAAAGGATAGTCTATGATGGACCTGACAGGGTCTGCTTATTAGAAATATTTCAGAGGATTGTGTTAGAAATGAAAAGGAAAGGTCTAGAATGTTATATAGCTTACCAGCCACTCCAGAACTCCTGTGTGAGCCACATACTTTGGGACTGTGACATCTCCTATTGAAAGGGAGTTGTTTGCATTGCCAGCAATTCCAAAATGTACAACGCCCACTATATTAAACAGATCCGCTAACAACTGGGTCGTGACCCCTGCATTCAACTGTTAAGCAAACAAATTTACCAATAAATTTCAGATATTTTGTAAAAGAGCTCCTTCCACAATAGGAAGTTCAATATACAATCTAAACTCACAAAAACTAATCATCTCAGAATGGTATTAAAAATTTTTGTGGGATTAAATTCACGGGAATGAGAGTGTAGAAGTTAAACACTGGCTAGACATATAAAGGCAATCCAAAACCTACTGGATATAAATCAAGTTGAAAAAATAAGGCCAGTGGAGAGATTTTACAGCAATAAAGGTAAGGAGCATCAAGAAGTAAGGAATCCCAAATTGGGACAATTAAGAGTCAGTCTAAAAGCTATTGAAATTGGAGGGTCAAAATACAAATGAAATAAGGATAGTCCATCCAATCCCATTAAAGAGTATTACTCCATACATGTCAAGTTTGGGATCTTTATCACAATTTAGGAAGGAGAATTTCAGCACCTGGACAGGGAGCTGAAATTTTGCAGTGGGGGCTTCTAATACTTAGTGTTAAGTACAAAGATTATGGGATGGGATTACAAGTATAGGGGAATGAATTATTGAGCATCATTGTTTTTTGTTTTTGGTCGTGTAATTGACTGCCTTCAATTTATTCTCAAAGATTAAAAGGTGTTGATTGAATCATATTCATCTAGAACTCTTACTGAGCCTCAACCTTTCTCAATAATAAATATCTACTGAGATTTGTATTTTAATGAACAGTGAAGCAACTTTTTTACTATTATCTGTACCATCAGATTAAAACTCATTTTGATTGTGCTCTTATTTTTGTTTAGTAATTCTTAATGTTTGAAAATAAAATGTCAAATGAGTTTTAGTCCAATGGTATATATGATGATGTAAAAAGTATTGTCTAACCATCCACCAAAATACAAATCTCAAAAAAATTGAAGTAATAAAAGATAAGGTTTGTACATATACTTAATATATAGAAATTTGAGATTCAATTTAAATTAAAATTATTTATAGAACAAATAATTTTGTAAAATGTCAATCCTGCATGGAGTCTCTTTCCAAAACCCTTTCTCATCTTTATTAATATTATTCAGTTTTATACCCCTCACTATTAATTTCTTGAAAAACAGGAATAAATAGAATCTTTACCCTATCAAAGATCAGAGTATTAAATGGCTTCTGAATTTATAAGAGTCACATTAATTCTTTTATGCACCAATGCCAAGCTTTACACAGAAAAAAATAAAGGAAAGAATTAACAAAACCATGATCCTGGCTTCGCAAGCCCATCAAAATACAAATATCCTGATCTAAATCAATAATTTGAAAAAAAGAAAAGAAGAGAAGAAATCCTATTTTAAAATTTAAACAAAAAAATCTGGAAAACGCTTACAATTCCAATACCGCATCTCACATAGATAACCCTTTTTCCATAGATTGTCCCTAT
Organism: Taxus chinensis; assembly: GCA_019776745.2. NCBI lineage: Eukaryota > Viridiplantae > Streptophyta > Pinopsida > Cupressales > Taxaceae > Taxus > Taxus chinensis. The sequence continues at coordinate 218,357,647 of CM034146.1, forward strand.
GCGATATCTCCTTCCTACACCCAAGAAACAATAACCCAATTGTCTGAAACAAAAAGAAGAAGAAAAACAGAGTAACACAAAAACATCACAAGATTGTAAATAGAGTACCAGATAAATCTACAAATGGGTGTTTGGGATGAGGTTTGAGAACTCGTGCAGCGATGAAGGCAGCTTCTTCTGGTGGATAAACAGTGAGCACAGCAATCCTTGGCCCTTCTCTGTTGATTTTATTAACTATTCTCAGAGCATGTTTGTTTGCAGGAATAGCTGCAACATAATGTGAAAACAACACTACCACAATACATGCAAATGCTGCTGCTAACTTACTCTCCATCTTTACCCGGACTCTATGAATGGATACAATGAAGCAGAAGCATGTATTCAAAAATTTAACCTCTATACATTCTAGATTCGGTCTGAATTTTAAATATAATCAATTAGCAATTGCATATGAGTTCCTAAATATTTAAGGAAGGAGATGCCAATGATTGTTTTACTAAGTTCTGACAGATTTTTAGTTTTTTTAATTTTTATAATAGATTGTAGTATTATTTTGTCTTTACCTATTTTGTCTCCATATTCAAAATTTCAAATTTAATATCTTTAAACATAGAAATAACAATAAAAATAAAAAGAATCTTTAAGAGAGATTCAATTCACATAAACCACATCTAGACTTTAATAAGTATACAAACAAAATAACAATAAATGAAATTTTTAAGCCATATCTAAATCACATAAACAATGTCTCGGCTTTAATAAGTATATACACAAAATAACAATAAAATAAATCTTTAAGTTGTATTTAAATTATATAAATCATGTCTAGACTTTAAAAAGTATTATGTGAAGTAATAACATAAACTCTTTTTTCAATAATTTGAGAATTTTTTTTACAAAATTTAATATATCTTTTTTGTTTCCATCTCTAATATTTATTTCATATTTTCCCATTGTCTCTTTCTAAATCTATTGTGTTGCCTCTCTTCTTCCCATTATTTGTTTTAGTTCTATTCAAGAGACTACGCAATCATGGGAACGCCACTGTGATGATTTCCATCATGTAATGAGAGAAGAAGATCACCCCATGTCGTTTAATATAAATTGACTTCATAAAATCTTTTTCTCCCTGTTACGTGTAGTCCAAAACGCTCTAAGTGCTCATCCAAAAGGCTCTAAGTGCTTGTGAAAGATCTAAGCCTAGAAAGGGAGCAGCAAATACTTTTCTTGCAAACCCGTGGTATGATGAAGAGTGTAAAGCTACCAAGAGAGCTTTGAAGAAAAGTGAGATGAACAAAGAAAATAAAAAGACTTATGAGAGACTGGTGCAACACAAAAAAGAAAGCTATGTGAACAAGAGAAGGACAAAATTAATTTCTCTGGGAAAACACAACCCCAAAGGTTTTTGGAGGGAGTTACAACAAAAGAAAAAATACATAGAAAATAATATCACTGGTGCTCATTGGTTAGAATATGCAAGGACCCTGTATGAGCGTTCCCAACAAAAAGATATTCCTCCCATAATCGAGACTTCGATTGAGCTTTTTTCGACAGAAGACATCAAGCAGGGTATCAATAATCTAGCAAGTGGTAAAGCACAAGACATCGATGGTGTACAGGCTAAATTTCTAAAATGGGGGGTTGAGGTCCTCACACCACACATCAGAAAAATATTCAATAATGTCAATCAGAATGGCTTTCTGACAAAGTGGACGACTGGCGTTGTTATTTCTTTATTTAAAAGTGGTGACATTAATAATCCATCTAATTATCACACCATTATGATCAATCCTCTTCTTGGTAAACTTTTTGGAGGCATGATAGAACGTAGAATCAATAGTTGGGCTGAAAGAGAGGGTAAAAGAGCAAAAGGGCAAGCAGGATTCCGACCTAAACACTCAACAATTGACCATTGCATCACTCTTAGGCATTTGATTGAAAAGGTTTGGGACACCCAAGAAGAAGAAGGTTTTTGTTGTTTTGTTGATTTCAGGAAAGCTTTCGACACAATACCCAAAAACAAACTTTGGAATAGGATGGAGGAACTTGGGATTCCATATGAGTTTAGAGTAATAATTCATAGGCTGCATGAGCAGGTCAGAGCTAAAATCAGAACCAAAGAAGGTATGTCCAAATTTTTCGGTAGTGACATTGGTGTCAAGCAAGGTTGCCCTCTTTCCCCCACCTTTTTTGGTTTATACATTGACAAGCTTGAGGAATGGTTAAATAAAACTGAGGGAGGAGGTATACAATTAGCAAGTTACATGGTGAAGTTACTCCTATATGTTGACAATCTTATCCTAATTTCAAAAACAACCCAAGGATTGAGGGAACAACTAAAAACACTAGAGCTCTTCTACCAAGAAGTCGGGATGCAAGTGAACACTAGCAAAACAAAAATCATGTGTTTCTCCTTGAAAAGGAAAGAGAGACAAATTAACTTTCTTTTTGAGGGGAGCCCTTTGGAAATAGTCACTGAATACAAATATCTTGGGATTAACTTTCACCACAAGCTTAGCTGGGAGACTTGTAAAGCAAAAAGGAATCAGGGAGGTTGGAAAGCATCTTAACTACTTCAAAATAGGTGTAGGAAAGCTAAACTTTGGGACTGGAAAACTAAGAAAACCCTTTTTGCTCTGTTGGTCACTTTGGTTCTTCTCTATGGTTGCGAGGTTTGGGGAAGTAGCATGTCAAATCACAGGTGGAGACAAATAGAAAGAATCCAGAAACATCTAATCACAAGCATTCTCAAATTCAAATCAATTGTTCCTTATGAGATCCTGCTCGCTGAAGCGGGTACTTCCCCGTTGGAAGCTTCGGCAATATCTCGGATGATAAGCTATTTGAAAAAAGTTGAAAGCATGGACAATCTTCGCTGGCCCAAAATAGTTGTGGATGATACTCTGGAGCTTAGAAAGAAAAGTTGAAAGAAAAGTTGGATGAAACAAAATAATAAATGGATGAACAAATGGGGCATCAACTTGCAAAAGTGTCCTCACAACAACAAGGAAATAAAAAATTATGTGATAGAAAAGTTTAGCACTGCCATGTGGACAGGACAGATTGGTCGAAAGAAAGCACATTATATTAGAGAATTCAATCCCACTGTGGAGCGTGATGAAAAAGCTTATCTAGGGGCAACTATCAAGGGTAAAGCAAGGATTCTAGGATCACACCATCTTCGATGTGAAACTGGTAGATGGACTATTCCAAAGGAAGATTGGGAAAGGAGAATTTGTCTTTTCTGCAACAAAGGGGTCATTGAGACAGAATGACATTTCGTCATGGAGTGTTCGGCATATTATGATATTCGTATCCAGCACGAAAACAACCTGAAGGTGGACGGACTAGAGGAACTCTTCGAAGGAACAAAGCTTCAGGCGACCGCGAGTTTCATTCTCAAGATTCACAGCGAGAGAACGGATATTGAAAGGAGTCTGAAATTAGATTTAAAAATCTCAGTTTTGTGGTCCCATAGACTCTTCAGTCTCGTGGACGTCATTAAAATCTTTCATTTCATTTCCCTAGCTTTATCATATCCTCTTTCAACATTACTTTCTTGTGCTTCCAGCGATAGATCAAAGTGTAAGGAAAACCCCTTGATTCACTTCAAATAATGGTTACTAATCAATCTCAAAAACATCTCATTCCAACTTTTTTATCCGTTACAAAATCTAGATTTAACATTTTATTAAAGATCTATTCTTAGAATTTAACTATTAACCCCATTTTTATCACAAATATAAAGAAGTCTATGTCAATGAAATTGAGCGCACAAATAACATTTAGTTTATTAATCCCGAAGTAATTATTTATTTATCAGAAACCAACATTCCTAAGATTGAAGAGAACTCAAAGAACATTATCATAATCAAAACCATAAATGACATAATGTTCTTCCTTATCATAAATTTCATAATTTCATCAAGATACTTTGGATAACTATAAAATATGTAACAAATAAAACACGCGAGATGCAGACGAACAAAGCACGCGAGATATCCAAAGTGATGATGTAATTTGTTCTTCGTTTGAATAGAAAAGAGGTATTATTTTATACCAGTCCCTCTCATACCGAGAAAAATTATTTGGAAAACTGATGTCAGGCATTGAATTGAAGTGTGACCACTGACTATATTACTCGCAAAGAGTCGTATTTTAAGAGAAGTGGAAGCCGTAGGACTTACAACAGACAAAATTTAGCAGTAAACACACTACTTTTCAAAACGAAATCAGAAGATTCGCCATTGAATTTATTGTCTTCAGGCCGCGGGGACGTTTTTGCTGGTGCCAGCTGGTGCCTTTAGTTGACCATCGGACGGCTGTGTTTGAATGTATCGGATGGTTTGCAGGTGTCCAATCAGATATATATCTGTTTCCAAACACTGGTGAAGGGAAAGTCAGTCAAGTTTGGCGATTCCGAAATACTCCCTGTCCCTGCCATGTCTGTAGCAATTATTTCAGTCAAATATGTTACAAGCCGCAATCAAATTATTTGACTGGGAGAGAAGTGTGTGGAAGCATAAGACATGAAGGAATACCAACGTCTCCATCTCTTTTTCTCTGCGTCCAAACTCTATTACTGTGCAATTCGTCTTCTTGATTTGCATCTAACTGATGCCTATATCCCACGTGGGACGTAGGGGAAAGATACAACATGCACTAATAGATGACCCCCCCTTTTTTTTGTGAGGGTGGGTTTCACTAAGTGGACAACTCTCCCTCCACTAGGCGACTTAATAAATGTATAGATCTACATAACTTTGATATCCTAAAACAATTAATAGATCTTGCATAATTATGCCTAAAGCCATTTTCACTTGCGGAAAGCCACACCACAAGTGACAGAGGCATCAACGATCATGATTTACTGGTCGATGAAGTACGAATACTCCTCTAATGTACATGTGGCACACAATGTTTGGAGACATCATGGTACGCTCTATGCTGGTGTCAGGGAGATTGACGATTAGAGGAAGGTGGTGGAAGGCATCAGCGTAAGTATGGGCCGTGGATATGAAGGTAAAGCCCTAGAAATAGGAAAACCCTAAGCAACTGGGGCATACAAAAATATGTCTATTTCCACACTTCTCACGATTTTAGTGTTAATTTTGCAGGGTTTTATTGATATTTACATTTTTTAGCTAGGTTTTTCAAGGATTTAGATGGCGGGCGTACAAGTTTAGAGTGACTATATAAATTTTCAAGGCATTATGATGTAGTCGAATATCTTGCAGGGTTGTTTCTAGATCTCGTTGTTGGTTGTGTTCTTTTGTAGGGTTTTGGTGGATTTCGACGGTGGGCGTAGAAGCTTTCATTGAATTTAAAAATAAATTTGTTGTGTGTACATTGTCTGATGATGTTTGCCCATATCTTGGAGGGTTGCAACGATCGACTACAAATCACCTCTAATATGGCATCCTCCCGATCCATATATGCTATACAACCACCTTTGAGTGAGGTAGCGGCAAAGCCGGGCAATTATTCCTCTTTTGTGCGTGTTTGTAAGCTTCGTCGTGGGATATCGTCCTTGTCTGTAGGCTATAATTAAATGGAAATTATAGGGGTTATGTGGTAAGGTAAAATAGTAATTTTTATTGTCTCTTTTGTGGAAAGGGACATTGTTTCTTGTCTTTGACTGTGGATTTGATATTGTTCATGTGAAATCCCCTATTTCTACTCGTTGGCTACATGCAGGGCATCAATTCTACCATGTTTGATTTTTAGCTAAGGGAATTCGTTTGAAATTAGTTCATCTATTAGTTTTGTTTACAATTTTTTTTCTATAATGGATATTTTTTATTTTTTAGATTAATTTTCTTTTCAAGGGAGATTTCCAAAACACAAATTTGTTATAACATTTTTGTCTGTAATGTATATTGAGTGGTATTCTAATGCTCTACGTGTTGTTATTTTATTAAAAAAGTTATTATTTTACTTTTTAGTAATGGACACTTAAAATAGGCTCAGAGAAAATATGAGCAACAATAGTTCGTGTAATGATGCCAATAGCCTTTTAAACCAAGAAATACTATATGATCTTAAAGGATAGAAGTCTTTCAAGTTTGGTTTGTGGTGATTTTTTTTGTGTGAGAAGAACTTTTTAGTAATAAGAAAGGAAAAGAAATTTTAGGACAAAATTTTCATATGATAGTAGGAATCGCTCATCATCAAAAAATGAATTTTTTGTGAACTTATTTAGTACATTATGTAGCATATGTGGGAATAGAAAATATTATTTTTAAGATCAAATATTTTTTGATTAGTTGTGTTTGAATTCATGAAATCATATTCCTAATTTCCAGAGCATCCTTTGTCTAACTACCTAGTTGTTTGGGATGCAAACTCAATAAATTTACAATATTCATGTTAATGTTTCCTAATTGAGCTTTAAAATTATACACGGTCATATGTGCGATGATAAATATGTTGTCTTAGATAAAAAAATGTTTTGATTAGGGTATATACTAGCATTTATACTGTAAATTATCCTCCAAAAATGTATTTGACCCAAAACTGTGGGGAGGGAAATTGAAAATGTAAGGAAGAGAATGAGAGTTGAGAACTTTTTTAAGGATGCATATGGAAGTATTTGCATTCAAAGATAATTTTATTTGGGACTCTTGCTCATCTTATAGAGTATTTTACTTTTATTTAATTCAATAGTTTAAAACCGTAATACTTTAGTCATGTGATTATTTACCTAAAAACCTAGAAAAACATTGGGGCATTTATTATATTTATGAATCCTTGCATGAATAAAGCATAAATGTACATATATGAATTCTATCATATTGTATACATATAAAGGGGCTTTTGAGATTAAATTTAAAAATTATTTTAAAATAATAATAAAATATATTAGTATTACAATTATGTATTTGTTATAAATTTATAATAAGATTAAAATATAATTTTAATAATAATACATTTAGCTTTTTGAATATCGGTTATATATAATGATTAGAAATATATATAATTTATAATGTTATCATCGTGTGTTGGGGTTATTTGTTGTTTGCCAAAGTTTGGTCAAAAAATTGCTTGAAGTCAAATATGTCACTGAGGTTGTTATAAAGTCAAATATGTCAAGGACCTAATCTTTTTTACCACCCAAATATGTCATTGATCTTAAATTTAATATAAAATTGGATGCCAAGATGGTGTTATTGGAGAAATTGAAAATGATTAAACAACAAAATTACAATGCAATTTAGCCTTTAATTATTAAAAAATAAACTAAAAATTAAACAGAATGGCCAAAATATTATCATGGCCTTGTTCTTAACATTTTTTTTCTTTGTAATTCTACAGTGAATTTAACATTCCCTTCGCTGATCACAACTAACAACTGAAGAAAAATGTTGCATGATAAAAATAACAACATGTGGGTTGTTATTAACAATTAATCATGGAATTTTATTTAAACAATGCAACTGTTGCCCAAACTGCACACAACAATGGGACTGTTCACAACATGACGGTCACAATTATTCCATGTCAAATATTTGAATTTAATTGAGTTGAAAACTCTTCTTTGATTTGATGAACACAGAAAATGATTTCCTCTCCCATATTAGTAAACTGTAGCTTGTTGGGCTTCACTACCACCACCATTACATTTTAAAAATATTAAAAAATAATAATAAAATATATTAGTATTACCATTATATATTTGTTATAAATTTATAATAATATTAAAATATAATTGTAATTGAAATGTATTATAAAGTTGAAATATCCAATAAATTTAAATTTTATTATAAATTTGCAATTCTTAATAAATTTGAAATTTATTACAATTTTAAAATTTATTTTAAATATTATGTTTAACTTTTATTATAAAAAATTTATTTTTTTGTGAAAAAATTGACAAGCGTTTTTCATGAGATGACGAAGATAATGTAAATATTACTTGTTTTATGGTTTATTTTATGTTTTCATTATGTCTTGGGGTTAGATTTATTGAATGGCAAGAGTGATTTAGTCTCTCTGAAAAATGGTCTTATTTCAGCAATAGAAAAATAAAATCAACTATTTTCCAAAGTTTTGTTGCTTGCAAATGATATTGAGAAGGAAAATGTTGACGTTGTGGTGCAAACCATAAAATGGGCATGGTTATAAGATGAAGTGATGAAAAACAATGCTTTGATTTTTTAGAAAATTTGCTATCAAGTCTGCTCCTAATTTTAAGGTAGACATTCATGCCTTTGCATGGGATAAATCTTACATAAATTGGAAACATTTACATTGTTGTAAGTTGTTATTTTTTACTCCAATGTTTGCAATGCAATATTTGTTAATAATGACGAAGACATATCCGCATAAAATTATAAAGTCTTGGCTACAAATTGACAAGGAAAACTCTTACAAATGATACATTTTATTCACTGGGAGATCATAGAGAATGGAATAAGAAAATTTCCTATAAAGATGACACAAAATCAAATGATTGGTGCTATGTTTTGTGCTTATCCGAATTCAACAACTACAATTGCTTGACTTGGGATGATGGGTCCACTCCATGTATCCCTATCTCTAAATTGTGTCTGGAAATAAACATGACAATTCCCCTTCAATCGAAATGCATTCTATCTACCCAACTTTCATGAGGGGGTCCATTGTTAACAATAACTTTCTCCACCCCTTTTCTCCAATTTATACGCCAAACAAAAATAGTGTGTGGTTTGTATGTTCATGAGTATTTAGGATGACAAAAAATGCATGGCAATTGCATGTGTATTAGTATTTAGGGGAGAGAGGCATACAATGACATCCACTAACCAATTTCATATTAAATCATTTCCTTGCTTTTACAGACATGTATTACTTCACATATCATATCCTTTTTATACAAGAATTTGATTCCTTTTCATATATATACAAAAGTAAACATAAAGATTGTTATAAACAAAGTCTTTATATCTAATATGTGTAGACACAAAATCATGCACTTTAGACACTATTTAGTCCCGGTCTCATACTACTATTTAGAGGGTTTTTGAGTGAATAAACTAGTAATTAACCCCAATCTCTTGGCGACTTTTATTTGATTTCAATCATCATTACGGACCTCCACCACACACATGCCCAGTATGTTTCAGTCATCTTTCATTATTTTAGCCTCAACTGGGGCGCCTATGGGCACTTTGTTCCCACCATGGGCGCCCTGATCCTTTTCACACCTTCCTGCCACTTTTTGGGCTATTTCTAGCCATTTTAGATCCTTATCTTTTGGGGGGTCAACCATTTTGGGGTTAATTACAAAATAAGATCAAGAGAACCCTATAAATATAAAGTTATGAGACCATAATGAGTGACCAAGCACTAGTCACTACTACCATCCATCTATTGTATTGGAGATCACTTGCATCCACATAGCTTCATCATAAGGCACGAGGCTAGGTAATTTTCATCACACACATCATAGGGGAGGATTCTATTCTATTCCATGCACATATTTTATTACATTTTCTACAACTAGTTATTGCTCGCTACTTCACAAAGTGTGACTGACACAAGAGCACCTAGGGCACATTATGCACACACTCACCAAAACTACATTTGGGTCTGAAATGTAGTGCAACGCTCAATTAGTAAGCCCACTGTTGTGGCAGCTGAGGTCAGTCCAACCCATTCATTTGCATTCTTTTTTTTAGGGTTTTGATACTCCTTGGTCTTTTGCAGGTCTTTTTCATCATCTTGGAATATATATGACATCCATAATAGTACAATGAAGTTAATGCAACAGACATCAAGGGTTTCAGGCCATCTGTCAAACCTGTGAAGATCAATTTCAGAGCTTTTACACAGACCAGGGCTCCTATTTTGCATACTAGAGCACCCAGTTTGCAAACCAGAGCACCCGTAGGTGCCCCAGTCCCTCTCCAGGTGCTCCAGTCCAGCTAGATACTCCAGATCCATCCTTTTTGGAGCTTCTGCATAGTCATTCGAGCTTCCAGATTCTACAGTCATCTCTGTAACATAGTCCCATGAGCATCTTCTATTCAACTGAGTTCTTTCCTCTTCTCTCTTGCACATTAGGGTTAGCATTTCCTTTTGCATAGTTTCTTGGGTCATCTTTACATTTATTTACAACATCTATTTACTTTATTTACAACTACATTCATAGCTTAGATTAACTAGTATCTACATTTACATTTTTAGTTAATCATTTTGGTGAACCCGATCTTTGCACACCATCCCTCTTTGAGTTTTTCCTTTATATGCTCATCACTCGTAGTGGAAATTTTGGGACTTTTCGATATTGTGAGCTGCCCTCATTCACCCGTTGGGTTTCCAAACCAATGGCTAATATATCCATTTCCGTCGCTCCTACTAGCAATCCCTTGGATAGTTCCAATAAGGTGTCTCTTTACGAAATTGAGGCATCTGATAGTGAGAAGTATTACAATAACGATACAAATGTTGACCAAGATCAATTAACGCTATTACCAATTTTCGCCAAGCATTGCGTGAAAAACTTGCTCATCTCCCTCATGTCTTGCATGCTCTAATTTCTGCTCAATGGGCTCGTGATGCTTCAACTTCCATAGTTTCTTCCTCTATTCCCATGGTCTGCACTCCACCCACTTATGTTTTCACTCCCATTCCCACCACCACAACTCCCGCCATTCACCCTGGTACTCCTCCTTTGCATCTCAGTTCCTCTTTGAACTCCCCAGATTTGACCTCTTTATATCAAGACTTATAAACCCAGATTCAGAAGCTTCAGCTAGCTACTTCACGCACATCACCATCTCTAGATTCTACCTCATTGCTACATACTCCTTTTGCATCTTCCATATCTACTTATACATTACCACTTAATTTCATCTCTCCTAAGCTACCTATATTTAAAGGCCATGGTGACCCACAAGAGCATCTTCGAGCATTCCACGTAGCATGCCTTGACTATGCAGAGGATCATATTATCCTAGCAAATCTCTTCCCTTGTAGTTTGCAAGACTATGTGATGCATTGGTTCTATGACCTACCTGTACATTCGGTAGTCTCGTTCACGCATATGGAAGATGCCTTTCTCACACATTTCTCTATAAACATTGAATCTAAGATCTCCTATGCTCAACTAACACAACTCAAACAAGGGTCTAACGAACACTTATCTGGTTATGTCTTGCGTTATAAAAATAATTTAGCCAAGATGTCTAATGTGGAAACTTCAGGACTTATTTATTCAGAGTCTATTACCACCTCTACAGGAGAGTGTTCTCTTTGAGACTTCTCCTTCATTTGATCAACTTTTTCATACTCTCAAGCTTCGTGAGACTAAACTATTAGCCATAGGAAAACTTAAATATCAAGATCAAACATCATCATCCACATGCTTTCAAAGTAAGCCACCATTCAAATCTTCTACAACTAAACCCATGGATGGAAAAACCACTGTAAACGCAGTCTCTACTCCTAGGAGCTTTGACCACAACCATACAGATGTAATTTTACTAAGATTAGTACACCTCTGAGAGTTTTGCTACAATAAATCATCGATAGTAATCTTATTACCCTACCGTCGCCTCTGTAACTCGATCCATCTCGACCCAAAGGGCATAATTTTGATGATAGTTCTTACTGTGATTATCATCAATACATAGGACATTCCAATAATCGTTGTTGCTGGTTACGACATCTCATTCAAGATTTGCTTTACAATGGTCAAATTGAGCTTCCAAAATCTACAACATCTACACCTATTAATGAAAATCATAAACTTAAAATATTTAATAATCCCTTACCAAAACACAATACAAAACTGACCGATTCCTCTGTTAATTATGTCTGTCACGTGGTACCCCCTCCTCAATCAGGAGATCTTGATTTCTTAGTTGCAAACACTGATGCTTTGACACCGATAATTTTCTTCTCTGATCACAATTATCATGTAAATTTCACATCTAATCATTTACATATCAAGGCTTCTATTGGCTTGACCTCCATCAACAATACTAAGGTTAACCCATCATGGCCCATTAGTGAATGCTCTATTTCACTTCTTAAGGCTATTGGTTATTCTCCTTCACAAATTGAGTACCCTTTCAACAAACCATTTGGTGTTGTTAAGTTACATGTTACGGCTGGTCCTTTTACTATACTTGCACCTTTCCTTGTTGGGAACATGGTTGCCGACTGCGACATGCTTCTCAGTATCAATTAGATTCATCGCTCTCAATCTATCAATTCTATGAACCATTTGTGACTCAAATTTATTCACAATGTATGAATTAATTTCTATTAACGGTGTCCTTCTATCTACGACATGGTCATCATCTCCTCGCGTAGTAGCTAACACACCACCTACTTCATCTAGCACATCACACTCCATGTTACTCAAAGCACAGTCTATGCCTAGTTCACCTACTCAAGCATTGTCTACATGACCACATAGCTTGGCTAGTCCTACACATCAACATAGGCCCATTTCTAGGATAGTCACTACATCGAGACATAGGTCCCCACCTCGGTTTATTCCACGTGGTTTCTCATCACCTTCTTATTCAACATCACATAGATCTCCATCACCAATGCATTTTACTATGCCACGACCTTCATCATATATTATCACATATAGAATTCATTCACTAGCAAAAGACATTCACTAGTATAGTGTTTGCCTACCATACCACTACTGTTAGAGCATGGTCCTATGCTTTCACCACCACAGGCATCAGATGGAGGACCCTTGTCCTTCACTATCATTGGTTAGTTTACTCACTCATATATACTTGGGGGCACAACATCTAATACATCCCCCACTCACTTAAATATCTATCATCTTTACATTTTCATATAGGCATCTTCCTCACATGTTATAACATCGTCATTACGCGATGACACACTCTTGTGCTTTGGTACACACTTGACTGTTGAGGGACTGCCACACATGGACCCCACACACTTCACTATAGTACTTACACACCAAATCGATTCGGATATCACACGTCATACATCATACATCATACTAGTTGTCATTATGCATATATCATATTACTTACAAATTGCCTAACATCATACACTCATGGTCTCATGACCTACATTACTACATTACATTTTAGTCTATCTACATACATTACATGCCACTTCATATGTTACACTTTACATATATTCTACACATCTTGCATTGCACTCTACACATCACATACTACATATTTTACTCATTACATGGTCGTCTTTCATCATTACACATACTACATTGTCTTCTACGCGTTGCACTCACTACCCTATGACACACTTTAGTTCCTCGGTCCATACTCGACTGCCGAGGGTTTACATATCAAATGTATGTTACATTGATCACACATTTTCTATTATACCTTTCATCATGCAACATTTCTAGCCTCGTGACATACACTTTACGCTAAATCATCACCTATTCTATCATTTTGTAGTGGTATACAGCTTAGGTTACATCCCTACTCCCTTTTCATCTTTAGTGCTATACTGCTTTATTATCACTTATATTCATCTAGTAGTGATATACGCTTTAGATAAATGGTTCATCACTTATACACATCATATGCTGTGATATAAGTTATATGGTTCACACATATATTCTCTATCACTTCATCACTACACCTACACATTCACCACAGTGCGTTAGACACACAACACACTTCAAAAATTTCCTGATGACACACTCTCATTTACTATTCATTCTTGACTGTTGAGGGCAAAAACTAAATGAACCTCACTGCATACATTTCCATTACTCAGGGGGCACGTGGCTCTTATCATCCATTTTGCATTCCATTCCATCCATCCACAACATATTACATATTATGGTTGTTAAATTACTCTTGCTTACTTTTGCTTGTTCATGGTCACTTTATTACACATGTTAGTTAGATTGCTAGTATGTCATTTATCTATATCATCCACACATGTGCAGTCACGCATATTTCTAGTTGTGATCATAGATACAAGTCTATTACATGTAGCTTGGATGCTCACCTTCTACCCTTCCTACACTAGGGGCATCCACATTCATCTTCACAGGTGTTATTATTTCATTTTGTACTTAGCACTTTACATTACTTGGTTATACACACTTTTGACATACTAGTTTTCTTTCTCACATGATAATAGATGCTTCATGTGCATAAATTGTTATGCAGGGATATTTACTTCTATACTTGTTCGTTCCATTGTCTTCTATTGCTTATTTTTGTATGCGGGTCTTGCTCTTTGTTTGGTGTGTAAACTTGTTTATTGTTTGTGTCCATGATGGCTTTGCATGTCTTGTACCATCATGAGTGATGTCCCATGTTTTCCACATGCTTTGTGTGACTTCCTTGTCTTCTTAAGTGTTTACACTACTTTTCTTGGTAGGTTATACACTATTTGTGTAGATTACACATTGTTTTTTATATGCATGCTTGTTCGTACTAACACTTGTATTTGGCTAGCCATCCTTGTTTGTGCATGCCTTAGTTTCTACCAAGCATTTCCTCCCCCCTATAGGGCAGAGTTTTAGAGTACATGCAATTGGTCCTCTTTTAGGACCACATTATCCTATTAGCGACGTTGCATGCACCCCCAAAGAGGGGCATCATTTGGGGTTTTACAGTCCACATAACACATTTACACCGATTCAGTTTAGTGCACTTTCCACCCTTGGCATTGTGGGTTTACATACAACGAGTGAGTTCAAACCAGTCTACGAACTCCATACACAATGAATTTTACAGGACATGGAGTCCTTAGCATTATGGGAGGCAATTACAGGCTTAGAGGTTACAGTGGGTGTGCCTCCCTACACTACTTTGGCCAGTGGCATCAGATCATCCAAAAAAGGTACAGTACAATATCTCTTCACACACAGTTCAGGGAAGCAGTTAAAGGTTGGAGGACACAGAGCATTTCCTCCCTACGCTTCTTCGGCCTACGGCATCGAATTTCCCAAAAAACCCTCGTTGTACAAGATATCCTTCTACAATCTCTTTCTCGAAATGGATCAGGTGCATATGTTCCATTTACATTTTTCATTTTACGTACTTTAATTTTACATGTGTCTTTTACATTGCATTTTTACACACATATACATACATATTTGACTACTTGATCATTTTCTCCATATAGGTCTGGCCATATGAGAAACAAGTAATCAAATGGGGGGAAAACAACGACATCAATAACAACACTTCGCGGTAGCAAAATTTACATACTAACCATGCAAATACACTACACACATTATCATCAACACACGTGTTCTGCCCTAGGTTCACTCTCATCACTTTTTTATGCATTTTCATCTTTAGTTTCCATGACTCATCCATATTTTTTTCATTCCATGTTTTATCTAGTCCTTTGACATGTTTCTACTACACTCTTCAAGGACATCAGGTACACATCTCTATCTACTTTATGTTACTGAGATTTCCTCTCACCAACATAAATTGGGTACAAATGTAGACATGAAATCATGCACTTTAGGTATTATTTATCCAGGTGTCATACTACTATTTAGAAGGTTATTGAGTGAAGAAAGTACTAATTAACCCCCATCTTTTGGCCATCTTATTGTATTTTATTTCATCATTAATGATCTTTTACATCCACATGCCCAACCAAATTCTATAATATCCCATTATTTTAGCCTCAACTAGGGCACCCATACTTTTACTAGGGTTCCCATGGGTGCCCTGGTCCCACAAGGGGCGCCCTGGTCCCTTTTACACTTTCCCACCACTTTTTGGGATCTTTCTAGTAATTTTAGATCTTTATATTTTTGGCGGTCAGTCATTTTAGGGTTAATTATGAAATTAGAACAAGATAAAACTATAAATATAAAATTATGAAACCATAATGAGGTACCTAGCATCATTCACTACTATCATCCACATATTGCATTAGAGATCACTTGCATCCACATAACTCCATCACAAGGCACAAGGCTAGGAAAAATGCATCACACTTCATAGGGGGAGGGATTATATTCTATTCCATACACACATACTATTACATTTTATACATTTAGTTATTTCTCGTTACTTCACAAAGTGTGATTGGCACAAGAGCACCTAGGGTACATTATGCACACACTCACTAGAACTAAGTTTGGGTCCTAAATGTAGTGTAGTTATCAGTTAGTAAGCCAACTGTTGTGGCAACTGAGGTTAGTCTGACCCATTCATTTGAATTATTATTTTTTCTAGGGTTTTGATACTCCTTGGGCTTTTACAGGTATTTTCATCATCTTGGAATACCAATGACATCTAGAGTAGTTCAGAAAAGGTAATATGACATATAATAAGGGTTTCAGACCATCTGTCAAACATGTGAAGATTAGTTTCAAATATTTTTCACAGACCAGGGCACCCAGTTTGTAGACCAAAGCACCCATAGGCACCCCATCCCCTCTCCAGGTGCTCCAGTCTAGCCAGATACTTGAGAGCCATTCCTTTCAAAGATTTTGCATGGTTGTTCCTTCTTCCAGATTCTCCACTCAACTCTGCGACATAGTCCCATGAGCATATTCTATTCAGTCTGAGTTCTTTCCTCTTATCTCTTGCATACGTTAGATTTAGCATTTACATTTTGTCATAGTTGTCTTGGGTCATCTTTACATTTATTTACAACATGTATTTTTTTTATTTACAACTGTTCATAGCTTAGATTAACTAGATCCACATTTACATTTTTATTTAATCAATATAAATCTTACACATATTTCACTGCCTTAGTTACAAAGAACTGAAGAGAATATTTTTTGTAAAATTCACTCGAGTTATATTCCCGACTCTTGTTGTTGTATCTTTAATGCTAGCAGATTTTTATGGCCATCATCGGAAAATTTGTTGATAAAAATCCTAACCATTAACCTATTAGCTATATACAATTAAAATTATCTTTGTAAGAACAAATTCAACCATCGAAAAGGTGTGGGACATGTAGGTATTTAATTCACACATTTTTTTTCTAACTTTCCATTCACGTCTTTGTATTATCTAACAAATTGAAGACCACCCATTCATGATCCTTGACAGTGATCATCGTAGATGGTTGTCACCATTAAGATTGTCGATGGCTCTAGATGACGCCACCTTCTCCGGAAATGTAATCTATAGATATATGCTTTCTAATAATCTCTGTTAACTACAAGGTTAGATTATGTAGGAGGCCCATGACCACCCAATACTATGTTTTAGAATTCACCCATCAAGTGTGAACAATAATCATAAGTTTTAATCATTGATGGTTATTTGAACATTTATTTATTTCTTAAATTTACTCAAATTTACAATTGAAATTCCTAAGGAAAACCAAGGAACAACCACTGTGGTTGGGGTTTGAATGAGTAACCTTTACATTCCCCACATTTTCTATTTTAACTCTTTACACGCTACTTGCAATTGCATGAATGATACAAGTGAGATGAAGACAATAATGTGAAGCACATATAACGACTATTATTTTGGTACAAAAAATTTCAACCATTTAATAAGTGTGGGACATGTACGTATTTAATTTCCACCTTATTTATAACTTTTCATTCACATATTTGTATTATTTACCAAATATAATAACATTCACTTGCAATCCTTCATTATGATGCATGTTGATCGATGAATCCATCAAGACTACTAATCAGGTAAATCTTAATCATCACCCTTAAGGCTAGAGAGAAACCATAATGTAATATGCTTATAAAACCACGACCCTCACATGCCATATATGTTCAACATATCACTGTCTACAAATTATCACTTCAAACACGGATGCGAATTACCCTAACATATATGTGTGTTCTAAATACTCACAAGATGCCTATATATCTAGAATAGAGCATACCATACAAAGTATTCCTCATCTCTTGTTTTCAATCGTCCTTCACAACATCATCATAAATTTATTTTTCTTGGTGTCCGTATAGCGACCATTTCTTTCTCTTGATGCCCGTCATTTTTTATTCTTTGCATAAAACCATTCTTCATGTCAACTGTATTTTCTACAAAATTTTCCTATTCTCTTCACTCACTTTTCAAGTTGTTTCCTTTAAACAATATTCATAAATATTTACTCCTCTCTAACATCACCACACATTACACCATCACCCTCCATAGTGATTTTGACTTCTTTTGCCCTCTCTCTTCTTTCCTATAACTGACAAATCAAATAACTTAACTACCACAACTACACTTCTTAGTTTACTTCCCTTTTCCACATTTCTTTCTTCCACCACATCCCTTTCAGTGTTCACATTGCACTGCTAGTGTGTGATTGCTAGTTGATATATTCTCTCACTCAAAATATGGCTAATGTGAGTCTAGGGGTTAAATTTGACGGCTTTATAGATGTTTTTGGTGATTTTAGATGGAAAATACTTGCAAATATTTTATAAAACCGTCACATGTGACTTGCATATTTAAAATGTGAGCGTCAATTTTTATACACATTAATATATAAATTATATTAGTGTATATTAAACATAGTTAAATAAATATGGAATAGTCATTTACAAATTTTATAAGTAATGCATAAATACCATTGTTTTGTATTTTTGACTTGTCACATTAAAAATTTACCATCACCTGAAAATTGTTTGACAGACAAGTGACCGTCAAATTTAACCCCCAAATGTGAAACATTGAGAACATGAACGTACAATTACTAATGTTTGAGGACTCAATTTATGTAATACCCATGTTATACTTTATCAAATTAAGGGATTTTTAAAAAATCAAACCCATTAATCACAATATATTTCTTCAATGATTTTTAGCACACATCAATTAAAATATAACATAATTAAATTATTTATTGTCCAACTGATAACAATGATACCATGTGTAGCTGTAAGGGTCCATTAGATTTACCGACCCCCCTTATCATCACTCTAACTGAGTGCTCATATAAGTTGTATACTTTTAGTTAAACCTTTTAAACAAGTTTTGAGAACTATGTGCAACTCTTATGTGTTAATATATTGTAGAATAGACAGGTTGTAATCTATCTGCCATCCAACACTACAAAATAAGAGTATGATGAACAGATAGTTTATGCACCAAAATATGAGCATATTTTTGTGAGGATGGGTTCCAACAAGTGGAAAAATCTCTATGCATCAATGTAGTTTAGGGAACCTAATAAATGAGTTTCTTATCTAGCCGGTACGTTCAAGATTCTACTGATGTGTCTTGCGGGTCCCACAAAAGACGTCAACACATTTCCATCATATTATTTTTCCTCTGTTAATGTTATCATTAAATGCAGGATATTTCCATTTTATAAAAGGTGGACCATAATTGACAGTGGTGAAATTAAAGATCTTGCTCATGTGGCGTATGTCATGATCAGGAAGTTTGTTGTAGGGAAGGTCACAAATCACACGTACGGTTGACTAGATGCAAACGTGTTGCTCGGATGGTCTAACCATATTCCTCGCTTCCTTTCAAATCACAACTCGATATCTTATTAGAGTATAATCAATTATAATAAGCAATGATACTTATCCTAAAACATTGTATGTGCTATCATTTCATAATTGTATTAATATTTTTCAAATTTTGGTACATATTTTTGGTGTTGGTTGGGAAGACAGGTTTAAGGGTATGTAATGGGACCTTTAAGGTGTCAACCACTATTTTGTGCCACTTGTATATGCAAGTGCATGTTTTATTGTGCTAGGTATGGTTTTTTAATTTTCCCATCTTACAAGAAAGTATGGAGCGTACATTGTATTTTTTATATTGTTGATTTGATAATATGCTATGTAAAGTGGCACTAAGGAATATTGTTTTATGAGTTATGGTAATGTTAAAATCAATATACTTTTAAAATAGGGAAATAATAAATTAATATTATTATTATTATTTTAATAATAATGTTATAATTTTGAAATTCTAAATTTTTTATTAATATTATTTTAAAATGATTTTAAGTTTGAGTGTTAGATAGGTGTTTTGAAATTGATATCTCTTGATGTATTTTAGATATTTGTTTTAACATATCTATATTAATTATGAATGTTTTAGACAATCTTATTTCATCAATATTTATGATTCCGAAAAATATTACTATATAGTTAAAAAACCATTAAATATTGTATATAAGTCCATGTTTTCCTTTCCTTATCTAATAAAAGGCCTCCTAAAACCATTATTTCAATAATCATCCACTGTCCCATCTAATTAAATAATGGAAACATAAGAAATTAAATATTATATTTAATTGAATGAAACTTTTTGAACTATTTAATTATATAAGAATAAGAGATACCTTTCCAATTTGTAATTTACATGCATAACAATAAAAAACACAATTTGAAACACAATTTGTAATATAAATGCATTGAAATTTTCATATTTTGAAATGTGATTTATTTAATATTCTTTCAAGATTTATATTTATTGAAGTAATGTATAAATATTTCAATGTAGGAAATTGAAAAAAATTATCTAAAAAGGGAAGAAGCATGTTAACATTGGAGACACATGGATAGATTGAAGAAAAAGTTCTAAGACATAAAGTGGCTCCACAATATACGAAGAAGATCATAAGATTCACAAGACACAAATGTTTCATTAAAATTTTAGATTTTCTTCTAATCACGACTTGAATGAAGAAATAGGTCAAGTTAGGGAAGGGGATAATACATGTCATGCACAAACTACAAGTATACGAAAAGGAAAAATTCGCTACAAAAGTTTTTGATATGGATCAATGCATTAGATTCTAAAAATATTAATTATATTCTAGATCATTTTTCATAAATTGAAGATGTTAAAAAGGGTAGGGTAATTACTACAATGAAAACAATTTTTATTTTTTTTAAGGAGGATTTATCTCTAGTTAAACATAAGAAAACATGTTAATTTATCATGGACACACAAATTTCCTAATATTATAAAATATTATGATTACTCTTATTACACAAATTGTAATGATTAAAACCATTTTTTATTACATATCAAAATATCTTGAACATATCCAAATAAATGAAATGTTAAAATCTCTATTTTTCTCATTAATAGTTGTTAAAAGTACCAATTAAACCATATATAAGTACCTTATTGTTTTTGCAACATATTTGACTTCAAAGGGTCTTGGAAAACCTGTTTATTTGCTTCATTTTTGGAAAAACAAAAACAACCCAAATCGTGTTACAATTGTTAGGAAACCATATACTTCGCAGCAATGAATACGTAGGAAGTTGAATAACAAACTAATAATTTACAAAGATAGAGATAAACGAAATATATATAAAATACCAAACATTTAAGAAACAAACTATAATGCCCACAATTTTCAACTTTCGAAACCAAATCAAAGTCTATTAATTTATTAGGGAAAAATTACAATATTTTCTTTTTTGTAATATTTTGTCTTAAATAGAAGATTTTCCCCATTTCTATTATGGGTATTGTTTTGCCCCAGTGTATTTTTTATTTTCTTTTCTATGGAAATATTTGCAGGTTTGGATGAATATAGATTGTGTATATTCCATTTGGGTGCAAACATAATACCATATATATAATATATATAATATATATATATATATATATATATATATATATATATAATATATATATATATATATATATATATATATAATACTATATATAATATTATATATTAAATAGTTACTTGTAAACAAATGGTTCGTTCGGCGGCTTGTGTTGTATATTATACGGTCTGTGCAAATTTAGGAATGGCCGCAATAAGGTTTGGGTCGGTTTATATTAGATAGGGGGAGGGGTGCCACGCTCACCCCACCGCTTACTATTAATAAGGGTTGGGGTGGAGGCGCGGGCGGTGCCCCTCCCCCCAACCCACTGTAACACAATATTATAAAAACTTTGTATTAATATAAATCATTCCACCGATTTAACACATACCCAAACAATATTAAAATCATTATATATACATACATACATACATATATATATATATATATATATATATATATATATATATATATATATATATATATATATATATATATATATATATATATATATATAAACTTGGTTTATATAAGTTTGTAAAATCCTATTTAAAATTATATGATTATGCTTATTAAGTTTATATGATTTTTTTTTTTTTTGTTTTATTATATTAAAAACAATATTAAATCAATTTGTTTGTATAACGAATTATAGGGGTATATGAAGTTGTTATAGATTTAAATCTATTCAAATATGTGAAGATAATTGAAGCTAATAACCATTTCCCTTGAAACAAAGTAAAATTTGATTATAAGTTCAACTCAAATTATTCTTTTTCTTCCTTTCAAATTTAAGTTGCCAACAATACAAGGAAGCAATGAATCAACATATACTTTACATATAACAACATTATTTATCTAAAATGGATACACATTTCAACCTTCCAATATTTTCAACACTTCAATATACTAATTCTTGCAATGAGAATGAGAAAGTATCTCTTTTCTTAATGATCATAGTTCATTTTCTTACAATACAAAAACTATTCTTTCATACAATTTGAGAGAATAATTTACATGATTACAACTTTCACGTTATAACAAAGGGATAACATTTACAAGGTGATCCTTTTGGCTCTAACAAAGTATAACTCCTCCAATATTCAACTTTGTACTCTTCTCATCTTATCAAATTTGAATCACAATACCATGAAATGGGAGTAAGTGACACTCTTCGCCCAACCTATAATCCAATAAGAGGAAAATCCACTCTCCTTATTAGCCCCCCGAGCCCCAACTATAGAACAATAGGGTGTGTTTGCAACTTTGAAAACTACATAAAAAAATAATGGCTTCCACAAACATGCAACCCACAAATTTGCAATACATTCAAATAACACACACACACACACACAAACAGGATTTACAATTTTCTAACAAACACTTAGGCTTGACAACAAGCCAAAGGAGAAAGGAAATATGGGAACCACATCCTTTTACCTTCCTAGTGAAATATGGGTTCTACCCAAAATACCTCCAAGTGCACATCAAACTTCTCAACATATCCCTTTTCCCTCCCAATGTAAAATACACAAAGTATAACAATGTTATCATTTTCTCTCCCCATAGGTGGAACACCCAAATCATACTCCCTCCAAAATTCATGCCTCACAACTCCCTTTTCCCTCCCCAATGGTCCCATTTTCCATCTCCGACACCATTTTTAAGGGAAAACTACCCATCCCAAAATAATGCAATCAAAGTACACATATCATACACTCAACAATCACAATTGTCACTACTATATACATATATAAAAGAAGCAACAATAAGTAAAGATCCTACATCTCCATTTAGCTTCCAAAATCTTCACAAGACAAGTTTCTAGCACCTTCAACCGAAGAAAAATCCCAAAATGCAACTCCAAAAGCTCCAAGCATGCAATCCCAAGCCAAATTTCCAAAAATGCAAGTGTATAAAATGAGAAAAGTAACCCCTAATCCTCCAAATTAATTCAATAAATAGAAAAGGAGGTGAGGATAATGAGGTGATTCAGGTGAATAAATTACTCAACCTGTCACACACTTGATCATATCTCAAATCATTCTCACACACCTATAAAACGATCGTACCTAGGTTGCACTTCTTGCACACACACACTTAAGCCCACTAACTCCAAAAAGTACCCAAAACAATGCTTTTATAGCTTCTTCCAAATTAAAATTGAAATGAGGTAGGTTTCCATCCTTTATCTCAACCACATCATCTTAAAGTAATCCCATAATATTTATCATAATAGACACAAGTGACTATACGGATGAAAATTTTCATGCAACCTTCAACTACACTCGACCCCCTGAGGTCGTGTCAGAGTAGCTAATGTTAGATGTGTGTGGCTAACTATAGGAGGATCGGAGCTAATGTTAGATGTGTGTGGCTAACTATAGGAGGATCGGTGATTAAGATCTGATAGTGTGATCTCTTGGTAGATGAGTTGGTGAAGGGGAGATTTGGAGGCTATGAATGGGTAGCGTAAATTCCCTATGGTTTGTTTTCCTAACTTGGATCTAAGTGTTGATCTAGTTTGAAGTGTCCATGTAAACTGAATGCAATTAACAATCTAAGCTAATACTTGAAAGGAAACTAATCTAATAAATCACAAAAATGAAATATTAAAATCACAAACAACAATTTGCTTCTATTATAAATGATCAAATCTACTTCTACACTAAAACTAAACAAGCGAGATAACCCGGTGTGGTTATTCACATTTGTTGAGTGTATGCTAACATAAAACAAATTAATATTCCAATTAATATATGATATGCAGATAACCTCCTACAGATATTCACTCCTTAAAATCCATAGGGATAGGAAGAAGAAGATCTGTCACTGGGGGCCACTATGAATGATTTAAACCCTCTTGGAAATTAACTAATTACTTGCAAATGAAAGGAAATTGATTTTTACTCTATTTGATATGATGTAATAATGATGAATTGTGGGAATGAAGGAAATAAAACAACAAATCCAACCTGGAATTTATAGAACAGAGATAAATCCCGTTTTGTAGTAATTTTTCCCCTTAGTTTGTTCTTTCATTATTTGTGTGTCCACATGAGTCCAAGGAATTTGGGAATGTAGAGGAAGCAACAGGAGAAGGTGCTTGAGTAATGGTAGCTTGAAGGCAGTCTGGTTTTAATGCAATTAGAAGAGAGATAGCACAAGAAATATGAGCTTGGCTATGAAATTCCCAGCAAGATTGCGGTAATAATACTATGCAAGATACACAAAATACTCAGGATTTTTACTTGAATACAAGCATGGAATATATAGAAATTGGTTGGGATGTGCCTTCATGCACAAGGTAGCCTTGGATTTCCAAATCATTAGGTGAAGAGGCATTTCAAACTAATTAAATCTATTTTAAAACAAAAGAGGAAAGGAAAGCTAAGCAATCAAGACTATTTTTAGGCAATTTGGTTCAAAAACGCATCTTATAAGTAGGTTAAGTGAAGCGTCGCATGTCAAAAAAACACATGACAAAATTTGGAAAATCACTCAGGACAGCCACCCATGCACGGTGGCGGTCCTAGTACTAAAGGCCAAAACATGCACAAAATGAAGAGGGAAGATGTAAAAAATGTGGAAAAGATAATTAAGGGTGTCTAGGCTACAATTATACACTGTGAATTGGTTTAGGAGCTCTAACATCTTCTTAAAGGACATGAATCATCATTGGGGACTTTTGTAACCATTTTATGTCAATGCAATACATGCAATTTTGGGTGCATACAGTGACCCAAGTATGTCAGACTAGCGAAAACCCTTCATTCATCCACCAAAAATCCTCAACAATCACCTCATTGGAATGAGAAAAATCTCCTAACACAAAATATTTTTATTAATGCTCGAAAATTCAGCACACATTTTTAAAATAAAATTTAAACATCAAAAATTGTGTCAATTATCAATAACTAATAATAGTATTTTGTTTAATGGGACCAATGGCTTATTGGCTTCATAAAACATCTAGTTCCAGCACCTTGTCTTCACATTTTGGCTTCAAGATCACCCCATAACACTTTAAATATGTCATGTGACCACTCAATGTAAATTATAGAACCTTTATAACACTTCTAAAAAAGTTAGAGCTTATGAAACATTCTTTGGTTTAAACGATAACAACGTTTTCCTTCACCAAATCAAGCTACCCAAAAAGTAGTTTTCATAATGTAATTGGTTAACACCCTTCCTGGCACTTTCAAGACCTCAAAATTGATTAAATGGAATCCAAATTCGTCCCTATTTACATTCCAAGTTATATAAAGCATCACCCAATCCATTTCATGCATTAACCAATTCAATCTTTCAACAAAAATTGTCCTCTCTTGCAAATCCAAAAATATTCTTACCCAAAAAATGACCTAGAAAACATATTAAAACTCATCATCATGAGAAAAAAATTATATAATTGGAAACATATCTTAATTATCTTTCCAACACAACTGTAATCCCCTACTAACTCCTCTTGTAGCTCATGTAATGTCAATTTTACTGAAGACTGCTTCAAACTACCCCAAATCTACCTTTTGACCAGTCAACATAAATGAAGCATACTTGACAATTTATCAGAATAACCATGTCCTAAAAATATCATTAAAATCAGTGGAAGTTCACATACATAATATAATGGTTATTTAGCTTGTAAATTTTTTGGACAACCTTGTCCCAAACTAAACTTCTTCAGAAACTGACCTATTTGAGTGGGGTACACTCATCACCATAAGATATACCATACTTTTTTGGAAAAATTAAGGAATTATATACATGTTACAATCATCATTCATGAAAAATCAAGAAATTCTGGCCACTTAGGAAGCAAATATCTCAAACCTCTTTCAAGCTAGGGTTTCAGACACATATTGAGTTGTTTACCTTCCTAACATTTGTTCATAAAACCATAAAGATGAACTAACCTCATTTTTTTGTGAAACCTTCTAAACTAAATATATAAACATCACTGAAAGCCATAATTTCCCATGCAAAGCACACAATTCAGAGTGAGCATCAAAAGACCCAATTTGAGCTAGAAATACCATTATTCTTGACCATGTTTCACCAAATATGACATAACATGAAATATACTCATCATGGAAACCAAATATTTTCCCACATCACAAGGACACACCCTAATAACATCTTCAATCATCACCATGTCATTAGTATCTCTCAATATTTCCACACACTGAGACTTCCATAGCCCTTAGGGTTTTGCACTATAAAGGCTAGGTTCATTTGAAACAACCTCATAAATCATCATGAAAACACTCCAAAATCTCCTAACATACATGGTACATCATAAATCAACTACCTACATGCATACATAAAATCATGTAGCTCCATAACTCAATCTCATGCATTCTAACAACCATATTTGGTCTAAATGAACACCTACAACATGCTCACCAACCTGTATCTACACCCTGAAACTCATGTGAGTGCACAAACACTCTATAATAATTCCCTCCATCATGCTAACATGCTTCTCAAATTGTTAAGAAGCTCATACCCCATACTATGTCACCTAGGCTAGCTAGGTCACATGACTAGGCTTGCAAGAACAAGCCATCCTCACTAAATCAACGGATATCTCCATGAATACCTATGAATCAACACATCATCACTATCCTTAGTATATTATGACCATACTCCATGATTTAATTTGTCATTAATGAGGTTTTGCATTAATTAAAACATCTATACAATAACATGCAAACAATCTCCCCTTTTACATTGATGGAAAACCACTTGAACTTCACCCCCTTTTTACATTAATGAAAAAGGAATACCTATATCTACATGTTCTTCATCTTTCTCAGCATTATAGGATCATCTCCTGGTTAGAAACATCAACCAAAGGTCTCATCTTAGCTCAAAATTTGAGATTTACTCTAAAACTAATTTTAGGCCATTTACAAGAATCTTTTAACAATAATCCCCCTGAGAAAAACACATAAACCATCTGAATATACCAATAAGTCAGGAATAAATCATCTTATTACCTTTTCTTTGAGATAAAAAACACCATCATCCACCTTCTAGGCATGCACAATTAGTCATTTCACGTCCAAAATTTATTTTTCAAATCATGAGACCACTATAACTGACTTGTACATAAGGAATACACTCCATAACCATTCCAAAAATGATGAATGAGGACCAATCATAGTACTGTTTCCTTCAGTTTTGGGCAATCTCAACTAGTCGAGGCATTAACAAGACTTCTCACTACCATCTCTTGATCTTCATACCTCTTTAAGACTGAGAACCCTATAGTAACCATTCAGTAGCTTTGGAACCAACTTTGACATGTTCTATAACACCATTAACACCAATACCTAGCATACCACTACTCCCCCTTGACTCAAGACCACCATATCTAGTAGAATAGAACAATTTCAAGCATATGATCTTGATAACATGTCAAGAAATTGACTCACCCACTTTGGCACTACCCTAAAGCTCCTCTTTAGTAATTGACAGTCATATTTGATGAATAATGCATTCATGAATCATAACTTACTTAAACATGGAGAAGACACTAAAAACATGCCTTAAAATCCTATAAATCAACAATATCACCTTCTAGAAATCAACAATATCACATTAACTGATCTGAGTCTTACAAGTCATCTTACAGATGTAGAAGATCCTTTTCATATCTTTGCATAATGAGTACCATCAAAACCTCATCCTTACTTGCAAATCTAGCTTCAACAAGTCAATAATATGCCTTTTTTATCACATGAGTTCACCAAAAAAACCTTCATGGAGTAACAACATGTGCTCCCCCTATCAAACATGGACCATACATATAGTATATACCTGTAGAAGCATCATTTTACAGTACTATAGCATTACATCAAACCTAATGAGGTCTTATATCTATCACTTAGACTTAACCATGACTTTTAGAAAAATTCATTCAATTCTTCACAACTTCATCACTTTACATATCCTTAAGACACAATATATCCTTCAAAAGTGAGTACCACCATACTAAAACAATATGTATAGGCCTATAGGTTACAGTTTTGTAGAATATGACCCACTATGGGCATGACACAGATAACTAGTCACCCTATTTGCATTTTGTTAAATTATGCATACTTATAGAACATATAAACAAACTTGAGAACATCTTACCACACCATATTCCTACAAATAACATGTTATGCCGCTTGTGAACATCCTGCACCTATATCTTAACATTTTTGGCGCAAGACATGAATAAGTACAACAAAATATTTTTTACTTCTGATATCAAATCTTACACATCTTCAAAGATCATAAACTCCTCCATATATCGATAACCATGATATTTAATCTAAGACTTATTAAAAATTCTTGCAAACAAAACCTCATACTTGTAGCTTTCATCACATTTTCCTCAACACAATTATAAAGTACCTCATACAAAATTTCACTTGTGAACACCACATTTAAGTAAGAAGCATCATGTAAATAAATCATCTCTAATTTAGAACACCTTAAAAATCTCATTATACCCATGCATAACCATTGAGACGACTTAGAGAACTCAATGAGTTACCTACAGTCGTGTGTTAGTACATACATGCACAAGTATAGCCTGGAAGCTCTAAAAGAGAATAAGGAGAAAACCATCACACATTTTGGCCTTATATCATTAGCTTGCTCTTATTCATAGTTTACACTCACATGCTCATGCATTAAAATCAATGAGAGTAACTGTAATATCACTATACCAACATTTCACCTTTAATTTGCACTCATATTGTCTACTAGCCCTTATAACAATGAGAATCAATCATAAGTTTTGGTACATAAAAATTAATAGAGAAATATTACCTGATATGGATACCCATTTGACCGTATTATTTTCGCACAAAGCCTTGAACCAAGATCTTGAAGAGAATTCACCCAGTTTACACATATTCAATTTACCAATTAGTTCTTTTGCATACTCTTTGTCAAATTCATTATATTGTCAAAGATTACAAGAAATCTAGAGTACTTTAGAATCTAGAACAACTTGATACTTAAATCCCACATAGTCTAGATGATTTTTAAATATTTTTATCATTGGAATTCACGATTTGGTCATTCAAATTCATCATTTCATCCATACCACTCAGAGTAAACTATTGGAACCTAGTTAGAACATAAAACTTAAAAAATAATCAATTTTTTTTTTTCATGGGCTCAAGTATGATCATCAACACTGAAATAACATTTATCAAACTACTAAGAACCTTTTGAATTAATTTGGAGGCCTTTCCTTGCATTGATAACTTTCAAGATCACTTGCACAGACCTTGCTCTTCACAGCGATATGATCAAGTCATCATACTTGATGACTTAAAAACATATTCAAAAAGCATTTGAGAAGCAGTTATACCCTTTGAGACTTATGACATAGGACACGTAGACCAACATTTATCCTTAGAGAACTCACGATGACCAAAATAGACTACTTGAGGAGAATGAGTCCATTAATACACTAGATTTCCTCTAACAACTTCTGAGACACATTCATAGCTTCACACACATACAAGACACTTGAACACACATGATACATGCATTTATAGATTATGAAAAATAACTTGACTCAGGATTTTCCTTTTGAGATATCAAAATCATAGACTTGTTGACAACTATACCAACTCACTAACTCAGACTAGGGTCAATGCATGGTGTTGTGTCCCACTTGTTGTCCTGAAAATGCAAGTAGGGATGGCAAATGGGCGGTATCCAAGGTGGGTTCGCGCGAACACCTCATTGGCGCGAACACGTTTCGCGCAAAGAGACATGAAGGCCGTTATCTTGCCACGTGTCGCAGTTGATTATGTTCGCGCGAACGGGGCGTTCATGCGAACCGTTTTCACGTTGCTGGTGTTCGCGCGAACCCCCCTGTATATATAGTGGAGGCGCTGCGGAGGAAATCATTTTCCTCCGCTCCGCCTCCTTCGCGCGAAGTTTGTGAAACCGACCGGAGCCGACCCACCACACCAGCCGAGAGCCCACCACACCAGCGAGCCCACCAGCGACGAAGCCCAGCAATGACGAGCCCATGTATGTTTAAAATAGCATCCCATTTTTTAGCAAAATCGTAGCCATTAAAATACCATTTTTTGCAAAACCCTGGCTCGTTTTTTTGGTAAAACCCCATTTAAAATCTTAGCAAAACCCTAGCTCGTTTGATTTGCTGGTGTGTTAGGGGACCCTAACTACTAGAGTTTGCAGGTCCTTAATAAGTATCCGGGATTTGTTTTGAAATCTATATTTCTACACGGTTATAGTTTTCTGTGCGGTGGTGAGACTATTGCTGGTTTAGTCTTTATAGAACTTGGTGGTTGTTAGCTTGATTTTCTGTTGACAAACAATTAATGGGATTTGCTTTCAGCTGAATTGTGTCATGACAATTTATTACATGATTTGTTTGTAAGGAGCCAAAAATATTGTGTCTCAGACACGGATATTCATTTTAGCCATTCTTAAGGAATCAATTGAAATCCTACTATGTTCTCGACTTAATATTTTCTTAAATAATGTATATTGGAAAATGTAGAAACTTTGAGGCAAATCGGTCAATCTAAAGCTGTTAGATTATGATTGTGTGCACGCGTTTGAAATAGAATGGAATTTTCTTAAACAGATTTGTTTAATTGCAAATCTATTGTTTCTAAAACGCAGAAATGCGGGAGGATGGCTTCCTTCTAATGCTAAATAAGTTGTCTCGATGTAATTGAACTCTCCCATTTTTTATGGAATTTATTATAGATATGCCATGAAAGCTGTGTATAGCACTAAAATAAACTTAGTTCCATGCAATCTACTTCCGAAGACCTTTCATGAAGCAGCATCGGTGTTGAATTTTGCCTTCCGAGGGGCTGGGGAATTTGTCTTCTGATGTATTCACGACAGTTAGGGTACATGTCAAATTCAAAACAGAGAAAAATCATTATTGCAGCTGCAAGCCATTGAGATTTATGAAGGGTTTCCCAACAGGGGTCGAGTTATCATGTAATTGCTTTCGGCACTGATAGATGTTCACCTTTTGAAGGCATGAACGGCTTGCTTGATGTCCATTGCCGAGTGATTTTGTAATTACTGCATACAACACTTGATGTATAGTTCGACTTGGCACTGTGGAGGTATGCAGTCTGGTTATTTCTATCACAATTGTATTTATTAGTCTGTACAACTGAATGTACAAGAAGTTATGATAGTCTGGATGATAATATAGAAATGTTTCCCGACTGGTCCATTTCAGTCCTAATGACTATTGGATAGTTTTACGAGTGCTTCTCCTCACAGCTGTGCAGTGGCATGTGACCAACACTTAAAAGTAATTAGTTCCTGACTGCTCCATTTCAGTTCTATTGACTATTGGATGTCATGTGTGCTTCGATTCTCCTTCAACGGTGCAGCGGCATGTGACCAACACTTAAAGTAATTAGTCTCGCAATCCCCACAACGGGCATATGATTAACAACGGAGGTAAGGAAATTTAAAAAAAACTAAGTTGAAAAATTATGTTACACTGTGTATGGATTTTACTGTTAATCTGTTTAGTTGTGCAGATACGACTAATCATTGGTATTTGGAAAATGGCTGAAACTTCCAACTTTACTTTAGAGTAATTGTTGTACTGGTATTATTTGTTGGAATCTAATATTTCACTAGAAATTTATGGCTAAATAAGTGAAATGATGCTGAATTCCAAATAGTGCCTTTTAAAAGAATAATAGCAATGTCAAAGCGATCGGTGGATCTCTAATTTCTTGATGCTATATTCTCCTTTATTACTCAATTACCTCTCTTTCGTCACTTTTTTCTTCATCCGTTTTCTCTCTAATTGAATATGCCGACAATAACAATACAAATTAGAAACGCTGTGCCGACATTTAACCTCAGAAGAGAAAATATTTCAGTGGGGAAATAACTAGCAGCATAAATTCAAAGGTAGAAACGAAATTAAAGGAGGAGCCAACAAGCCGACTCAATCATAAAATGTCTTTAACTCAGCTCATAGAATATAGTTAACTCGCCATGTTTTTTATTTGTAGTAAAAACCTGTGCATTGCAACTGTAAACTGAATACAACATTTATTAGAACAGTAATGCTAGTAATATACTGGAATAGGTTAGTCTTGGGAGGTAATTAAAGTTGAAAATCAATAGTCTATTAGGAGGTAAGTGTAGCTGGAAATTAGTTGTCTACCATTCTAAAGATGAATAATTACGAAGAGAAAACAGGTCACGGAGCTAATAGGTAAAATATACAGAAATATACAGCAATGGACGAAACATAGTAAAAGCAATAGTCTATTTGTTTACCAATGAGGAATAATGAACAAGATAAATCAAATCAAAGAAGAAGAACAAAGAAGATAAAAAATGTATTTGCTAGTAAATATACAGCAATACACGAAACTTACGACGTATCTATAGTCTATTAGTCTTTCATGGAAAATTAAGCATTTTGCTACAAAATTTTGGACATCTCGTTTGAGTCCCTCCCAAAAAGTGCTCCGATGGTTATTGAAAAAAGCCAATCATCCTCCATATGGGTTTTGAAAAAATCTAAGCATCCGTTGATGGGTGAACCGTGAGATTTTGAGAGCACCGCATTTCCACTTGGGGATTCTTGCAAAGGTACAACCTTCCCTTGTACCATGACAAGTTGTCCTTCCACACAAACTTGTTGGACGAGTTGTGATCTTGTTGAATCTTTTAAATGGGCTGCCTCGTTGAGGAGTCTTGTTGCCATTCAAGTTATACAGTGTCAAACCAATCTGACCGGAGGACTGAAACTACACAAAGCGGTGGCTGAGCTTCCTCTCTTTTGAAAAGTGCATCTGCCACCACATTTTCCTTAACCTTTGTTATATATGTTCACAAAGTCATACTCTTTCATTTTTGAAACCTGTTTTCCTTCCCTTATAAATGATTTCATTTGCAATCCGTTTTAACTTTGAAGTGTTTTCCCATGATGTAACAACACCACTGCCTAACTGCTTGAATAATGGCCAACATTTTTTTCTTGTATGTGGATTTGGAAACATGCCTTCATTTAGTAATTGACTTTCAAGTTTCAAATGCTATCGGTTGACAATTTTGCATTAGAAGTCAGAAGAATTCCAATTCCATCATTGGAAGGCTTACATTCCACTATGAATGTGTTGTGAAGTCAGGTGTAGCAAGAGCAGGAGTAGTTCACATGGCCGACTTTATGTCATCAAATATGCGTGTTGCCTTGGGAGTCCTCACAAAGCCTTCTTTTCTGAGGAGCGTTGTAAGGGGAGATGCACTACGGTCATAATTCTTCAAAAACTCGTGTGGTATACAATGTTCAGAATCACAGTTGTTTCTTTTGTGCTTTCCCCCCCTTTTATGATACAATGCTATCACTGCATTTGAAGAATTTTTATCGTGGTTCAGATATAGATTCCAATCTTCTGGTATTGCGACAGTCCCTTCAGTTGCTTCAGACTTCTCTCAGTGTCTCAAAAAAAGAATATGATGACAAACAGTTTATGAGGATGTTAATTTCAGGAGATTTTCCAAACTGTCAAACTAGGTGGAAAAAATATGGAAGATAAAATTGACTTGGATGAATGTTAAGACTATATCCACAATTGATTTTATATGTTTTGAGAAGTACATAAAGACACAGACTCAGCATTAAGGATTTTCACATAGGAAAAATCTCAGCCTCAATATAATCATAGCTCTGATGTCTATAATAAGATTGTCAACATATTATTATTATTATTATTACATTAATGTCCAAGGATGACAAAAGGTAGGTCAATGGGACTTGGGAATGTGTCCAATTACAATAGAAAGTGCCAGGGAAAAAGGACTCTAGGCACAATGACCAACAAAATTACATAGCTGGAAGTACTGGGGATTTTAAAGCAATTGGTTCTATGATAGGAGTACTAATAGTTTAAGGGCATTCTTAGACAGGGAGGGCATTCTCATTTATGCTTTCCAGTCCACCCATTAGGAATGGCACTGAAGATTTATTGGGTACATTTAGTAAATTGGGGTATTCAACTTGCATGGCTGTGTTTCACAACCTGTCGTCTATTCTCTGTTGACAAAATTTCCTTCTGATTGCAATGTGGATTTTATAGAGTGAGCTAATAGAGAACAATCTCTAAATCTATCTTATTATAGTGCCTTAATTGTTGTGAGATGTCAACGAGGATGCTTTATAGAGGCCAACAGGCTTCTTGATGAGAATGAAGAAAGTTGAGTTTGATCCAAATAAAAATTGTTATAATTACCTCCTAGGCACCTTATGCAAGGGGTGGAAGACATACATGCAAACATGCAGACTCAGCTTTAAGGGTTTTCACATAGGCAAAATCTCAGCCTTGATATAATCATAGCTCTGATGTCTATAAGACGATTGTCAACATATTATTATTATTATATTAGTGTCCATGGATGGCAAAAGGTAGGTCAATGGGACTCGGGAATGTGTCCAATTACAATAGAAAGTGCCAGGGTAAAAGGACTCTAGGCACAATGACTGACAAAATTACATAGCTGGAAGTACTGGGGATTTTAAAGCAATTGGTCCTATGATAGAAGGACCAATAGTTAAAGGGCATTCTTTGACAGGGAGGGCATTCTCATTTATGCTTTCCAGTCCACTTGTTAGGAATGTCACTGAAGGTTTATTGGGTAGTGGGTACATTTAGTAAATTGGGGTATTCGACTTGCATGGCTGTGTTTCACAGCCTGGCGTCTATTCTCTGTTGACAAAATTTCCTTCTGATTGCAATGTGGGTTTTACAAGAGTGAGCTAATAGAGAACAATCTCTAAATGTATCTTATTATAGTGCCTTAATTGCTGTGAGATGTCTACGAGGATGCTTGTTAGAGGCCAACAGGCTTCTTGATGAGAATGAAGAAAGTTGGGTTTGACCAAATAAAAATTGTTACAATTACCTCCTAGGCACCTTATGCAAGGGGTGAAAGGTTTCTGATGCTTGTCGGTTGTTTGATTTAATGGAGAAGTCAGGCAATCAGATGGATTCCTTACTGATGAGGTATTGATTTGTCGTGCTAATAAAATAAGTGAAATGGTTGGTAGTCTTGAATTTCTCAATAAGGTGATAGTAGACAGGTTGATACTACATATGCTACTTCCACACCAAGCAGCTTGAAGAGGCCTACAATTTTTTAGATGGAATAAGTAAGAAGGATTCATCTGTAGAAGAAAAGTAGAAGAACGATGATTGGGAACCCATACCTGACACTGTGGACCCTCTCGGTGCCAAAGAGTGGCTAGGGTGGCAAGCCTGATAGTCCTCCTCCACCTCCGCCAGCTGCCATGTTCGCTGCTTCTGCCTTGTGCCATGTACCTTGATGTTTGTGTGGTTATTTGTCCTTGCTTTTATAACTTTTTTGATTGAAAAAGCTCTTTATTAATTATATCTAATTAATACAATCATTTTGATGATGTAGCTTTTTTGAGGCTTGTATAGGTCGATTTGACATGCATGATGTATTTTTTGTGTTATTAGCATTGTATTTTTATGTATTATTAATATAAGTGTGCTTTTTCAATCATTTTTTTCTAATGCATTGGTTTTCAACTAGACTGTTTCGGTACGAGTACGGATACGGATATGGGTATGGGTACGGTACGTTGAAACGGCAATTTTTTTAAAACCTCAGGTACGGTATGTTGTCGGTATGTTCGTACAATATATTTTTAAAAAGTAAAAAATATAAATATATATAAAAATTTAAAGAAAACAACAAGCTTATAATCTCAACAACCTATAAAATATTAGAAGCCAACAACAAGCTTATTATGAATCGGAAGCCATCTAAAGCAAGATTTCTTTGACTGAATACAAGAAGACCACAAAACATTAAATCTATGAGTCCATCTATTAATGGGCTCACAAACATTTCACTTATTGTTAAGGCCCAAGGAAAGGTTTGAGGAGAAGGCAATCTTTTCATAGAGTTGTTTGGAGGTAGCCTCTTGGAGAAGGGGCCCTTTGAGCCACCTCATAGTATCCCAAAAGTCATTCTCATCCTCCATAATTAGTCCAGTAGAGGGAGCTGTGAAAGAATTTATGAGCATTGTATATATTCTGAACTGAGATTGAGGAAGCATGTAGAAAGCTTTAACGTTTGTCCATTCCATCCACTTCCCAAATCTATACAAGTCGTGAGATATTTTAATTCCTTTCTCAAACCAAAGGAGGCAGAGCAGCCTCTTGTCAAGGCCAGGATCTTGTCATTATATTTCAGATTCGACAAAATCGATTTGTAAGCTTGGCGCCTAGTGTCAAAGGAAGAGAAGATAGGCTGCCCAACCACCAAGTGCTTCACTTGTTCCCATGCCTTCCAAATTGACTAAAGAATAAAGGACCCATGAGGAGCAACAAGAAAGCACCCAAATAGTAAGTCAACCAAATGAAGTCATTTTCATCTCTCTTGACCCTTCATAGCCTATTGGCAATATTGAATCTGACACGAACTTTCCGAGGTTCAATTCCAGTCAAAGCCCTCAAGTTTTATTTATTTTTTTGCACTTAAAAAATTAAAAAAACCATGTGGGTACGTACCCACAGAATACCAGTACCAGTACCAGTAACGGGTACGTATCAGGCCTGGTAGGGGGGTACTTGGCATTTCCGTGCAGTCTAGGTTTTCAATAATATATAACTTCTCACTCGCATTCCCAGCTTAGACTTCAAATAAAAACGAGGGCACACTGACTTGACTTGTCTTTTTATTATTTGATTTCACTTTTGGTGTAGAATAAATCAAATGTGATTCCCGGGCCAATTAAAAATTTTCTCCGACCAACTCTGATAATTTTCCCAACATCGCTCTGATTTTCATCGCTTTGCCCTTTTCAGCCATGCACCATTATTCCAAACATGTATATGCTAAATTCGTTTTTGCATTTCCTTTTACTCCAATGGTATATTTTCTTTTCTCATGACAAGCTATATGAACTCTTAAATTATTTTTCCTGCTCTAATTTTTTTAGTGCCCTTTCCTGCTGCATTCACTTTCATCTTTTTGTAACTTCCACAATCTCTGCCTGTGTCTTTTTCCTTCCTACCATGCTGCCTGCTGTTCTATTTTTCTATTTTCCCATCCTTCTAGACTGCAAAATGCTTCAAGTCTCTACAAATTCATCTCAAATATCATTCCCTTCTTCAACATCTTTTTCCTTCTTTCCTTCCGTAACACTATCTCATCTTCCCTTTTCTGCTGCTATTTCTGTTTTCTCTTGAACTAACCACTGCAAAGTCCCTCACGCTTGTTGAGTGCTTCTCTGTGACTCTGCACTGTTTCTTTGCCTAGGCACTTCTCTTAAATACTGCTTCAATTATGTAATTATTGATAGCAGCATTATCTCATGCAGGGGTGTGGGTTCAAAAACTTCTTAACAATTTTTTTTTTCTGCAGGTAAGCATCTTTCACAAACCCGTGACCTTCAGAATGTGAGTGTATAGATGTTTACAAGTATAAATTGAGATCCAAGAATTTGACTTACATTTCATGTATCCATGGTTTAGACGTCAAGAACATATGTGAGCTTTATATTATTAACACATAAAGATTCCTATTGTAAAATGATATATAAACTCAAATGTTATCATCTATTGCAAACAAGATTTCTTTTGCTTCCTCACATGCTGCAAAAATCTAGCCAAAATTGCAAACTCTCAGCTAAATCACACATGGAAATGGATATTTATGCATTGTAGCACCCTCATGTTATCAATAAAACTACCGAGTCTTTGGAGTTGGCCTTAATGTTGCTGCAGTCAACAATATAATCGCAGTCACTAGCACAAGTATGACTTATTTGGATAACTTCTATGTTTCTTACTTTATTCTTTATTTCACACACTAACACAGTTGCTTAAGATCAAATAAATTGCCATCCAATCCCACATCTTTCTCACATTGATGTAGATCTATAGCATTTGGTCTTTGACAAGGAACAACTTCATCACAATATCTTCCACCACAAGAGTGTCAAAAGCGTCAATTTCTTTCTTCTCAAACAATCAACCAATGATATATGGAAACCACAAGTTTCGTTGCAAACTTCTTCCAAAAGCTTTTCATACTTTTTTCCCATCGGCACTGGCTTCTTATATTTTACTGGCATTTCCGATCACCAATCAAATCTTCCGTTTGAGTTGTGTCACTAATCAAGGACTGATTGCCCTTTGTTACATTGAAAATAATAAAATCACAACCATAAACAAGCATGTTCTTAAGCAGATTCAGTACAGTGCATGTTCTGCCCCGTCCTCTGCACCTGCTCAATATTTTTCTTATTCTACTACAGAAAAGCCAAATATGAAGAATCCTCGTTTCCTTCATTTCTCAAAGATTGTAAAAGATTTCATTTTCCATCCTTTATTCATGACATAGGTCTTTGCTTCTCCATTGTACAGTTTTTTTCATATAGCATTTTTGTTACACTGCCGAGGCTTTGCAAGTAGCAATTGACATATTCTCATGGTATCATATGGCATATTTCTATTGATTGGCTTCCTCCATTCAAGTACTGCTTGCATGACCCTTCTCGCTTTCTTCCCTTCAAGGGTAGAGAGGATATTTACCTGTTGTATATCCAGGTCACTTGGACTTCGTAATTTATGTAGATGGGAAATTTTGTAATTTATGTGATTGGTAATTTATGTAATTTATTTGATTTTGTAATTTATTTTCTATATTAGTTGCATTGAAGCTTGAAAATTTCATATTTCTGTTTTCATTAATATAGGAGAATATCTTAGGAATTTTTTTTAATTAAAAGTACTATTAATTAGAATTTTACTTTCATTTTTTTTACGGTCATGGCTTCTTCTGGAACTCCTAATTTGTTTGAGAGGACCGATTTAGAGATTGCAAAATTGCAATCTATTCTCAAAAATCCAACTATAGTTGGGCAGTATAAAGCCCATTGCGAAAAAATATTGGTTGATCTTCATAGAATAGAGACAAGTTTGAAAACATATAATCCATTTGATTTTGAATCAATAAAAAAATTTATGGATTCACTAAAATCAAGTGTCTCAGGAGATGTAGGTTATAATGAGATTACATCACGAGTTTACGATAAGGAAGTCATTAAGAGGTCTTGTTGGAGTTTTTATGCAGACAAACGGAAAATAAGGGCATATTATGTAAACAAATGTTCATGTCCCCTATGTGCCTCTTTGATTTATCCTAGATTTGTGGCCTCTCAAGGCCAATTTCCAAATAATGACCAATTACCGTTATACTTCATAATGATGCTACATGTTGAGGTTCACTTAAACCTAAAGGTGAACTATTTAGACATCCCTAGTTATTTGGGGCAGGGGTGTGGCCATATTAGCCACAGGAAGGCATATAGAAAGGAGGGAGCTCCTGTAGTTGTTGACGCGCGGTAGCTTGTACCAAGACCACAACCATTCTTATTAGGCTTTCAGGATGTCGCAGCACCTGTCGTTATGACTGCACATGAGGCTACTATCGAGGGTCTTGCTGGCATTGCTCGTGAGACCCAATTGATCTCTTCTGACCGTGTGGGTCAGTACCTTCAAAGACACGATACTAGCAGTGGAGGTGCTAGTAGCACCAGTGATGCACACAGCGAGGTATACGCTTGTGCATCTTTGATTTCCCCAGATGACTTTGAGCTAGTTACAGATCCCGCTCAAGCACATCGGCTAGGACGCATCATGGCTGCTGACTTGTTGTGTGCGTATGAGGTGATTGCTCAACATTGCAGCATTCCACTATCGGGGGTTTTAGATTTTATAGAGCAGAGTGGGAGTGTATCTTCTAGTCAAGGTACTACTACCGCTGCTACAGATAGACTTC
The DNA here is from genome assembly GCA_019776745.2 of Taxus chinensis. Taxonomy (NCBI): domain Eukaryota; kingdom Viridiplantae; phylum Streptophyta; class Pinopsida; order Cupressales; family Taxaceae; genus Taxus; species Taxus chinensis. The sequence goes on from CM034146.1 coordinate 218,397,977, forward strand.
CTGTTGCTGGGATCGTCACACCTGATGTTCAGCACATTTCTGTTCCGGTGTGTGAAAATTAAACCTTTAATATAATTAAAATTTATTTTAATTGATCATTACTTTACAATTTATTAATATTAAAATTAAACATGTACTTCTGTGTTTAGGCTTCTGTTCCAGTGTGTGGAGCTTCACAGCCCACACCATCTACCCGTGTCACATACACACAGCTCTTGACTGAGCACAACATGGATCTCAATGTTCCGGGTCTGAGTCAACTTGGCTTAGTTGGCGACATATTTGTTGGTGTTGAGGTCATGGATGACAATCCCATACATTTGGAGACGCATTTCGCAGAGGTATAAATACATGTGTTTTAATAGAATTAATATTTAATCTAAATTGAAATGTTAGAAATTAATGAACTTTATTCAAAAAACTTATTTATCAACTTCTTACATTTTATTTATTTTGTTTCACAGTGATCTACGAGACAGAGATCTACGGGTAGCGTAGATACTCCCAACATCCGCACAGAGACAGATAATGAGGTAATCAATTGTACATATCTGTTATATGATGTATTGAATTAATCAAGAAATTGTTGTAGATTTTTGCTTATATATTTTAATATATGGTACATGCTATATATATTTTATGACATGTATATTCCTTTTTTTAACATGCAGGGTGCAGCAAAGCGTAGTGAGGGGTCTGGCACTCGCCCTAGTGCACGGAGGAGACTTAGTGATATTTTATAGATTTCAGACATTTTAGACATACTTTTAGAGATTTTAGACATGTATATATATTCATACTCATTCTAGACATTATTATTATATTTTGATATATGTCTTAGACACGTGTATTTACAATTATGGATGTGAATATAAGACACCCCCTTATCTTTCATTTTTGTCTCTTGATGATATCATAATAGGTATATAAAAACAAATAATATACATCTTCAATACATCTTGAAATTACTTCAATAACTTTAAAAAATCCTTGAATACATCATAAGGCTCTCAATAACTATGTATTTTCAGTGTCATGATACTCTATTTTACTTTTACAATACCCAAGGATGCTCCTAAACCCTCCCAAGCTCTCGAGAAGGGACTACACCCTGACCCAACATGGAAGGTGACACAGTAAAAACATCAGAAGTGAGAATAGCAAAGATTCAAGGCAGAGGCAGAGCTCTGATTGCAACACAGCCTATACAAGAAGGTCAGATACTTCTGCAAGAATCCCCTCTTCTTATTTATCCTCAGTCAAATTCAAGCATACCCATTTCATTATGTGCCCATTGCTTTACATCATTGTCTCCCACATCATCATTTTTATCATGCCCATCATGCACACACCCTCTAAATTTCTACTCCACCCAATGCCAGTCAAAGGCTCTGACCTCCTCACACACCCAATGGGTATGCAAGTCACTCAACATTCTCTGCTCCTCTTCATTGGATCCCGAAACCCAAACACAGGCATGTTTTCTGATTGTTGCTTATAATTTGGCCATCATTTCCCCTTCCAAGTTCTAGTTTCTTTTGCTTCTGCAAGGGAATGATGGCACCGTGGACTCATAGGGCCACGTTTTGCATTCCTTTATGCTGAGTGTTATCTCTTTCTGGCATGTGCAAGGACCGCTGCTTGGATTTTCTTCAGAGCTCACTGCTTCCCTGCTCTCTAAGGATAAGCAGAATGCATTTGGGTTGATGGCACCTGTTCAGCAGGGTGGGGAGAGATAGGTAAAAGTCATTCAGATGCCAAGAGTGGGACCCTGAAAGTAAAAGTAAAACATTGGCCAGTCTACAGTCAGTCTATAGTCGGTCGGGGCCATATAGAACTATAGGCAGGCCCCCAGTAGAATTGGAGGTTTACGTCTTAGATGTTTGTAAATAATTGTCAAAGCCAGATGCTAGGGTCAAAGAGTCATACATTCGAGTGTTGGACACTACAGTGAAGCACTCAATAAAACTAAAGGCATCAATAATGAAACTCGCTGACAATGATACTAATGTTTAACAGAAAGCCATGTGTATGGTCTTCCAAATCAGGTATAATGGGCATAAAGCCTAAACCCAATAAAGGGTGCATGATTACTTCAAACATGTGGGACTCCAGCTGTAAAAAGTTATAAAGAAAAAGAACTCTAAATGCATGGGGTAAAAATACCTCAAAAAATAGAATTTAATATGGACTAACCCAATTCCATTGGCATTGTTCATGTTTATGATACACTATTTTTCTTTGCTATTTAAAGTAGAAAAGCAAGCTATGGAAAGCCAAATCTCATCATTCCCAGCGGTACTCATGGCAATTTTCATGGTCTCAGTACTTGGTAATACCAATCGCATTTCACAGACAATAGTAATAAGTACTTTTTATGTGGATGATATGGTTATTTAATTGAACTTGTGTTCGTTTTTTAATATATGGTTGAGTTCCATGTACTAGATTTCAGGTATATGGTCTCTTTAGTGCACATCTATATAAATTTGTGAACTAATGAAGTTGTTTGAAGCTTTTTGATGTGTCTATAGCCATAAAAAATCAGCCAGCCCACTCTTCCCTTGCTACATGAGGGTATCAACAGTAAAAAATTCAAAGACAACTATGGTAATGGTCATCAGAAAGCCATGTGTATGGTCTTCCACATTAGGTCTATTTGCCAGAAAGGCCTAAACACCATTGAGGGTACTGCAGAATTACATCAGCCATTTGGAACTGGGAATTCAGTTTTCTTCAGATGTACAAGCTTATTACGAAAATGTACTCTAGATGGAAGAAATAAAATGACATGAAAACACAAATAAATAAGGAGTAATCCAATGCCATTGGAATTGTTCAGGTTTAAGATACATCAATTGTCTTTGGCAAAGACTACGAAATATGGAAACCTAAATGTCATCCATATTATTGGCACTGATGACCATTTTTGTGCTCTCTCTATATGGCAATATCGAACAACATTTACCAGGTAGTTAATTGAATACTTTTTATGCACTTGACATGGTTATTTGATTGCATTTGTGTTGGTTTTAATGTATTGTATGCATACAAACACTGTGCAAATCATCTATTTTTTTGGTTTTGGAAACTCATCTGCAGACACTGACTACCTTAATCCTCCTGTCATTGCAGCATTCTTTCATTGTGGAAAAATTCTTATGGTGTTCGTTGGCCTGATTACCCATTGGAAGGTTCTTTTTGGCAGAAATCAGACTGATTATATAGATAATACATTTGAAAGGCCTGAAGTTCCCATGCGTAGTTTGCCACCATAAATCATAAAAGCGTATATATAGAAAGCTCGAAACTATTGCTAAGGATTTTTTGGTTTGTTGTAATTTCATGTAGCCCACATTTTAGGTCTTCCATTCCCAATCTTTTAGAGCTGCTAAAGGATTCAAAACATAACATGACACTAGCATCTAAAGGCACAAATTTTGCAGTATCAGGAAGTGGGATATTTGACAGATTTGGACCTCCGAAGCTGAGAATTCAAGTTGGGCTTTCCATGGACATTAGATCACAGTGATATGATTCCCATCGCCTCAAGTATTCTATAGTCCTCTACTCTGTGCTGTAAAATGACTTCACTGCAGTATATCTTACACAAGTGGTCAGAATGCATATTAATGTAATATTTTTACATATCATGTTTGGCAAGAATGATCAAAGATCTTGAAATTGGAACATTTAATAACCTTGTGAATATTGAGTTTATTCGGAGAACAAAGAAATTTGTTAAGCGTGTCATATTACAGATGGAATTGCAGTTGAGACAGCTTTGAAAGCTTGGGTTTAGGATTTTTTTGGTATCAAATGTCATGCCCTTTGCCTATCTGCCTCCTCGTGTACAAATTGGAACAGTATGTTTGAATACAACAATGGAGCTATTAACAAATACAGGGTTTTCATATTCAATAAAAACTAAAGTGGTCAATATATATATATATATATAATATATATATATATATGAAATCCAGAGGCAGAAGAGAAAGCCTACAGTGGTAAAATTATTCAGAGACAATGACCGGAAATCTCTTTCACCACAGAGGGGAAACAAAGTATTAAAATTTTAACTTCTTCTGAATTCAATGAAATTAGAACCTCGCCTTTACTGCAGAGAGGGGGTGAGCAAAAAGAAGCTTAACCAGTGTGAAACCCCAAAGTCCCAAAAGTTTTTTACAACAGCCAATGCAATCTCCGTAACCCTTGTTTTAGCCTTTTTTAAGTTTATATAAACAAATTTACTAAGCAAACAATGGTCATGTTTGGTTTGAGTCCCTACCTGTATGGTAGATTTGACAGAGCTGTCCGCTTCATTATTGAGATGATTGCTGTGTCCCTAAACAAACTCTGGCTAATGGTGTATACCTGTAATCAGCTCCCTTCCTATTTATGACCTAAATGAGCTATCATGCTTGTGTTTACATGTTTGGAAGATTGTTTCTATGATTGTTTTATTTAAGAATGGATTCCCTTAGCCTGGATACTCAATTATAGTATTCTTTCGGCTATATTTTTTGACATGGCAGTAAACCAATGGTGTGAAAGAACCCCACACCATGGATCTTGATAGCTAGTTTTACTTTTCTTTGTCTACTTTACTTGAGAGATGGGAATGAGAGACAATGACAAACAAAACAAAACACTTCCACCGCTGCTGTATTCACAACATAAATATGATGACATTGCAGGCTGCAAATATTTAGTATAGATTTAGGAAACATAAATGGAATTGCCGGGTATGAGAAGGTGGTGAGTTGGTGGATCACTAATCATTGGCTTCTTTCTCTATGGTGTGCCTTCTTTCTCTATGTTGTGCCATTTATAGCATAGTTTATCAAATGCTAAGTAAAAATAACAAGCAAACAAGAAAACATTGTACACAAAAGAATAAATCAGCTTATAAGAAATGCACTGGGCAGGATCCGTGTTGTTCTTTAGATAGATCTTTACTGCTTATGTTGCTGTCTAGGGCACCTTAAGCATGAAGTTCATTGTTCTGAATGATTTGACGGAAACCTTGGGAGAGCATGCATACCTGATAGGTTTCTATGGTCTCTCACTCGTTGAACCCGGAGCTGCATTTTAGCCCCACAAAGGGACTTATAGACAGGGGTACACCATTGTTATTCTTTAGTGCCAAGATGCACCATTGTAAAAATGTGAAGCACTTAACTCCTCCAAAATACCTCATGCTAAGCACACATAATCATACCAATCTTGTGTGCTTCCAAAACACCTTGAAACATGCCACACATTTTCTAGACATGTGATTCAAAATCCATGTGGAGACTCTCAGTTTCTATGCATCTTTCAAAGTGACATCTTCCTAGTTCCACATCACATGGTATGAATATCTTGGTCTAACTATTAGCACCATGTCCATATAGAGGAATTTCAATGATCACTCGGCTTGGTAGATGAAATAAATTCTAACCATTATTCTTTATATTCAATCTTTTATAGCTAAATTTTTCTAACTATAAATATTGTAAGGCATTTTGAGAGAAAATAAGGGAGTTAAGAGATTTTATTTCCCCTTTCTTAATCAACTATACCCAGAAAGACTAATACTATCATGTTTCACATTTCTTGTATTATTTAACCATGTCTCCCACATGTTAGCATGCTCCATAATGAATCAACACAATTCCAAGCATATTGAAATATGATAAACTTGTACAGTGATAAGGGTACTTCATATGCAACCTTTTGGTTCACAACTAAACAAATAACATATATCAAAAACTATGTACATCTGAATTCCCAATTAACATTTCCACATTAAAAATAATAATGTAACATACATCCACATCATAAATCATGTTTATACCATACATACTTCCATGTAACAACCATATCACAATACTTGTAAACCATAAACCATTTCACAACAAGTAAGAATCACAAGTATTAAACAACTTTATTGTATAGTGGTACCCATAGTCCCTTCAAGTAGAAAATACAATGCTATCTAGCTTAATAGTTCATTACCAACAAGGTTTAGTAATTTATTCCATGTCCTTCTATATAATACCAAGTGGCTCTGCTCGTTGTTCAATGACTTGTAAAAAAATTTCATGGTCTTCTACATCTAGTCTCCATTTTTTGTGTTTACTATTTGTAGTCTTCACCTGCTGCAATTGTAACCCTGTAGCAATTATGTGATGGGTGTAATGATACACCTTTTTGTCTGGTTTGTAATCAACAAAGTGAATCCCACTTTGGAGGGCTTTCACTTGTTGTAAGTATGTTCCCTACACTACAACCGAGCCAGTAAAAAATGTTGTCACTTCACTTGTTATTTCACATGTTAGCTTTGTTCTCTCCTCTGTGCAACGCAACAAGTAGTACTCCACTTTCTCAATATTGGCTTCTTCAGCAATGACTGCAAATACATCTCCTACAACAAAATGCAAAGAAACATTCAATGATCAGATGTATAGTATAAATTATATACATATATATTTAATTGTCGACCAGAAGCTCGGGAATGAGGCAGGCCGAGTTGAATCAAGTTTTCGGAGTTTAATTTCAGGGATTCTTTTCGGACAATTCCGTTTCGGAATTTCAGAGATTTTTGGGATTAAAAATGTCGAGCGAGTTGAAAATTCCTAAGCCCATTTCCTCAAAACTCTGAAATTCGAAAAAAAAAATTTGAAAAAAAAAATCGAAGAAAAAAAATTGGAAATATTTTTTGGAGAAATTTTCGAAAAAAAATTTTAAAAAAAAAATTCGGAGAAATTTTCGGAAAAAAATTTCAGAGAAATTTTTGGAGAAATTTTCGGAGAAATTTTCGGAAAAAAATTTCAGAGAAATTTTTGGAGAAATTTTCGGAGAAATTTTCGGAGAAATTTTGGAAGAAATTTTCAGAAAAAAAATTTGGAACTTTTGACTTCGGAGATTTCTTTCAGAACTTTCCTCTGCAGAATTTCGGAGTTTTTTCTTTCAAGTTTTCGAAGACTTTATTTTCAGAATTTCTCCAACTTCGGCTTCCGAAACACAGAGCTTAATGTCTACTTCTACATCAAGGGGGAAAGAGAAGATGAAGTAGGCTGTTGAGATATACAGTGAGTTACATGGTGCAAGTACCACCATTTCTAAAATGGATGAGTCATTTTCTGAAGATAGTAACAACCTGAATTTGAACCCAGATCAAGTCGAGCAGCCATGAGAGGACAGATTTGAGCTCTGAATCAGTCAAAGTTAGAGGGTTGACTCAGTCAAAACCCTTGCAACAAATTTGTTATTTTCATAGGAGTTTGTTCCCTTAGTTTAATGACATTTCTATTTTTAGTTAAATGTTAGTTAAGGGCCCAACTGTCATGGCTCAGCCTAAAAGGCTTATAAATAGTTGAAAGAGAGAGAGAACAGAGGGGGATATATAGATTACTTTTTAGAGAAGTTGCTCTTCAAGCTTGGAAGAGTGCTTCGGAGATTCTAAGATACCTTTTAATTATATTCAGAGTCACACCTTGTTGTTGAGAATCTGATTTATTGTGTTGAATGTTAATCAGTGCTTACTTTGTGAATTCACAATTCCTTAGTGAGAGTGATTATCTTGCATTTATTTAAGTTGACCTATTTCATGTTGTGGAGGAATAATATTACTATTTTTTATATCAGTTGTGAAAACCTTATTTTCCTTCTGAATTTATTTTATGTTACTATTATCCCTAGTTACAGAAATAGATGTGTGATATATGCATGTGTGGTTTCCTCATGATGAATTAATTGTGTATTGAATTTTTTTTTATCTATCCTTGTGTATACTTGATTTAACAAAGGAACGGTTGTCATTGGTTTGTGGTATTTTTGTACCCTTTCTAGTTGCTAAAGGTGAAGGTGGTCAATGATGCAAACCTTACTCCCACATTAACCCTTCCAAATGTTAAACATTCTCTAAATTGGTGCATCACCACTTCTAGTTTAAGTTTTATTCCTTGCAAATCTCTCTCCCTAATCCCATGAAATGTTAGCATAGGTCTAGTTAGCCATTTTTACTGCATTAGAGGTAGCATTGTGTTTAGTTTAGGAAGAGGAAGCCGGCCTTCTCTGGAGGTTCACCTCGAGCCCAAGTCCCACATCTTGAGAGGTGATCTCATGTGTCCCAATCACACCGAATGTCGTGATTCATTCTCAGGCCATTCAGGGGGTGCAGTGATTTGGCGACAACAGGCAATATATATCCAACAGAGAATCAAACTTATCAAACGCAGGTTCATTTTTTGTTATCTAAAAACTATGCATTCCTAATTTCTTTATCATTGTGTCTCCATATAAATATCTATAGTTTTTTCACTTCAAATGTACATATTATTCTTATTGTTTTCCATTCTATTTGCTTAACATAATAATATGTAATTCATTTCAAATAAATGCATGTATATATTGCAGCGGAACATATGGAACATAGAATCTAACTTTTCAACAAACGTGTTCAATTTTTCCTTTACACAATTGCAAGCTACTTTATGTAAACCAACAACAATGCATTTTTAATGTGTTCTTTATTATAGCTTTCCTTTATACAATTGCTCGCTTCTTTATGTAAACCAACAACAACCATTTGTAATGTGTTCTTCATTATATCTGCACACAAATACATATAGTTTTAAAATGCCGAGAAAGAATCATGCGATTTTTAGTTATTTTCATGCAAAGTTTTGTGTATTATATCACTTTTTTGCATATTGAATTGTTAAAGGGTTGGACTTCATGTTTGCGCTTTTTAGCAAATATAAATGAAAAAGGAAGCAAACTTTAAAGGTTCTCATTGCTTACAAATGCATGCTTTCCAGAACACATCCTTCATGTCATCTTTGACTACACTACAAGTTTACATTTTCCACCATACATTTGTAGAACTTCGACTATCTCGAGCATCTTTTAGTTGCCATGGAAATAACTTTGACACACGAAGGCATTTATCAATTGATTGAGGGTGGTTCCATTGTTGACCCCACATTTCAGATACTGCACTTGTCCTCCCTAAGGTCCATTCTCAACCCGGCTGCACAACATCGTGTTGACCTTTTAGATGGGAAACATTTTCAGACAACACTTTTACCCTCCAAATTTGTAAGCCGTGTAACCGAAAAATCAATACAAGAAGGCTCCATTGTGTGCTTACACAAATCCCATGTTAGAATAATCAAAATTGAACTGTAAGCTTCATCTCCTGCTTGATTACCAATGTATATAAACTCCCTATATTAATTATAATTTCTTTATGTTTGTTTTTTTCATCCGTTGCTCAATTCTAATTCTATCATGATTTTCTTTTCCACTACAGGATTTTTCTTATCATTGAAATGGATGTTCTTGTCAAAAAATATTTAATAATCGGTGCTCCAACCCGAATACCAACAAATGCTCTCCAAGATAGTCAGTTGCCTCAAACAGATGCAAGTGTCAATCAGGTTAACAAGCATTTTGCGAGAACACCAACTAAAATAAGTGGATTGAATACGTCTATGTGCATGTGGTCCGTAGAGGGTTGTGCCCTAGCAAAAACAACCCTTCAAGAATATCGCAATGCAAGGGGAGATGGTTCCATGTTTGGGTTTGATTTTGTGGATCAAGAAGGAGGGGAAATCCACATCACCGATTTCAATGAGGTCGCAGAAGAATTCTATGAGCATATTGAAAATGGGAAGTTATATACAATTTCCAATGGGAGGGTTATGAGGATTGCTGATGGAAATATATGTTACAACTATTTGAACAATGCTTTGGATATTTTCCAGCAACCTTCCTCAACCATATCTCCACAAGGAACAACTGATGCACAAGTTTCATTCTGAAATTTACTGCTCAACATGTGATATTCAACCCCTTTTATTGAGGACTGGGAACTCCTAATGTCTTGCACAAACACATACCTAACTCAACAAGAGCTCAAAAATTTTAAGGACGTGCCACATTTGTTTGCAAAAAATGACCTTGTGGACTCCCACAACCTTCAGATGTTGAAGGAATTGAACATTTCGATCGTCCAATTCATTGTCGAAAGTAACATGCGTGTTGGACCAAGAAATCATGATGATGATCAGTTGGAGCACAAAGTTCTACTGTGCAAACAACAAAAAATCATGCTTATTACAAATTTATGGGTTAACGCAGGCCTCGTAAATGGTGCTACAGGAACAATCACCGACATTGTTTATAATGCATCAATGTCATCACCAGCATTACCTTTATTTTTTGTTGTCAAATTTGATAGATACAACGGCCCATGTTGGGATCCCTCCAACCCATTACATATTCTGATACCCCCTATTTTGAGAGGGATTCGAAGAAAAAATCTACTTAAAATGGTCTGGGCATTAACAAGTCCTAAGGACTTACTATGCATATAGCAACAATCAACATTGGAACCAATGAAAGGCAGGGTTTGACATTCACAGCTTTCTCCAGAGTTGTCTCATTTGCAAATCTACGCATTTCACCTCCTTTTTCATTCGAAAGGTACTCAAAAATGGCGCACGTAGCAACACTTGGAGCAAGAAGAAAGGAGGAAGCAATACTACTATCACCCCACCCTTTGTAAATACTACACTCTGCTTTGATAGCACCTATGCTTCTACTTTACTCAACACTTCTTCTATCCTATACACCATTTCCGTTCAAGGGGTATCAAATGTACTCATGTTTATAGGAAATAAAATTACCCTCAAAAGGCTACCATTCATGATATAATTCTTCTCATGTTAAGTTTAAATAAAACAATCTGCAAAACGATACCACTCATGATATGAGATTTGTAAATGTATATGTACGAATTTGTAACAACTTTGAAATGAAGAGATGAAACCTTTAAATGAAGTGGCTCGTCTATATATCTACAATTACAAAATTACACGTTTCAACATACATGTTCAATTTTTCCTTTTTATTGTTGCCTATTTATTTATGTGAACCAACAACAACACATTTTTAATGTCTTCATCTGAACACAAATACCTAGAAATTTAAAATGTCAAGAAAGGACCATGCAAATTATAGTTGTTTCCATCCAAATCTTTGTACATTATATCACTTTTTTGCATTTTGAATAGTTTACAGGGTAAGACCTCATGTTTGTGTTTTTTAAATGAAGTGACTCGTCTATATTTCTACACATAAAAAATCAATCACCCATAGTTTAAACAAACACAACTACAAAAAAACCTATCCCTATAACACAAATAACATATATCATTTTTTGTTTGCAAAATGCCTCAAAGAAATGTGGTCCCGTGAAATGCTATGATTGTAAGATATGCACAAAATAGCTCTAACAATGATGCTCTCAAACTCGTTGAGGTAATAAAGAAATTTGGAATGTACCATAACCATTTCAAATTTGTTTATATATAATTGCATATTCTATTTCATTTTAGTTTCATGGAGAGATAATATGTTAAAGCACTTAGTCATTCTTTCAATCTACTTTGACAACAACAATTCACATTCACTAGATTCTTGAGAGTGAGTATTAGCAAACTTACATGTCTCACTTGCATTTGTATTAAATTATTACACAAGTCATTGTTATCTAACATCCCTTCTAATGGATTTCACAACATTTGTTCTGGCTTTAATAGAAAATCAATATCGTCAATCACACCCCTTATAAACATCAACTACAAAAGTAATAATTGTCTTTCTAAATCTAATAACATATACCATTTGGCGTTCACATTGCATTGTACACATGTGATTGCTAGTTTTAATTCAAAAATAAAAATAAATTATGATGATATGTGGAACACAGCGTGATATTTTGTATCAGTACTTGTAAACTTTGGTGAAATTTAGCAATTGGTTACACAATTTATCTAAATTTGTGTGATCTCTTGTGGAAATTTATATCTTTTTGTTTAACCCAAATTGTGCATGGCTTCCATCTAGCTAAAATATACACGAGTTGTCTTTACATGTAACTACATTTTCCATCCTCCTTTTTATGCCTCACACATGTTAGTCAATTTCATGCATATGCACATTGTGTGTGCAATATTCTTCTCCCCCAATTTCAGAAGGTCCATCAATTCTATTGCACCTTTTACAATTTAAGTCATAATAGATGTTAGAAACTTGAATCCCTCTTCACTTATAGAAATTGATTGTAAGGAAGAGTTAAATTGTTTTGTCTTTTCCTCGTATAGGCATGTCTTCAACATTTCATGACATGCATTTGTCTTCTTTAAATGTGTCTTTTTAGACAACTCGAAATGGGAGATCACCAACCCAATCAACACCCACAATTGCACTACACACAATAAAGAGAAAAAATATATGTATCTCGATTCCATTATTAGGAGGAAAAAGATCCAATAAATACACAGAGGAGAGTAAGACAACATATTATGAACAGGAATTGTTCCTTTGTTGCCTAGGGAAATTCAGACTTCTCCATAACATATGCCCACAATAAAAACAACAATGTTATTTGTTGTGCAACATAGCCCACAAGGATGTGTGGGATCTTCTGCACAATTTCCTTATTGTACACCAACTACAAATACTATGTCATACAACTGATAAAATGGATGCTCGACCACTTTCTAACACAGATTGTGCATGTGGTTAACCATCCTAATATTCATACTTTCGTAGTAAAATATATGTCATGCACCATGAAGTTTGTAGGTTGAACATCTCAACACATTATATGTTTGGTAAAAGGATAGATCAACTCTCAAACATGAACATATGTACTATTTGAAAGGAATCATATACAATAATTCAAATTAGACCATGCCAAGGAAACTTTGTTTGTTGGTGATGTAATTCAAAAGAAAAAAATCGTTGTTGCTTTTCCAAATGGAATAACATGAGGAAAGCAGCCACAAATGTAAAATGTGCTTACTCAAGTTAAAGAAAACTTATATCAAGAGTAAATATGATATTGTTGGTGGCTCATATGTGTGGTAGACGATGCAAGTATAGTAACCATATCAATAGATTTCCGTAAGAGATAATTTCAATCCCCAAATATCTTCCACGCTATGTGGAACATTTGGATATCTTGGTTGTTAGAAGGCATGGATGTGAAAAGAAATTATATGACTTTTATGTCAGCATTAAATATCGTGTTATGCAACCCTTGGAATTCAAGATAGCAAATTATCCATATTGGAAGGATGTCCAACTTGACCAACAAACAATTTCATCATTGCCTCCTAAACTGACACGTGTCTCTCCCATGCTCAAACAACATGCTAGAATCTAAAAATATTGATGTCGGTTTTTATGAGTTTACAAGTGACTCTACCAACTCTTTAGAATAAGAAGTTTCATTGTTTGTAGGAACTTTTCCTATTGTAAGGAGAGAAATGGAGGAAATAAGGGGTTACTTGCAATTAGGTATCAATAGACCCACATGTCATTGAATGACCACATTGATTTGTTGTCGATCAATGAATACAACATGGGAATTGTTTGTTATGGCTTATCCTACATTATTTCCCACGAGTGATTGATGCGCCAAAATTAGTAGGAACTTGAAAAGGTCATAACTTGTGCTCTAGGTGTCCCTTTGAGTCCTTTTTTTAAACCACCTATTTCAATGAGACAAACGCATCGGTCAACCCGCCTTGCCAGTTGGAGCACATTTTGGCACATTTTTGGGCCTGAAATCCGCCATCTTAAGGCTAAAAATTAAGATTTAAGTTGTAGTTCAATTTTTTCCTATTTTAGGGCATTAATTAATTTTAGTTTCTTAGTTGCATTATGAGTTGGAAAGTTGGCAATTCCTCTTATTTAGGCATGTAGAATATGTGTGGCAATTTATGTGCCCGTACAAATAAGCATGTGAACTTACTAAGAATAGTAGGTTCTAGTAAACTGCTAAAAATAGTAATTTTCGCCACCTAGAGTAGATTTAGTCAAAGTTAGTTAGATTTTTCTTGGCAACTCAAGTTGGGAGTTGTTTTCCTATTTAGGAAACATTGTAACTCATGATTCAATAATGAAGAAGGAGATCTATTTTCTTTTGGAGTTCATATTATTTGCAGTATATTGAGTTTGTTTAGAATTTGTCTACATTATCTGGTATTAGATCCGGTTCGAGTCTTTAAAGAAAATGGCAGGAAGAGGAAGAGGAAGAGGAGGCGGTATTTCCCATATGAATAGAAATATGCAAGATTTGCAGAGGAAAGTTGTTGTGCTTGCTGCAATGATAACCCGGAGAGGAAATCAAGGTGGAGATGACACAGATGAAGAAGAAGATTGTGAAGAGGAGGAAACACAAGCGCCACCCTTAGCTTTTGAAGAAAGGATGCTTCGATCATTAGAAGGAAAGAATAATGGGATAAGATTTGATGTTTTAGAGTATGGAGGTAGTCTAAAACAAGAGGAGTTGATAAACCAGTTGACTAGCATGGGAAAATTCTTTGAGTGGAAGGCTATGTCAGAAGAAAAGAAGATAAAATTTGCATGCATGAAATTGAAAAGTCATGCTATGTTATGGTGGGATCACCTACAAACAGAGCGATCAAGAAAGGGGAAAGAACGAATTAGGACATGGAGTAAGATGGAGAAGAAGCTAAAAGATAAATTTCTCCATGTGGATTATGTACAAATCCTTTACAAGAGGTTTCAGAATCTCAAACAGAACTTACAAACCGTGCAAGAATACACAGATGAGTTATAAAATTTGTCCATTCGTGTAGAGCATGAAGAAATTGAGGAACAAATGGTTGCAAGGTATGTAAATGGATTAAAATTTTCTATTCAAGATGAGATAAGTATGCACATGATTAAGAACATAGAGGATGCCTATCAATTAGCCTTAAATTCTGAGGTAAAACAAAGTTGTCAAAGTTTTAGGAGATCACTTGGGATGAATAGGGGGCCTCATCTTCGTTTCGGGGACAAGATGGTTTTAGCCGAGGTAGGGGAGAATCACCTTGTCGAGTGGAAAAGCAAGAAGATACGAGATAATAATCCCATAATCAACAAAGAGGCATAGGATTTTCTAGGGGCAGAGGATATGCTGGCGATAGAGGATGGGAGGCTCCTCAAAGACCATTTGTTTGTTACAAATGTGGTGAAGAGGGGCATCGGGATTTTGAATTCCCACATTATTGTACACATAACAAGAGGCAAGCAAATGTTCCAAGAGTAAATCTTGTTGAAGCTGAACAAGTAGAAGATGAGTAGGACCTAGAAAATCCACCAGATGTTGGAGAAAATATGATGATCAAAAGGACGATGATTGCTCCAAGAAAGGATATCAAGGGGGATGCTTGGTTGCGTAAAAATATGTTTAGAACAAGATGCACTTCAGGAGGAAAGGTATGTAATGGTATTATTGATGGTGGTAGTTGTGAGAACATGGTTTCAAATGAGATGGTTGAGAAATTGGGTCTGCATTGTGAGAAGAATCCTAACCCTTACCATATTGCATGGTTTAAGAAGGGTAATGAAGTTACTATTGATAAGAGATGTTTAATAAGTTTTTCTATTGGGAACAGTTACAAGGATGAGATTTGGTGTGATGTTATTCCTATGGATGCATGTCATATGCTACTAAGAAGACCATGGTAATTTGATAGAAAAGTTATTCATGATGGGGGAAAGAATACTTATTCTTTCTGGAAGGATGGAACAAAAATAGTATTGCTACCTCTTAAGGAAGAGGGGAAGGCTGAAAATATGCTTTCTGCAAAGGAATTTTTGAAGAAGGCAATGGAAACCAGTTTTTGTTATGCACTAGTCGTAAATAAGGATGAACCTGCAAGTGCACAAATACTAGTAGAAACAAAAAAATTAATGGAAGAATTTTCTAATGTTATTCCTGATGAGCTACTAGATGGATTACCACTCAAAAGAGATATTCAACACCATATTGATTTAATTCTAGGGTCTTCACTCCTAAATCAAGCGGCTTGTAGGATGATCCCGACATTGCATGCAGAGTTGAATAGGCAAGTCGCAGAGCTTGTGAGAAAGGGGGCAGTAAGGGAGAGCATGAGTCTATGTGCAACCCCAGCTTTATTAACACCAAAGAAGGATGGAACATGGAGAATGTGCACGGATAGCAGAGCAATCAATAAAATTACAATCAAGTATAGGTTCTCAATACCCCTCCTTGATGATATGATGGATGTGCTTGTTGGATCTAGGTATTTCACCAAGATTGATCTTCGAAGTGGTTACCATCAGATTCGAATAAGAGAAGGAGACGAGTGGAAAACATCATTCAAGACAGGAAATGGATTATATGAATGGTTACCATCAGATTTGGGTTATCCAATGCACCTAGTACTTTTATGAGACTGATGAACATTGTGCTGCGGGAGTATAATGGTAAGTTTGTTGTGGTTTATTTTGATGATATCTTGACCTTTAGTAAAACTAAAGAAGAACATATGAGGGTGATATTTGAAGTGTTAAGAAAAGAGAAACTCTATGCAAATATGAAGAAGTGCATGTTTATGCAAGGGAGTTTAGTATTCTTAGGTTTTATTATTTCAAAAGATGGGGTACATATGGACTTAGAGAAGATAAAGGAAATTATTGAATGGCCTACTCCACGGAGTATAACAAAGGTAAGAAGCTTTTATGGTTTAGCAACATTTTACAGAAAGCTTATTAAAAATTTCAGCAGTATTGTAGCACCTATAACAAATTACACAAAAGGAAGGGAGTTTTTGTGGACAAAGGCAGTTGAGCATAGTTTTAAGTTTTTGAAGAAGAAGGTGATAGGGGCACCTATTTTGGCACTACCAGATTTTGATAAAGTGTTTGAGATTGGTTGTGACGCCTCACATGTGGGTATTGGTGTTTTCGTGAGTCAAGATGGAAATCCAGTAGCTTTCTTTAGTGAGAAATAGAATGAGGTAAGAAATAACTACTCTACTTATGATGTGGAATTTTATGCAATTGTACAAGCATTGAGGCGTTGGAGGCATTACTTAGTGCCTAAGGAGTTTGTGTTTTTTACAGACCGCATAGCCCTGAAGTATGTGAATACAAAAAAGAAGTTGAATAGTATGCATGCAAAGTGGGTATCATTTTTCCAGGGTTATACTTTTTCTCTAAAACATGAATCGGGAAAACATAATCAAGTTGCATATGCATTGAGTATGTGTGTGACTCTGTTTACCACTATGGAAAATGAGGTGGTGGGTTTTGAAGCAATAAAGGGTTTGTATTTTTCTTATTCTAATTTCAAAAATACTGTTGAAAGGTTAATTCTTCCATTTCCAGACAATGCAGGAGATGTCCAAGATGAGTACATTTTACAGGATGGCTATCTATTCAAGGGACGCCAACTATGTATTCTAGTTGGGTCTATGAGAGACAATATAGTGAAAGAGGTGCATAGCGTAGGATTGGCTGGGCATTTTGGTAAAGATAAGACGATAGCCTTAGTAGCAAATAAATACTATTGGCCAAAGCTAAAAAAGAGGTGTGGTAAGATATGTGGAGAGGTGTCAAATTTTCAAAGTCTCGAAAGGCCATGCACAGAATACAGGGTTGCATATGTTGTTGCATGTTCCTAAAGGGTCGTGGATAGATCTGAGTATGGATTTTGTTTTGATATTACCAAAAACATGAGGTAATGACTCAATTTGTGTGGTTGTTGACAGGTTTTCTAATATGGTTCATTTTATTTCCTGTAAGAAAACAAGTGATGCCACAGGAGTAGCAGATTTGTTTTTCAGAGAAGTTCTTCATTTGCATGGTGTTCCAAAAACCATTACTTCAGATAGGGACACAAGGTTCTTAAGTCACTTCTGGAGGACTTTATAGAAGAAGTTAGGAATTCAACTACAGTTCAATAATGCCTACCATCCCCAAACCGATGGGAAAACAGAGGTGGTAAATAGGAGTTTGGGAAACCTGTTAAGGTGCATAGTTGGGGAAAAGCCAAAACAATGGGACTTAGCATTACCACAAGTTGGGTTTGCATATAACAATCATGTAAATAGATCCACGGGAAAGTATCCATTTTCTATTGTGTATGGGACTAATCCAAATGGGGTGTTAGATTTGGTACAGCTACCAGTTGATGGCAGAGTCAGTGATGATGCAAAAGTATTTTCTGAACATATACAACAATTGCAGGAAGAAGTACAGAAGAAGTTGCAGAATAGTAATGATAAGTATAAGGAAATAGCAGATGTGCACAGACGGAGAAAGGTATTTACAATTGGTGAGTTGGTTATGGTATACCTGTGGAAGGAAAGGTTTCCCAAAGGAACCTATAACAATTTGAAGTACAACAAGATTGGTCCCTGCAAAATCGTGAAAAAAATAAATGATAATGCTTATGAGGTAGAATTGCCATGGAATTTTGATATTTCTCCAGTGTTTAATGTTTCGAACTTGTATTATTTTCATGGAGATGGTGCAGAAGGGGATGTTATTGACGAAGGAGTAGATTGGAGGTAGTAGGTTTTGGTGAAGAAGAAAGAAGAAGTGGATTAGATTCTAGATAAGAAAACAGTGGACACGCGACATGGGAAATACAACATATATTTGGTACATTGGAAAGGATTGGAACAAGAGAACAATACTTGGGTCACAGAGTGGGAGATTAAGAAGTTGGATGCAAATAAATGGAAGCATTTTGAAGAAGACAACTTGCAGGAGCTGCGTTTTTTTCAAGCAGGGGAGAATGATGCGCCAAAATTAGCAGGAACTTGAAAAGGTCATAACTTGTGCTCCGAGTGTCAGTCTGAGTCCATTTTTTTAAACCACTTGTTTTGATGAGACAAACACATTGTTTAATTCACCTTGCTAATTGGAGCACGTTTTGGCACATTTTCGGGCCCAAAATCCACCATCTTGAGCCCGAAAATTAGGATTTAAGTTGTAGTTCAGTTTTTTCCTATTTTAGAACATTACTTAATTTTAGTCTCTTAGTTGCATTATGAGTTGGAAAGTTGGAAATTCCTCTAATTTAGGCATGTAGAAGATGCGTGGAAATTTTTGTGCCCATATGAATAAGCATGTGAACTTACTAAGAATAGCAGGTTCCAGTAAATTGCTAAAAATAGTAATTTCCGCCACCTAGAGTAGATTTAGTCAAAATTAGCTAGAGTTCGCTTGGCAACTCAAGTTGGGAGTTGTTTTCCTATTTAGGAAACATTGTAATTCATGATTCAATAGCGAAGAAGGAGATCTATTTTCTTTTGGAGTTCATATTATTTGCAGTATATTGAGTTTGTTTAGAATTTGGCTACATTAGTGATGCCATGTTCAAACAAGCATGAATTAAAGAATTCTAAATGCATGAATATGTTTTGCATTCAATTTGGTACCATGACATACGATTTGGAACCCATCCAAATTCCACCGTTTTTAGTTAAACCTTATGATGCATCATAGTACTTGGTCAACATTTGTAGTGTTTGTGAAGAGAAATATTGAAGACAACTCCCATGTAACCATTGAGGACTTGCAATGCCACCATGAAGACTTATCCATTGGAAAGTTAGCAAAGAACTTCATGTGATTTGGTTCAAATATTTGTGGAACAAGATTGTTTTGGACCAAATGTAGGAATGAAATTTTAGATATGATCATGCAACTTGATAATCCGACTTTATTCTTCAAACTTAATGTTGTAGACACCAAATGGCCTAACCTGCACCAAACTATGGAAAGTGAAATTTCGATTGATTCTAGTCAAGGCAATCAATAGAGAATGTAAAATATTGTTACCACATATTGCATCTCTTTATATGCATCATCATTTCACAATATTTTGCAAGGATTTCGAGAAACATTTGCAGTCAAAGGACTATCGGTACAAGTTTGTAGAAAATTTAAATGTCATTGAAATAATTCTTTTGCATTAAGATTTGTTGTTACAATCACCTACTATGAAAATTTTCTCCCCAAGTATGAATGGAAGCATAAAGGCTTAGCCCATGTCCATGGTTTCATATGGCTATAAAATGTGCCAATTATGAACACACAAGATTGTGATAACCCCGTTTAATTGAATGCTACAAAAGAGTACTTTGATGGCTATGTCATAGCATGGACCCCGAGAGAAAGCTATCTGAGGAAATCGATGGTGCACTGCTTCAATCTTGATGATCCATATTTGTTGAAAGCATTTGAAATTTTCACATTGGATCCATCAAGGCATAAAATATTTACCCTTGAATGTCGTAACAAAGCACCATAGGATGGACTTGATGCACATGTTATGATTGTTGAAGAAGATGGTCATAAGACATACAAGCCAACTCATCATGATGGGAGGTTGAACATCCTTAACACTAACATACTTTCAATTTGGCATGCAAATGTTGATTTCCAACTTCTTGTCTCTCACAATGTTGTGCTAAAATAAATTACAAAATATGCATCAAAAGTAAAGACTAGATATGAAATTTATCATCATATGTTGACCAGAATTTAGGAAACTGTGGATTCCCATGATCCTTCATCAATTTCCTATTGAAAATTTTTAACATAAATCAATAATTGATCACCATATTAGTGCATAAGAAACATGTCATTTGCTACAAAAACTCCTCGCAATATGCAACCAATATTTCTTTCCTTGAATGTTGGGCGCAAGATTCTTTGGCAAGTTTCTCTGTATACTTTTCATTTGTTCTTGCCTTCAATCGTCATTGATGCCCACATGA
Organism: Taxus chinensis; assembly: GCA_019776745.2. Lineage (NCBI taxonomy): Eukaryota > Viridiplantae > Streptophyta > Pinopsida > Cupressales > Taxaceae > Taxus > Taxus chinensis. The sequence goes on from CM034146.1 coordinate 218,418,589, forward strand.
AATGACCTCCTTTTATGGAGTTATTTCCATTGATTGAATTTTTGAATCCTTTGTCCTATGATAATTTTCATAAAAATACAAGTGGAAAAAGAGGAAAGCAAAGGTCATCGTTTGTTTCTCACCTCGCTATACAATTGTTCCTTAAATATGTTAAGACTACTATGAAGGATTTTGTTGGAGTGAATTTATTTTATATAAACCATTTCACCTATCTTTGAAGACATTGGTTCCTCCTAAGAAGTTACAATAAAAAACATAGAGCATTTCAAAAGCCAATACCATCCATAGCATGTTGATCTCTCCAGTGAAAAAAATCTTACAATGATGACAATGAGGATCACATAGATAATGAAGTCAATCACCAAAATCACATTCAAATTGATGAATGGAAGCTTCTCTCCAAACTCCATCCTATAAGAAATACAAACTTAAATGAAATGGATATGCTTGAACATTGTGACTTTCAAAACCACCGTGATTGGAACTAGAACGATGTGCCTCCAGCATTGAATGAAACAACCATATCATTTATAGATTTAAATCGTGTTATCCACCAAATCTCACACCTTGATTGCTCTTATTTCTTATCTCTAAAACTTTGTCATTCCCCCTCTAAGAATGATTTTCCAAGGCACCATTGGCACATGAAAATCACATCTCATCAACAACATGAAATGTGTGTTGTATGTCCTTGCATGACAAAACCAAATGTGCATTGAGTGTTGTTATTGCTTGTTCCAACAAGTGTCACAACTTTCAAGATTAATGCTTCAACTATTGCTTAGTCTTTGTTGATCTATGGGCAGTAATTGTGTCTTTACTTCTATTGTCAGATATGTTTTTCAAATAGTATTTCTATTTTTTTGTTGCATATTGTTGATGATTAAAGTTCATCTACGAATCACATAATATCTCATACATGTGTATAGTTATTTTGGAATTTGCAATTTCCCCATTAGTTGAGACAGATCTTTCAATCTGGAAATGAAATAAACTAATGCTTAAAATCATTTTACTTCCTACGTATGATGATAATTTTTGTTTGTAAGCCTATGCAGTGTATCTTAGGCGATGATATAATGCCAGGGGTAATGAGTTAATGTTTAAATGAGTCTTTAGCTACAAGCCTTCATGTTGAATTACATTAAAGATTGTGATGAGAACTGTGACAAGCTACTTTGGACCTCCATGATACACACCTTCTAGTTGAAGGAATATTGTTGGCTATTCTGAACACATTTTGTCCATTATGATTGTTCCAATTGTTTGTAAAGGTCTCTGAAAAGATTAACCTCAACATATCCATGTCCAATCTTTAGTTGTGTCCGGCCTTCACTTATAAAACTTCTTGGGATATTGATTCAACCATAGGAACCCTACCTAAAGTACCCTTGTTTATGTTTTGCATCCAAAAATGAACAAATTCTACTACCAAAATCATATAGAAGCAAGCCTATGAAACATTCTTAAGTGTCTTTAATAGTAACTTGTGAAACCTTGATGTGCTTGTAATAGAGTATCTCCATTCTTTACAAAGTGACAACTCATGAGAGTTAAATTGTGGTGTCCAATTGACCTATATTTTCTCAGGGTTCCATCCTAAAAATTACCTGCAGAGAAGGATCTATTCATGTCTTTCACCAACAGAGGTTAAAAAATGGGCCCTCTCACCCTAGTTGAAAGGCATCAACGCTAAAGTACTTGCAGGACCTAGATGCAAATCCCTTTATATGGTGTTATCCAGGTTGTCTCCAAATACCAAGTGATAAAGAGCCTTAGCTGGATCCCTTCTCCTGGATACAAAATGACATATGATTTGTTTTTCTTCCAAGTATCTTGTTCACCTCATTTGTGAATGTTTCTCAGTTTCCAAGGGAGAATGAATTCTGGGATATGCAATACTATTGTCTACAGATTTTATCTAGCCTATTATTACTTCTCTCCAACTCATAGTTTAAGTGCTTTCATTGAAGATAATATCTACACATGCCATACTCATTAGTATTGATTTCCAAGGAATCAATAATCATTCTTGAGATAAATGGAGCATAAAACTCCTCCATAACCATGGTTTCCAAGATCAATTTCATCACCTAGAATTTACATCCAAGGAAACTTGTACCATGTATAAACACTAAGCCTAGAATATGTCTTCATGGAGAAATTTTGAGCAAACCTAACTAGGATTTCCAGGACAATATGCATTCAACTAAAAGAAACAACTTACTACCAGGAAAACACATATCCAAGAGTTTCATCTTGTCATGGTCCATGACTTTATTGGTGGTAATTATTGAGAGAATACTCAAGTATTCCCTAAGCCTACTACAATTGAAATTCCTCTATAGCAACTCAACCTCAAATGGGAAGATTTGACTACCATTTTAGCCCTTACAGAGCAATATGAATCGGTATAAAGAAATCTTGAGCACCTGTAACTGCAAAAATGTACATTCACATAAACATGCAGGGAGAAATTTGGCAATTTCTATGTATCACATCAAAGTAAAAACCATGTATTTTGGAATAAACAACACTTCTAATCTTGGAACCTTCATCAAAGGACTTTATCAAACGATATAAAAACGCACGACAAAACTAGGGTTGCATCTCTCACTTCTTGAAATAGTCGAAGTAACATCAAACCACCACGAAATAGGGCATCATCAATGAGGAGGTAATAATCTGTCAACCTTAATCAATGAACTTTGCTTTCAAAATGTGTTAAAATGGAAGACAAAAAAATATGGTTTAAAGTAAATCAAAGAAAATGATGAATCAAAAATTGAGATTAAGGGGAAAAAATATGATAATATTCAAAAGCAACAAAACCCTTAAGAAGCTGAAGCATTCTAAATAATCAATAAAACCTTCATCTCGTTGTCATGATATTCAAGTAGACATCGAGCTTTCAAACATTGCCCACAAGTTGTTTAGGAATTTATCCATGTGGTCACAACTTAGATTCCTTTTCGATTCAAGGGAAAACGCTTTATACACATTTCAAAGGAGTCTCGACCAAATCACAATATTTTGCTAGATAAACATGTGTGTCTCATAATTCTTGCCAATGTGGGTTTAACCCAATTACAAATCAACCATGTATCTTTGTTAAGTATTTGAAGGCTTCCACAACCAATGTAACGGGATTTCTCTTGTTTGTGTTTATGTCATCTTAAGATAACATCCATGGATAGTAATTGGGCTTCTCTCTGGCCCCACTGATAAAACTCTTGGAGCATGTAATGCTTTATAGGTTATCCTTCTCTCGTAATTCTTACTAGTGTGAGATTAACCAAATTACAATCCAATCAAGATTTTTTGTTAATTGAGGGATTCCATGAAAAGTTTAATTAAATTCTTCTTTGTGGGATTTTTCTTCTATAAGTTTAAGCCATCTGAAGATGACCTCCATGGTTAGTTATTGGCTACAATGTTATGTCTTGTAATTCACACTTGTCTAACTGTGTTCAAAGAAAAGTTGTGGAAAGCCATGAATTTTGGGGTAAGAATTCCTAAAGAATCCCCAAAGGCTTCAAGCAGAAAATCAGTGGACCATCCGATAAGAAATGAGCAAGATTTTCTAACTAACATGCATTATGAAGTAAACACTCAAACTTAAGTTAATTAAACTACCTCTATTCTTTGAAAGCTTAAAATAATGAACCTAGTAAGCCCTAAGCAATCAGTTTTAGTGATTAAGAGAAAGAGATATCCCCATTATAGGCCTTTGAGCCAATGGTTCTTCTCTTTTACCCTATAAATTGGATTAGCAATACAAAAAAGGAAGTAAATAGCTCAATATCTAAACTAGAAATGAAATCTATAACCTAGATGCAAAATACTATAATCTATGCTTAGGAAGAAGGAAGGAATTCTTGAAAATGAGAGAGGGGGTCTAGCCCTATATATGGTTTTCCATTTGGAAAAAAGGGGAAACTTGAGTGCATGTGGGACAAACACTAAATTCCAAAAAACACTTTTAGCAAGTCAAAGCTTACTTTCACTAGGTTTAGGGAGAGACAAACCATATTTAAACTTAATTAAACAAGTTTAGGAGGTGATTAGGGTATTGGAGAGAGTTTCGAAGGGTCAAATCAATCCAATGAAATGGGTTAATAGACCAGGAAGGTGGTAGAAGTGGATTGGAAGAAAGTAAGAAGCTAATGTAGTTAGAACGAAGCTATTATAGCTTGTTTAAATGGTTTACAAGAGGAAAAACGACAAAAGGGATGTCGTAGGAAGAAAGTTAGATAGGTCAAACCGGCGGTGTATCATCGGTTTGCAGGGAGAAGCACAACTAGCGCAATATTAGTCGTAATAGTGCACTGACCAAACTACAGGTGTCTACACTAACAGTCCTTACAAAAGTGGGATTACCCTAGTTGCAACCCAATCATGTAGTTGTTAAGTTATTAAAGTCTTCCATGATCACTTTAATTAGAATATTAACTTTTGTAAGATTTTACTAATGTGCGCTTAACCCCATAGTTGTGTTTCTATGACACTTTAATTAGATTGTTAGTTTTTGTGGAATTTTACTAGTATGTGCTTCACTCATCTCAAGATGACCTCCATCACTACTCATTAACCTATTTTTCTTTGCTAATGTTGGATTAACCAATTGTACAACAAAATGATGTATGTGTTAAGCAATTGAAGGCTTACACAACAATTTATTTATATTGTTAAATTTATTAGGAGCAAGGTGTGGCTTTAAATCATTCAAAAGATGACCACCATAAATAATCATTTGCTACTAGTCCTCCCTCTCGGCATTTTGCTACGCCTTGGATGATAACTACTAGATACGATATAAACTAATCGTTTATATCATAAAATTATAATTAATACCAAATAAAGGATTACACAACCTTAAAAAATTAAAATGCCTTAGAGAAACATCAAATTATTTGTCTACAAAAACCCAAACACCATAAGGAACAGGGCTGGATTTGAATCCTTACTGATTTGGGGAAATAAATGCCCCCTATATCAATCCAGCATATGCACAAAGACTCTAACCCAAAAAAGGAATGTGATGGTACCTTTTTTTCTAAAATGAGATGCAAGAAAAACTCACAAAGATATTTGTCTTACCACTTACCTAACACAAGATTTGAAAGATTGTTTTGTGTTGGTGTGGAGAGAATGTTATAGTTGTAAACAAAAGCATGTAGCATAGGGGGTTTGTTGTATGGATCACAACTTCATCTCCCTCTTGGCGGCTACTAATCCCTACATGGAGGGGGTTTTATCATGCTTCAACTCAACCCAATAATAGTGTTTCAACCTCAAGCAAAAGGAGGAGATATAGGTAGTTTATCTAGCATGGGAGGGCACGAGTGAGGGAAGTGGTTGGTAATGGAAATAGACACAGGAAACATCATAAGAATGTTTTTTGAAAGTACATACAACCATCAAATCAAGTCAATAACTCGGGTCTATTTATACTCATTTTCTTTCCAACGCAATTTCATCATTATTATCCACTTTTAAGTTTTTTTTATCTTGTTTTGATGAAGTGATGGATTTGGTACATTCGTCTCAGATTTGAGCTTCGGTTTATGATGCATGAACATCTAGGGTCACAAACAATCTTTGCATCGCCCAAAAATATTTATAGTTATTCAATAAGGGCTTGCGTAATGTCATGTCACTAGTAAGCACACTGCATAAAACTTTTGCCTTAGCAATTTCTTTCAGATATTGCGGAAACCCGTCCAAGCCATGCAACATTACGCATATCGTGCAAGATTTCTTATGCCACACATAATAGATTTATCCATGCAAAGCTTTATTATGTCGCGCACAACTGCCTAATGATGCACAAGACTTTTGTGTAACATTCCATTCACGCAGAACACTATTCTTTGCACTGAAGTCGTGACATAAGTATTGATACAGGAAATATGGTTTCTAGAACTTGAAAAAGGTGATAGAATACCCATTGTTGGCACTTTCGAATTTCAACAAAATGTTTAAGGTCTATTGTGATTTGAATGGCTCGGCCTTTAGAGTTGTGATGAGTCAAGAAGGTAAGCCTAGACCGAACTTCAACAAACGGAATGGTGCAAAGACTATGTATTCAGTTTATAATCAGAAGTTGTATGCCATGGTGCAAGTCCTGAAGAAGTGGAGGTATCATGTGTTTCTGAAATATTTTGTGTTGTAGATAGACCACAAAGCACTGCAATTCATAAACAGACAGAGTAAGTTGAATGAAAGACATAAGAAATGATTTGAATTCAATTAAAATTACTTTTTTTTCTTAAAATGTAAGAGTAGAAAATATAAGATTTGAGTAAAATGTCTTATTGATTGAGATGATGTGGAAATCAAGGGATTTTATTCTCTGGAGCTTTGTGTAAAATATGAAAATTTGAGGCATGAAAAGCATGTGTAGAACCAGTGAGTATGGATAGGATATTGGTTAGACTATTTCTCGCAAGAAGGTTTTTTTGTTTAAAGGAACACAATTGTGCCTACCCTAAAGGTCTATGTCAGATAATTTGATCAAGAAAAAGCATAGTAGAAGACTAGCCAGTTATTTTGGTATTGACAAAACCATGGCGTATCTAAGTGAACGCTACTTTTGGCCAAGGATGAGCATTGATGTGTGTATGTACAAGGATTTAGGATCTGTCAATTGGCAAAAGGAATAAGTCAAAATGCATGGTTGTATCAATTACTGCCAATCCAAGAGTGGTCACGAGAACATTTTTATTATTGATTTTGTTTTAGGTCTGCCTAGAACACAGAAGGATTGTGATTATATCTTTGTTGTGGTAGATAGATTTTCTAAAATGGCTCAATTTATTGCATGTAAAAAGACTTATGATGCTAAACACATCACATATATATTTCTCTAGGAGATTGCCAAGTTACATGATTATCGTGCAACATTGTTTCTAATAGAGATAATATAGTTGGACAATTCTAGAGAACACTATAGTGAAAATAAACACCAGGTTGCAATTTAGTTGTGTATCATCCTCAAACGGATGGTCAAACAAAGGTGGTAATCAAGAATCTTGTTAACTATTGAGGTATTTAGTTGGATAAAAGTGGTGATTGTGAGATTCAGTCTTGGCACAAGTTGAATTTGCATACAATAATTCAATTAACATAAGCATTTGAAGAACCTCGTCTCATATTATGTATGGACATAGTCCAAGAGGTGGTACAGAGTTTTGCAACATCATAGATGAAAGAGGGAAAATCATAGAAGAAGAGGAGGAATTTTTTGAATACAACGTGCACTAACTCGTCTATAAAAAGTTGGAGAAGAGTAATGTACAGTATAAGCAACACACAAATGTGAAGAGGAGAGAACAAGAATTTTGAATTGGAGACATGGTCTTGGTGCACCAAAGGAAGGAGAGGCTCCCTAAGGAACATATGATAAATTGAACTGGAAAAAAAGACCGCGTAATGTTCTAAGTAAGTTTGCATCTAATTTATACAAGATAGAGTTGCCTGAGGGGATAGACATTTCTCCCTTCTTCAATATTTTTGATTTATACCATATCATGAGGTGCAAACAAGTCAGGAGAACGATAACACGGATTTTGAAGAGATAGATTGGATGCAAATGATACCAAAGAAAGTGCGCAAGGATATAAGGAAGGTAATTGATCCCAAAGTCGGAAAGAGGATGTGTAGGAAGGAATAGAAAGAATATATGGTCAAAAAGGTCAAGATGTGGAAGATTGGACATGGGTCAACGCATCATAAGTTGTTAAACATGGAAATTTTATAAGGGAACTTATGAAACATACATGAGTAGGAGCTCACAATCCATTTCTCTTGGATTGTATGGTGCGGGATCATTCGGATTGACAAGCAATCTTGCATCGCCCAAAAACACTTGGTGTAGCAAGTGTGCATGAAACCTTTAATATAATAATAAAGTGCTTGTCTTGGTGAAAATTTGTGCAAAGGTTTGGGAAGCTTTGCCCGCTCTACACGATGAAACTTAAAAGTCTTTCACAACGAAGTGATGAAGGTCATGCACAAGCATGTTTTGGGAGAATCCTTGTGCATTCCAAGCAAACAAGTTTGTATTTGTGCACAACTAAAGGTCTTGCCTAACACTTCACATCATGCAATGACCCACATAATCACTTGGTGGAAGATTCCTATGCACAAAATATTATGTTTATGCACTCTTGAAAGGTGAATAGCCGACACATGACACATGCCAATCATATTAGTGGTTCATAATGGTGTTATATTTCAACGGACAAGGAATATGTAACGACCCTAATAGTTGATAAAGACAGTTGATTTGTAAGGAGGTGAGTTGTTGACAAGGGGCATCAAACCGTTTCAACTTCTGTAAATGATACATGTGCCTATCAATATATGGATCGAATCATTGAAGAGGCTGAAAGCCATCTATGCTTATACAAAACCAAGTCTGAAAGAAGAGACTACAAGTAGCTGTGACATACAAAAAGAGGAGGAACCCAATGTTGGTTCACATAGATATTTGTGAACCTGCACGTTAGTTGGGATTGTTTTGTTTGAGACATCTCATATGGGATTATTGTAGCTTTTGAGATTTCAAGATTGCCATGGTGTGTGCTAACTATGATTCATGTTTTATTTTGTGCATGGAATTTTTCTTGTGTGTGTTCATTGTTATTTGCTTAAATACTTTGGTTGCATAATTTAAAGCAATCCTCCAGTGGACTCTCTAACTATAACTACAACACATGTTGAAGGGAATAGTCCTCGAGAAGATTTTTTATCTTCATTTTCCACCTTTCTTTAAATAAAATATGCTTTATTAAATTTTTCAAAATATACATATGTTAACATTGGAAAATCTTCTTTTCCCGCCATTCTTTATATAAAATGTGCTTTATTAAATTTTTCAAAATGTACATATATTAACATTGGATTATTTTTCTTACATTGCACTTCTTATATTTTGAAGACAAAAGAATCCCAAATTTTTATATACAATTGACAAATTTTATTTGTTCAACTTTTTAAAAAGAATACTCTCAATGGACCAAAAGAATCTAATCTTGTGTTTAAATTGTAAAATAGTACAATCATTTAAAAGGAAGAAGCAACCTCATACTAGCCATACAAAAGGGCAATAAATTAAATACAAAATGATCCAAAAGAAGGGTCATGAAATATTAGGATCTTGGAAATTCCTAGCAAAAGAAGTGTTAGGCACATTGAAAATATTTAGTTTAGACATTTTTCTACTATGAAAAACAAATTTTGCAACTTAGTGTATGGGCTTTTAATTAAGAATATTTAAAACAAACATATTTTGAAATAGTTGATTTTGAGGGAGTGACACATAAAGAAACCATTAAATGGTAGGCTTAACGTTGAAAATTAGAGATGTTATTGAAGACTTCTTTTCACAATCATAAATGTTATTTGTTCCAATGAGACATTTGAAGAAGTAATGAGGAAACTCACATTGAAATCTTTATAATGATATATGTGTGTGTGTGTGTGTGTGTGTGTGTGTGTGTGAGAGAGAGAGAGAGAGAGAGAGAGCCTGAGCTAGGCATATAAGCATGAATAGTAAAAGGCCTCACCATGGCATGTAGTTGAGGCTTAACAAGTGTAGAAAGGACTCATCTAGTTTTGGGTTTCAAATTATTTCTAGGATCAAGAGTGCTAAAAGGGGTTGGTTATGACCATTAGTTCTTTTATTTGGATATCAGAGCAAGCTCTATGCTACAAACGTAAATTTTTTAATGAATTAAATGATTGCCACAAGCCTCATTTGAAGGTGTATATTTATGGCATCAAAATAAAACTAATAGATCTAAGGTGTTCAAACTATTATAGATATTTAAAATGTGAAAATTAAAGAATAAAAATCATAACACAAGTGTTTCATAGCCTATTTAAACAAAGGGAGCAAGAAAACAAAATGACCAATATTTAAGAATAAATTCTATCGTGGAGTTTAATAGGAAGGATCAATGGAGGAAGAAATGAAACTTTTTAAAACTCTTTATTTAAAAATTACAAATTAAAAATACATGGCTAAATGAACATATAAGAACAATCATTCTCCACAAATCAATGGTGACTTGTGGGACTATCAAATACTGAGCGAGAGATGAAAATTCACTCCAATCAAGGGAAAAATAATTTTCCTTTCAAAAATGTGTTATCCTTCCCACTTCGCTCTTCCTTGTGTGATTTATACCTAAATAATGTTTTTGTTTATGTTATCTTGGAAAATGAGGCTATAACTACTTTCTTTGTTATCAAGGGAGGTGAATTCCATATATTTGTTTGTAAAGGAAAGAATATTTTTGAAAGGCATAAATCTTGGATGGAGTTATTCTAGGTTATGAGCTGATCCACCAAAGCAACAAATGTCAAACAGTTCGGAGATATCCAAAGCCTGTGATAGAGTCAATTGAGATTGCAATGTTTTCAAATTGTTATGTTAAAAAATGAATGCAAATTAATTAAGTAATAAATACAACCCAAATTTTCTATTTCAACAAATATCTTCTTTACTATTTCTTTCCTTAAATTTGTGGAGATTTCGGTAAAGGCTGTCAAAGTATCACTATCTATTCCTACTAATAGATGACGCTTATTAATCAATCACAAAACTATTATTAACCAGAACAAAATACATATAAGCCTTCTTTAAACGAATCCATTGCCATCAAATTTTTGGACAACGGTCATCCCCTGGATAAAGCTTTTAATATCAGAGACTTACTCGAGATTTTCAATTGTCATATTGGAACGTCCCCTTCTTAGGTAAGAGCTTTAAAAACTTCGGTATGCTTTAATTGATAAATTTAGAAATAGAATGACATAGTGGAAAGCTAAATAGCTAGTTTACATCATTCGTTGTCTTTTAAATTTAGTCTAATCTAATCACTTTTTATTCAAAATATTCTAGTAGTTAGCTTATAAAAGAATTTGCCTCATTGAAAACATTGTAAAATCAAAGTTTAAAGAATTGCAAGTCCCTGAATCAAACCAAGTGCCAAACTACTTTGTACCATTGAATAAAATTCAGAGTTGAATCGAGTTTTAAGAGAAATAACTGGTACAGATGTCTTAAATGTATCTATATGAATTATGCCAAAGATACATTAATTTGAAGTTTCTTATCTAAAAAAATTCTAATGCTACCCCAAGTTGGATGTTGCCTCTTAAGTACAATTTGGAATTGCTTCTACGACTCTAAAACCCTCATAACACACTGATTATTAACTCTAATATATTCTCTTCTATGATTCCACATATTGTTGACAAATAGCATCAATGTAGATGCATTATTTTGTTGGGCCCAAAAAATATTATAGAGAAAAAATAGCGCCCAAACTCTAGTGTATGGTCAAGATATTACTATTTTCTGAATGACTCGAAGCAAAAAGAAAAAGCTTGCAAGTGAAATACAAATGATCATCAAATTTAAGGTTGAAATTGCCAAATGACAGTCAAATGATCCTTAAATTTAATGTCAAAAATTTAAAAAGTTCGCAGCCACATCATCATATCCTTCCACTTCGTGTTGCCATTGTTAAATGCCTCTTGGCATAGTAAGAACCTACAAGCTGATTAAGTTTCATTTCCTCTAATAAGTTATTTTCAGATTTATCAATATAAAACTTTTTCTAATCTCAAAACACTCTCAGTCCAAAGGGGTGGTAAACATATAGACTTCTGCAAGGATATTCAGCTTTCTACATCTCCAACATTTGTATGAGATACAGGGCCATCTTGCTCCTCAGTTTGGTTGGAGTCCATTATTATTGGTTAAATCTTGCATGTTTAGACAAAAATTGAACTTCGGATTTATATCCTTTCAACACAAATTGAACTTGGTTATAACTTTTTTACACAAATTGAATATATAGAAACAGCCTAGCTGTACTTCATCTCCATGTAGCATGACGTACATATATATGGGATCTAAGGCATGTAATGACGTGCATAGTCTATCATTATAATCTATAACGAGAAGTCAAAGGACAGGAAATACGCTACAAAGCAAAAACACTGACAGTTTTTATGTATTGATATTTACAACAACAATTAAAAGATCACAACACTAACAAAAGGCACTTACATTTGACATCTATATCTGTGTTTTTAAGAAATTGATTCTTCAATATAAAACAAACGTATGAGTACACTTTAATACATGGTTTCCATAATACCCAAGGTCTTGTATGATAAGTATTCCTTTTCCATCTCTCTTGCCAATTGGTTTGCACTTCGATGCGCGGTAATCTGCTCTCACCACTCCTCATCTCAATAAAGAACGAATGTTTAAAATCACTGAAATAGCTCACAAACTCTCCTCCAGGAATATATACCAATCTTCAGAGTCGGGAAAGCTTGGTAACCCAGGTATTACACAGAATTGTAGGAGGAACCACCCAACCACTTAATGATGAAAGTCGAAGACTCTCGGCTCTGAGTATACCCGGAAAGAGGATTTTCACAACACTATCAAGCATCAGCTTCATAGAGCAAAAGGAAAAACAGACAAGTGCAGATAATGTCCTTGAACAAAATATGGAGTCAGTGAGCATGAAATGCTTCGATTTCCAGGCTTCAGTGTTGTATTCATCCAGCATTGTAGTAAGCTACAGCTTGATGAATACAACCGATGGGCTTTAGTTGTGATCTGGAAATAATCTGAAGTGATTGAATATTGAATGACCTTCAATTTTTTTATTCTATTACAATCCTGGGACTTTAGTGTCATGTGCATTACCTTCTATTTATCAATGTAAGTTTACTTATTATAAATATGAGCCAACTCAAAAATCAGGCTGAATATTCTGAGAGTGTAACTACAAATCAATTCAATCCCCAAATATCACATTTAGCTGTGCAATGTCCAAGTTCAGTATTCCATGTCAAGCTACGTGGTTTAAATTGCTTTTCACAAACTCTTAAGCTATAGTATGCTTTCATGGTAAAGAAACTTGTACAGCAATCAAATACACTTGCACAAAAAACAAATAGTATTGTGATGCTGTGTATCAGAAAATATTCTGTTCATGTAGATCTACAGAAGATTACATTCATACTGACAATATACACAGGTCCTTTGCTTTCAAAGTAAGTAACAATTGGTTTTGGATAATTTATAAATGAAATCTTACTATTTAGGTGCTGATGCTGAAGCAGTAATTACCCTAAACCCACCATAATTGCATGTTCAGAACTATCTTGTCCTTCCAACTATTGTCAATCATATTCAGAGTTTTTCACTCAAAGGAAGCTGTTCTTAAATATAATTTTCTGCAGTTTGCGAGTAGTAAGTACGCCGCCTCAGTTGTGATTCTGATTCTGGCTGCTGTAAGAAGATCCTAGTGGGATCATTTGGATCCACATAACTGCAAGAAGAAAGAATTTTCACGAGTCAGAACAAACCCAGATGAACGTGTTCCATTCAAAACTGATGATGTGGAGATTATGTCTCCCTTGGGACCAAAAAGTGCATAGACAAGATCTTTATATAGATAGGCGTAAAGTAGCAGAAATTTTCATTTAATTCAATAAATTGAAGGAATTTCACTTATTACAGACTCAAATATGTCATTTTAATTTTTCCCAAATTTTAGCATGCCTCAATCACTGAAAGCAGTAGCATCACAGTAACTTTCAAAAATATTAAAAATAACTCATCACTAGCCATCATTCAGAAGCATGTTTTAGCAAATCAAAGTAATTATTGGTTGGGACCATTAATCCGGCTGGAGGTGTCCGAGAATGTGCTGGGCAAGATTTCATTCTTAGGTTTGATAAACAAACAATCAAATAGGCCAAGGTGGAAATCATGAACTTGTTTTCCAAAATGGTACACGTTTAAAATAAAAATAGCATCAAGCAAATAGGAATAGAACTTGTGAAGAAGAATATGAAAATATCTTCACCGTCAATACACATAAGACCTTCCTACTGGCACTTGCTGCTATAGATTAATATTATTTCTTGTTTTTATTTACCTTCATGGCAGCCTTGAGTTGGCCCGTCAACCTTCTCACAGGGATCCCAGACATGAAAGCAGAAAAGCAGAAAATATTGCAATGCAGTTTTCTATATCTACAAAATTGTAAGTTCACACACAATTTTCCACTTTTTAAATAGGTCAATGGCATTTTGCTGTTACTACGATATGGAATAAGACTAATAACACTAGAATTAGAAGAGACAATTTATTCAATTTGACACAGTGTAGGTTAAATATCGTTTCATCTACAGTCATACAATCAGAGATGCTTGCAACACCATTCTTGAACGAATGCTTTCAGTCAGTTAGTATAAGGCAAACTCCAAACACTCAAAAGCAAGAACCTTCAATGACACATCTAATATTTGGAGAATATCTATAAAGTCCTTTTTTTGATAGCAGGTGAATCAGTTACATCTCCTTCATTATATCGCTACAGTCAGGAGTTCTATACAATTTCAACATGCTATAGTACTACGTTGCCAGGATACGGGTACGAGTATCGTATCGGTACGGGTACGATACGTGGATACGTCAATTTTAAAAAAACCTTGGGTGCGATACATCTTGGATACGTCCATACATATATATTAAAAAATCAATTATATATATATATATAGACATCTACTCATTTTACTCATTTTTTAGTCCATAAATAACTGAAATAGTAATACGAAACTTGAATCAATGTTCAAAACATTCAATATACTTAAGACTAAGCATTTTTATTGATCATGTGGCTGCCATACGTATCCTGGGCGTATCAGTATTTGTATCCGTACGTATCCATATCAGATACTTATCAGACAGTAAATGTGGGGCATCAGGGCATATCCTGGCAACATAGCTAAAGTATTGAAATTCAAATCTCAGCATTCTCCTATCACCAAAGACTAGTAATCCGCCCCCAAGTGATATCACATCACCAAAAGCTGAAACAGTAACTTCCATCAATTCAAATAGATGCTTAAAGACTTAAGCAGACAAACGATGGACTTGGTAGTTTGTTGCTGCAAATGGATGACTAGATGGGTTCTATCTCTAACAGAAAATGCTTACAGAGAGCAGTCAATTGTTCCTATGTTTTCAACAATTATGTCACAGTAGTGCATACTTCACTCTTAGCTCCACTTATGATTGTTGAACCTTTTTTCATCCACTCCTGATTGTTTGACTAAAATTTGATAAACGCAAAAAACTAACAGGTTAACCTCCAAAACACTGCCATCCCCTTACTAATATTGCTCATGATAATGCAAGTTGTGCTGATAAGATAATTAGGCTTAAATTTTATTATGTCTAATGGAATCTGCATAGACCATTTTACACACAGATTTGTTAAAAACCAGGTCCTTCGACAATAATTTTTCCAATTGCCAAAAAAGTGGTAAAGCATTAAACAATGTTTTATACAAAACATGTCCAACGTGTCTACATTCACCGAAATTTATGATAAAATTAATATTAAAATGCATGTGAGATGTACTTACGCGCATCTCATCATCTCATCAACCGGAGGTTGTCCAACTTGTAGAGGATCGGCTCTAGGTGTTGCATCTGCAGCAGAAACTGACATTTGGTGGTACTGCCTGACAGAGCGGATCAGATTGAAAAACAATGGGATGAAAGTCCCACAGCCACCTTCCTTAAAAATAATCTTGAAAGAATGAGTAGAGAAGAGTGCTCTATTTGCATCCTCAGGAACTACCTGCATAGATTATGCAATCAGAGATTAAAACAGAATTGATTTAAATCCTTTTGCAGCCTGTGTTCTGTTTGTGTAATTCAATTGAATTTTATTTTGGTGAAAACAAAAAAGCATTATCATAAAGTTGATTTGTAGTAATGCAAAATTTGGGAACGGAAATTAAAAACTACAGGATAGAAATGGAATAATTACAATGACTATATGAGCATGTAGATTCATGTTCTTGTAGGATTTAACTCATTAAATTTATTTTAGAAGACATTGTGTACATGAAAGGGACACAAATCAACTTCCTGTTCCCAACCTCACATTTCCATTAAATTTGATCCTAATTTTCAAATGCACAAATCAAAAAGTTTTACTTAAGCAAAGCTTTCTAAAATGACACACTACATTCTTCCTAAACTAGAAATGGACCAAGATTTGATGTGCTGTATATTACTACATCCATCCCCCAGCCACTGGATGGTTTCCGCAGACCCCTACAAGTCTAAATCTTTAAACCATCTTATTCCAACATACTGAATGCCGGACCTTTTGATTAGTACGTAATCTCATACCAGAGATGCAATAAAACTAGAAGCAAAGAGCACAAATGCAAGAGACACCAAAGTAATAGGTAGAAGGTACTTAGTGATGTCATCAAAGCATGCAGTACAGTAGGACATCATGGAATTAACAAGAGTAGGACATTCATACGTATACCAATTGCGGAGAATAAGTTTACCTTTAGTCCTACCAAAAATAATTTCCTATGTACCAACTCAAACACAAAATCAATCACATGATTTTACTACTAATGATTGCTACCCACCAGACTTGTATGAGTATCCAGATAAACATTCTGCAAAAAGCATCTTCAACAAAGATGTCCATCCAATTAAATATTCTAGTGTAGCTGCAGTTATAGCTGTTCTTTGATCAGAGTTCAAACCTGATGAACCTAGCAAAGTCGAATTCTTGTCATATTCACTAACAGACCCATACCAGAGTTGCAGTCCCTACGCAAACCACATCTCGCTATACAGTGAAAATGTTGTCACACTTCCTTCAGCCAAACATTCCCAACTCCAATGACTCAAATCTCACTTTCATTTATTATAATCCTTTTTCAGATGCACAATAGTAACACCTCCTTTCCTTTTCAACCTTCTATTTACCATTCCTCTTCCTCTTTCTCAATACAAAAAATACTTTCACCTTACATTCTTCAATTTACCCATGAATTTGTTCTTCATGTAGGAGCGACCCTATAAACATTCCAAACATCATGGCTTGTTCTTATGAATTTTCATTCACTTCCATCTTGAATGCTTTAAATTACATTGGAAGAACCTTTTATATAATTAACACTGTCTCTGTATCGTCAACATTTTCACCAATAGTTATTAGTTGATCCAATATTTTCTTGAACTTGTTAGCTGATTATACTATGAATTATGAAGCGCTATATATCTTTGTGTTGATTAGCTGATTTATCTCATAAGATATATGGAGAGGGTGGGGGGAGAAGGCACGCCACCCCTAGATATATTGAGGCAGAGGTGCGTGCTACCTTGTAGTGTGTGGGTAGGCCAAGAGAACATATCTAGCGGCCTGTGTGCTAACTGGGCCTCCCCTCCTGACTGGAGATGAAGCAAGCGAGATCCCTCTCCCCTAGGTTATCTGACCAGAAATATTGAAATAAGAACGAATTGGTCTCTAGTAGACTATGAATTATAAACCAATTTATGGGGGAGATTAGCATTTGTGCCGTGTATTTCCTACTACTAATCTGGGACATCTCCACTTTAAAAATGATGCGAAAAGTGCCGAAAACAATTGATAAGAGGGCCAGGATCTCCTCTGAAATACAAGATGTTCTTACATGATCTTGCTGAGTTTGCTGTCACATATGTCAACTTTTTCAGCAATAGCTGCTAGCTGATCCCATATTTCCTTTTAACTTGTTAAAAGACTGAAGACTAATTTCACTCTTCTTTGTGTCAATTAGCTGTTGCTTGGATACATGACTTTTGCTGAGTTTGTTGTTCATACATTGTCTTCATCTTTGCTGATACCATACCTTTCTAGCATTGTCTACATTCACTGCATGTCGAATAATATCAAAGAATGTTGATATTCATCAAAGCCTACAGATTTTCTTTTACATCCTCCTATAACAATTTTATTTTCCCCTGGTCCCGAAGCTCTCAGTATAGCAATGTCAGCTTCTTGTGCTTGTAGAAGGCTCGCATATGTGTGACTTACATGCAAGAACACAACTTGACAATATAGAACTAAAGCCAAATCTACAATGTACATGGTAGAAAACCAATATCAACCTAGAACTATGGAGTTCAAAACCAAGATAAAAAATTCTTTGCTTTAGGCATATACTGTGTGTATTGGATCGTCAACATCATTATTGTTCTGTCAAAGTTGTTCTGCTTCCTATCACACTTTCCTTGTTTATAGTCATTCATTAATGTTTCTCTACTGAGGGATCCATTCTCGCTAGGTATTTCAGCATACTAGCTTCCTCTATTCACACTCTAATTGCCCATCATTCTACATAAAAGGTGAGCATCCACAACAATGTACAATAGACACCCATGTCAAAATATTCTCAATCATCCCACCCAACTATGTTCAAATTTATAATTGTTGGTCATGATGCATGCTCACCAAACTGGGGAAACTCACTGGTGAGACACGATACAGATAATCCCTTCACTTCAGCCAGATGGAGCAATTGCTTTAAAAAAATAACCCAGATGCAGTTTCCCATATCAGACTGTGGAGAAGCCTAAGACCCTAAACACTAAAGCAAAACCTAATCAAACTGACCAGTCAGTGTCTATACATGGGATTGCATAACAAATGGATATTGGGTATTCACTCCTAAATCCTTCATTACATTCCAATACTCAATGACACACAGAACAACAATAAAATCTAAACTACACAGATCTGGAATAAAATATATGCAAAGCAATCAAGAAAATAATAGAATTTCAAATACATATCAACCCACAATCAACTCTTAAATTACTCTCGGATCTGTCCTGACCTTCAAAACACAATACATACAAAAGTTACAGAAAACTTAGTTCAAATATGACAATGTGACAAGCAGTGTTAGCAAAAATTAAACTATCACAGTAATCCCAATCTTTGACTGATGCCTTTATTCCCATTGGTTAACGGTGTCCTTCCACTGTGACAAATTTAATCGTATTAAAGAAGAATTAAGACATGAATGGAGTGCAGGTTGAAGTGAGTTGCAGAGTATAAACCCACATGTAAATGAGTGGAGTGGAGAGGAGAGATGAATACTATGAATCTTGGCATGTAAAACTTGGCATCATACAGATTATTTGTTTACAGAAAAAAACATTGGAAAGCAGAGCAAATTACATGCCTTTACAAAGGATAAAGCAAAAATACTTTGTTGATTTGTATTAAACAAAAGCAGGCAATACTGCACAACTCAAAATAATATTAAGATAATGGCAGTTTAGCTTCTTTAACTCAAAACAGACCCAATTTCTACTATTACAGTAAAACTTCAAATGAAACGGATCTGAGCCACATGCTTCATGAATTCATTTGCCTAAAAACATACCAGTGTCCTAGAAACATTCTATCCAAGAATAATAATGCACATTGTCTTCCTCGAGGACTTCAAACTGGGGAAATGTTCAGGGGATTTCCTTAAAGAAAAAATGTTTGAGCAGAGAGAAACAAAAGGCACAGGAAAGCAAAAATTGGGAAAAACACTAGCAGGAGATGATACCTTTGAGAAGCTTTAGCAGGAGGCCAAGAAGGAGAAAAGGATCTGGCGATCATTTTTCTCTTCACTTTTAGTTTTATCACTGTCCTGATCACAGGAAATCATTGTCAGAAAATTTCTGGGTTGCTGGTACAGTTTTCTTGCAGTCAGATCCTCCTCAACTGTTTTAGAGTGACCTATAGGTTATACCTCCTCTAGTGATATTAACCAAAAAAAAACTCTCACATAACAACAGAAATGTTGTAGATGGAGTGGGTATCTCTATTGATAAACTCTTCCAGTTAACATATGGTTATCTCATAAAAAAAATAAAGTGGTCTCCAAGGTTATGTTCAGATATTGTTTTGCTGGTTTCTACTTATGGTCTGCTCATTGCAGTAATATTTCTTTCATCTACAGGTGAATAGGCGTGTGCAACACATTATTCTTATTCGTTATTTTTGGAAAAAAAGGAAAGAAAAGGTCCTTCTAAGCTCCATAATGATGACTTGCTTCCTGCACATGTAGCTGTGCTTAAGACTAAAGGTGTCATTCAGCATAAATATGCCCATACCTGACTGACTCTACGATGATAACATAAGCCTTGCACTGTCTGGCCCACTTGGGTGCACGGTTGAGGTGAGGTGATTTCACCTTTCCATTTTAAACCAAACTAAAAGTTGAGATGAATAAGATGCAAAGTATTCACACTATTTTTTCAGTTTGTTTTATATGACCAGTGGACTTTCATCCAGTGCATTGTTCATGGCATTTGACAAGTATTACTTTTTCAGATTTCTACTCCATCCATTATTTTCCAACTTTGATGAATGATGCAACAATTATCTTCATGCATGCAGAATCATTCTAGTTAGTGGTCCCCACTTCCATACCTGTTTGATGTGACATCTCCATCACATATGGTTGGCCAACTGTCTCTCTCGAATCACCACTTTAATTTATTATCCCTGCCAATTTCACTTTGAAATTTTTTCTAATTTTCAGTTACTAGCCCTTCAAGTGCTCACAAACTTGAGCCATTTCTCTTCGGAATATATGAGGATCATGCAAATTCTTTCATCAAATCAACCCAGGATGGATGATTTAAATTTTGGCCAATTGTATTTTAAATAAATCCAAACATTCAAAATCTTGAACAGTGATATTCTTTTTAAATTTTCTATTTTAGACTGTTACTGATCCAGCCATCAAACCCCAGGATTTTACTTGCTCTCAATGGTCAATGTCATCAATCTAGGGTTTTAAGTTTTTATAGTTAGTTTTTGTTTCTTATTTCTAGAATATTCTTCTTTCTTGTGTACCCAACAATTCAGTTTGGTTGGAATAGATTGTCTGCTAGAATTCCTTCCATTCTGATCTTCTTTCCTTCCTCATTCTTCTCTTCTTACATTGTCATGCCAATATTTCCGTATCCCCTCTCTAATGCCATATGATTCTCAGCAAAATGAAAAAACAACGAGTAAAGTTGTAAACTTGTAGAAGCTACTAGCCAATATAAATCATAAACATCCTAAATGTAGAAAAGTCTATTCATGCCATTTACACACTATTTGAAAACCACATGTTTCCCAAATTGAAGAAAGGAGTTGTCATCGTAGATTTAAAACTCACTGAGAAATCACCAAAATCACAAATTATTCTAGCTTGGCAAGTTACTGGCAGGCAATTTCTGGCAAGTACTTCCCATATTTTTCTCAAAAAACTTGTGAGTACTCATGTCCGTGCAGAAACTCACCAACCAGCAGATTTTATTTCTTTTCAAAATCTTTTTCTTTCAAATATTTTTTTTATGTTTTATTTTTTTATTGATTAGACATGGAATTGAAGGATTTTTCACGAAGCATCAATGAAATGATCATCATCGGATTTGAAGGATTTTTCAGGCATCATGATATTATGATGTGCATCGTACTATTTTTTTGTTGCCCAAATCTAATAGAAAACAGACTTGTACATTCTCCAAATTCATTTTTCACTAGTTTACAAGTTATTTAAGTGTATTTTATGAAATTATATATTTATTTTATTTTCCGATTACTAGCCTAAAGCAAAATTTTGGGCTGCCGAGTTCTTGCCATGGCCAATATTCAGTTTGTGGGATTGTCATGACTCAAGGTGGTTGAGAAAACTTGAAACTACCACAAAAAGTAAAAAGTAACCAATAAGCTGATGCTGCAAAATAAAGAAATCCAACCCCACAAATACAAGACATCACGCTCAACAGTTTGTGCTGAGCTTAATATGCAGAAACTGAATACACTTCACTAAAAATGGATAAAGCATTTATTTCCTTTTAATACCTAATAGTAAGATGGAAGGATAAATTTGGAAAGAAAATGAATAACACAGCAATGAGCCACCACCTACCGGGTCCACTTTTCCTGAGATATTGTTGCAGAAGAATATTGGCTGATTAAATTTCTCATCATGGATGTAAAGCTGTAGACAAAAGAACACAGATTCAATCAGAAATTAATCACGATGGAAATTGTATCATAGTTTTTGTTTGCTAATCGCATTAACCACGCTCTTTACAAACCAATGGAAAATAAGAATAAAGGAACTTTGTGTCATGAATGATGCTAGTTTTAGAAGAAAATATATAAAAGTGCATGTAAAGGAAGATAAGCTAGTTTCAAATTCTTGACAATACACATGTTATAGATATAACCATTCACTGAAATTGCAAGCAATCAATCATGCTAGACATTACCGTTTGATACATACACCCGGTATAAATTGGAAGCAGTGCACATGATAAAATAAATGAATTTAGAATCTCCTACTAGGAAGCGCGTTAAGAAGAAAGCAAAATATAAAATAAGAAATAAAATCTACAGTTATCTTTATCAAAAAAGGTAATTCATTCCAGGCATGCATGGTGTTCTGCCTATCTACAACTATGGCTGTGTCACTACCTCATGGAGTGCTCTAAAATGAAAAATGAAAACTGCCAGTAAATTTATCTGTTAATAAATGCTGTGAAGAGAAAATATTTTCATAAAGTACAAGTATATCTCAAGGCAAATTCATAACAAATAAACACCAGCGCACATAAATATCCAATGATGCTCCGAAAAAAATACACTTGCTGGAACTAGATATGAAAAATGATGAGCAAAGAAGAGAATACATAACTATTAATATATAAAAACAAACTTCAGAAAACAAGCATGTTAATACAATACAAGGATTCACCATTGAATTTATAACAGTACCAGGGGTAGGTCAAACGCCACAAAGGCCCCAACAGGTTTATTTGCAACAAATACCATCCGGACAGTTGACAAATATATTGTCCCTTTTGTATAAACTTTACCTCCAGGAGCCCTGTTCAGAAACATTGACAAAGAAGTTCAGTAAACTCGATCCCAATTGCTTCAATTGAAGTCAATTTTTTTTCTCAGTGATTCAATTAATAACTAGGAACAAATATAATTCAAGACATGACCAAACCTATGCCTTTATAGAGGACTTTTGAAACATAAAAATGAACATCAAGCAGAGCAATAGGATCAAATTCATTATTACTTTTTACTGAGCCATAGAATCATATGAGTAGAAGTAACATAGTCCCATAGTTACCCAGGTCTCAGGGACGGGTGGTGGGGGGCAAGGAGATGGAGGGATGGGGTTTCTAGGACAGCAAAACATCTCCCAGATTTTGGGGACAGCTATTAAAATAATCTATGTTACCAAGGTTCGTCCCCCACCCTCCCGTACCCCCTGGATATGTACTCAGTACGGATGCATCCCAGGTACAGTACTGATACATCTATGTACGTACCGGATACATCCCAATTATGTTTTGATGTACCTAGATGTACCCGGGACGTACCTAGATGTACCCAGAACGTACCCGCAAGATTGGGCAGTGGAGGGACTCTAAAAAAGTTTTTTTAATTTTATTTTAACTCAAACTAACTTCAATTTTATTGAGGACTAGACTAGGAGGGCATGGCAACCACAAGGAAACCTGGAGATTGCTTACAATCCCTCTAGTTTATCAAAGAGAAAATATTCAAAGGATATCAAGAATGTTTCAGGTAATTATTTGGGATCATCACAATTGACCAAGGAAAGAAGCTATTCATAGAAATTTGGACATATATCTGAGTCTCTGTACAAGTTATTTGTGAGATCAAATCTCAGGTGATCTTCAATACTAATAGAAAAAATTGGAACCGCAAAATTGCATAGCTTAAAATTTCAAAGAGCATCCTTTCCCAAAAACTACCAAGGCACAGCATTGACTCCTTCCTGCATCCTTAAGGAGGATTAGAAGACGATTTTGGATAATATGAATGCAAGAACCAACCATTGGACTGACATCTTTAGTTATCATTGACAGGTTAGAGTCAATCTCCTTAAATAGGTCCTTTAGGAGCTCCCTATATACATCTTTTATGGCCACCATCACAACACAAAAATTAATCTCAAAGGAAATGGATGAAACACAAAGGAATACAATATTCGTATATCATAGAAAATGTAAAATTTTTAAGTATATTGAATGTTTTGAACATTGATCGTACAATATATTTCAAGTTTTGTATTTCTTATGGACTAAAAAATGAGTGTATATGGGCGTATATATATATATATACATGATATATATATATATATGTATAGTATATATATATACGGTCGTATATATATATGTATTGTATGTATGTTATTTTTTTAATATATATGTACAGACGTATCCAAGACGTATCGATACCCAAGTACCCGTATTTTAAAAATATATATATATATATATATATATATGCCATATATATATATATATTAATGGTATGTATGGTATGCGTATTTTTTTAGGTATAGCTAGTGGGTACAGGGGGGTAGGGCAAGACGCTATCAATACCCATGAGAGTGGTCAATTTTAAAATCGACGCATCCGTGTATCGAACTTCCATATCTGAACCTGTACACTGTACAATGTATCCTGGCAACATAGGTTTATCATTGAAGAGCTACTGCGAGATTCTGCACAAAAGTGAGATTTTCATGTAACTGATCCCCAGAATGTGGAGCCCATTCCCCAGCTCTCCATCGAATGCCTTAGCTAATCCCAAGCTGAAAGCGCTGGCATGGCTAAGCACTAAAGGTGCAGGAAAGATACGACTTGGATTTCACAATTGACAGCCCAATACTCGCAATTGGGTCTCCCATGACACATACTGATGACATGCACTTAAAAGACTCAACTCAGATCTATATGGATACTCCTATGCCAGGGGCCCTCTGAAATTGCCTCAATTAACAAATGGTGTTGTGGGCTGTAATGGCTGCCTAGGGTTTGGATATGTAATGGAGGCAGTGACACAAAAGACTGCTTTTTCTTACACAATCATGATTGTTGGCAGCCTGGATGGTCTATATGTTTTTATAGCCAAAACTATGTTAGTGGTAAATGTACTTTTACGGCAGGTGAACTTTGGTTTAACTTGTTTATGTATATTTTTTGAATATCTGCATACTGGTAAGGACAAGATGCTGTGGTAGATTGACATTTCGATTACCTTCCAAAAATCCTGAAAATGTCTTGATCACTAGAAATGTAAGTACAATAGACTAACTGCATATTGCCAAGACCTGTAAAGCTCACGTCTTATCAAACAGCATCTGAATTTGCTAACCGATGGGAATCTGACTCTTTGTACTTACCCAAATAGTTTAATATAGCTGCGATATATAAGCATACCTTCACCCTTTTAATCCAAAAACTCAACACCATATTGACTTTTGAAATTAACTTGATACCAATGAAGCATCAGTAGAATGCTTCAATCTATGGAAATCCCAAAAATAATCTAAGTAGGCATTTCGTCCTCTAAAGGGAAAATACTAAGGGTTTTCATCCTTAGAATTTTTTATGCAAAAGCTATAAGCTTAAGACACAAATCAGAAATTGTAGAATGATCATCAAATGTCTTCCCCTCAAGTCGACTTCTTCTTATAAAGGAAGAAGAGACCCAAAACAACATTTTTCTCCTCCAATCAACATTCATAATTCTCCCTATGCATTCATTTAATATTTTCCCATATTAAATGTTTTTCCCAACAACATTTCCCTCCTTGTGCAATTCACATTTCTCTAAGGAGAATACATAAATTAATTATATTTTTTATCCTTCCTAAACTTCATTACTCCTCTTTGGCCCAAGTCACCATTATCCTATCCAGGAAGAATAAAATATAATAAATCCCTTTACAGTGATATTTTCCCCTTAAGGCAAATCATATTTACCATAGGGATTATAATTTATTTCTATTAAGCCAAATAAATTAATATAAGTGCTTTAATATCTATATATATAGCACTTTATAGTAATTTATTGTGACTTAAGTCACCCTTATATTTTTCCTTTGGCCATCAGGTTGACAAAATAGGCCAAAGGTTTTCGATTGGGAAGGGGATATTACAGTCCTCCCTTCCCAAAATTGATTGCCCTCAAACAATTCTGAATTTGTTTTGACCAAGTGCCATGCACAATAGACAAAACACGTTGAAGTGATCCGCAAGCCTGGCACCTGTTCCTGTCAAGTGAGCTAAAACTTGCCCCCATATATCATCCACAAAATGCTCATATACATATATTTGGAGCAATGGTTCAACAAACTCCAAAATGAAGACTTCATCTTCTACCATATCATGCATCCCATGATAAAAATAAATTGGAATAGGCAGCAATAAATAGGACACATTATTATGCTCTTCATACCTTTCAATGCCATCAAAATTCTCTGTGTGCTCAAGATAGACATATGTTGAGCTGCCCCCAACATTGTTGCCTAAGTGCCCGTTCAAGGTATCTAAAAGTTGATCAAAAGTTGTTGGTTTGGAAATTGCAGCAGCCTGCAATTCCACACAAGTGTCCATGTGAGGCTCCTCCTCATGTGCTAGCTGCTCCATAGAGTCTTCTTTCGTGGGTGTAGACTTCCTTGCATCATTTGTCTACATCTTTTGTAATGTCCCCTTTTCCAATCGAAGACCTTTAGCCCATTTTGTCAACCCGACGACCAAAGGAAAAATATAAGGGTGACTTAAGTTATAATAAGTTATTATAAAGTGCTATAAAAAAATAAAATAAAATTATTAAAGCACTTATATATTAATTTATTTAGCTTAATAAAAATAAATTGTAATCCCTATGGAAAATACGATTTGCCTTAAGAGGCAAAAGTCATTGTAAAGGGATTTATTATATTTTATTTCTCCTAGAAAGGATAATGGCGACTTGGGCCAAAGGGGAGTAATGAAGCCTAGGGAAAATAAAACACAATTAATTTATGTATTTTCCCTAGAGAAATGCAACTTGCACTAGGAGGGAAATATTGTTGGGAAAAACATTTAATATGGGAAAATATTAAATGTTTGCATAGGAAAAATCATGTGAGCTCATTGGCTAGTTTGAAGGTTGGTTGTTGGCTCTTTTCCTTTATAAGGAAAGTCGACTTGCCTCTTCGATATTCCAAATCTTTCATATGATAATTTCTCTTGCATTTGAGCTTTGAGCTTTTGCATAAATATTCTAAAGGACGAAATCCCTTAGTTTATATCTCTTGTGGACGAAAACCCCGAGAGCTCTCTTGTGGACGAAAACCCCAAGAGTTCTCTTGTGGACGAAAACCCCAAGGGACAGAGAGGAGTTTCCACTCACGAAATTCCATAGAACTTGCAGTGAGTTTTTCAGAAATTTCCAGCGTTGATAATCAGATCTCCAGGTTTATTTCAGCAGTGTTTGTGAGGAGTTTTTGAAGGTATTTTCAGTGGTTTTTGGACAGCAGCTGGATCGATCTATTGTGGGCAGTTTGGCAGCATTTTCCAGAGGTATTTCCTTTAAAAATACTTATCAAATATTCTCCATAATATTGTAAACCAAATCGTTGTATTTTCATCATTTTCTGAAGTATATTCTGAGGGTTTTCAGGCAGAATATTAATCAGATTTCAGATTTGATTTCTGGGTTGTTTTGGCTGCAATAAATTCAGTTTTTTGCATGATTCAGTTGCTAAATATTTGGGTAATCATTTGGAAACAAAAATATAATTTTGGGGTGTTATTTGCATTGAGATCTATCTAAAACCCTAGTCGCATTTTCCCAAATAAATTCAGATCTGCATTAAGGTTATTGCCATAATTATCATCGATCAGTATTTGGTGTTGTTTATTGACCTAAAATTGTTGGAGAATAAGGGAGACCCATTTGGGGATCTTTCATCTTTTCCTTGAACTCTTGCAGGTGTTGTCTTGCTTGAGCGGCTATCAATTTAGCAGCTCTAGCTCTGTTAATCAATCGAGGGGTCCCTATCGGGCATCTGCCTACTATCTACAATCGGGGGGCCCCTATCAGGCATCGCTCACACCTTTTCAGAGTTACTATTACATCTTCTTTGCTTGCATATATGGATTTCCTCTCCTCCTTTGGAACTCAAATAAATTTCTTATCTTGGCATCCAACAAGTAACATTTCTTCCTTATTAACGCAATTAATGGAAACCATACCTTGCTCTCTAGAAACTTCTTCTTCTTTTGGCTACAGGTCTGATTTCTCTCCATGTGTTGATGATGTGACTATCACATTAGAAGATGTTGTTGGTGTGTTATTTTCCACATCATCAGGTGAGTCATCTCGCTTAGGTGAGATCGTAGGTCCATGTGTCATTTAGGGGTCATTATCAGATTCCCTTACGCATCAGTGCGTCATTGCGTCATTGGGAGTTACACTTCTATTCTGGGAATGTAACTCCCCCTCTCTACTTGAGTTGTCATGATTGCAGCACTGGGGGTTACTCAGCACCTCCTATATGTACACGTCTTTTGATCTATGAGATAGAGGAGAGTTTTATGGCTTAACCAGGTTCTACCCGTTTGTTGAATCTTTGCATGCACATTCGGTTGATACTCGCTCCTCCCGAGATCTCTTCACGCTGCCGTTCACACGTCCGTTGATGTGCACGTCGTCCCTCGTGATCCTCGCTTGCGGGTTTTCAAACCCTCTTTCAGATGCTTTATGATCTCACCCAATGAATCCATGCCATTGCTATCCAAAACTCTAACATGCTCTATGCTAGCCTCTAAAGTAGAAGCTTCTAGTGAACCCTCTTGCAAGGATGATGTAAATAAATCATTGCCCAAAGCATGTCTACCAAATTCATTGTAATGTCCCCACTATAATCTGATTGTAGCCTTCAGAGGATAACAATGAAAACCCAAGTGATATACTGTAAAAACTAAATACAAATTCTACAGATCTGATTTGCCCAGAAAAAATGCGATTTGGAAAGGAAATACAACCACCCAAAAAATACACAAAGTATAATATTTTCTGATATTTGGGAAGAGATAATATTATCAATATTCTTGCATAAGGAAACGCCAATAACTGAACCAAGAACTTGACTTTTTTTATGAAGAAAAACCCCAAATCTGACCTATACTTACAGCGCTGGAAATAAGGCTGAAAACCCTTTATAAAGTACCTGAAACTTTGTCAAATCCTCAACAAATATCTCTGCAACAGCTGTTAGCAAAAATATAATTTTTCCAACTCTCTATTAATTGAAAATACACCCAAACTGGGTCACTTCAGGCATATAAAAATATTAGATAAAGTGCAGATTTAAATTTGAACATTCACACCATAAATTAGAGAGAGTTTTCGTTCTCCCAAATGATTTTCATGAGGGTTTTTGTCCTCAAAAAATTACTCTAATTTCACTTCAGCGTCAAACCAAAATATCAAAGTCCAAAATGATAGAATGAATCCCTATCCAAGTCGACTTGCTCCCATATGCAAGAGAAGTGGCCCAAAAGCCAGCCTAAGGCATAACCAATCAACAACGGTTATTCTTTCCATGCACAAAGCACCCAAAGACATTCCTACCCAAGTCGCATTTTCCTTTAGAGGAGATACAAAGTCATATTTTAATTTTTATCCTTTCTAAGACTCCCATGACCTCCCAATGCAAGTCACCAAAGTTCCTAGAGAAAATAAAAATTACATTTACCCATCACTAATACTTTATTAAGTCCTATAAATTATTATAAGTGCTAGACATATTTTATATTTTTATATTGGCACTTAATAAAAATTTATAGATGACTTAAGTCTACCTTGTTAATGTCCCTTAGCCGTCGGTAAACAAATAGGCCAAGGGTTTTCAAACTGTTATTCCGGAATGAGGGACATTTCATTCATCATATAAATTTTGCATACCTCGTTGGAACTTAAAGACACCAAAGTACTCTCATGAGGAGTTGTATCAACCACATGTGAAGATTCACTATTCCTTCCATGCGTAAACAATTTTGAAGCTATAGTGTGATATTCCTTCCTTGCCTATTCAGTTTTGTGGCCAAGATTCGTGTGCATGTCCATATAGTCCTTGAAATGAAAATTCTCTTTAACATATATAGGAAGGATGCTATACTCAAATATGCTAATCACTTTTGCTTCTATCTTGTGGCATGGGACCTTTGTGAATAGAGAGAGATGATGATCTAAGGTTTTTGTCCTAGGGTTCCCTAAACCTGCAAGCCAAAACTCTCAAGCTCTCGAGGAAAATTTTCTTTCAAAATAACAAGTCATGAATGAATCTTCATTGCACTTTTTCTTCCTTTTATAACCCTTTTCCTTTTTTTCGAGAGTAATACTTTATTTTATTTCATTTTATTCTATTTTCCCCCTCAAAAGTGACTTTACGTTATAATATGTCATTGACATTATTCAAGAGTCACTTTATAAAATAAAGTATGTCCAGCAACTAATTAATTAAATATAAGTAATCCCATGGGACTTAGGACTATTTATCATTTAATTAATTAATTAATTCCTTTTTCCAAAGAGCTATAACACTGAGGTGCTCGATACATTATTTTAATTAAAATGGGAACCTTCATGAATTTAATTAGATATAGCTCCATATTACACCCAACTAGCGGAAATGGTCGAAAAGCATCGGAATCAAAATTTGACAACACAGGAGTGATCCCGATGATAAAAGATGATAAACGAGTCTGACTGAGTGACTTACTAGATAGGATAAGGACGACTTGGACCAAAGAGGAGTAATAAAACTTAGGAAGGATAAAAAATATAATAAATCCCTTTACAATGATATTTGTCCCTTTGAGCAAATCGTATTTACCATAAGGATTATAATTTATTTCTATTACGCCAAATAAATTAATATAAGTGCTTTAATATATATATATATAGCACTTTATAATAATTTATTGTGACTTAAGTCACCCTTATATTTTTCCTTTGGCCATCGGGTTGACAAAATAGACCAAAGGTCTTCGATTAGGAAGGGGATATTACAGTTTAGATCCCTTTTTTCTCCATGAATATTGTTTTGAGCCTTATACATTAGTGTAGTAGCTAGATTGACACCATTTGTCACCATTCAGTGGGAAATTTGTGAAGAAGGTAATGAAGTTATCAATAAGTGCCAAAAATCTAAGATAAGGGCCTTGAGATTAATGTTTCTCAGCATTTTTCATATAGATGTATTTAAGACATTTGTACTAGTATATAAAAATTAATATTTAAACATTTAAACTTTATTCAATAAAATCTAGGTAGCCGGTTCGGCCCCTAAGGGCGGTAAGTTCGGGTCCGGTTCGGCGTGGGTACGGGGTCCGGGTCTGGTTCGGCGCGGGTTCGGCCAGGGTTCTCCTTGCAGGCCCCGAGTACGGCCCGGCCGTACTCGGGGCCTGCAAGGAGAACCCTGGCCGAACCCGCGCCGAACCGGACCCTTTTTTGACGCATTTTTTAATTTTTTTTTTGTTTTTTGGTCAAACAAAGGTCAAACGCGTTTTTATATTCAGAAGGTTCGGGTCCGGTTCAGCGCGGGTACGGGCAGTGTTCTCCCTGCAGGTCTGCGATTTAGTTTTTTTCCTTTTTTGGCAATTTTTTCTGTTTTTGGATTTTCGGTGAAAAAAACGCAAGTATGGAAAAAAATTTGCCATTTTTGGAAAGGGTCCGGGAAGATGTAGCAGCAAAAACTTGGATGAGCCATAACTTTCATTCTGTGGCTCCGTTTCAGGTGTCGTTTTCTCTAAAAGTGTATATTTTCTCGAGCTCTACGCATTGATGGCAATATTTTTCTTATTTTCATAAAATCCATTTTTGCACCTTTTTGGACCAAGCAACTTCTTGCAATCTTCTGAAAGAATCTTCTGAATTTAATTTTATTTGTTTTGTATATATTGTACATTATTATAAATTTATAGTTAATAGTATAACTTGTCTTTTATCTTGTTTTTCATATACATAATATGTGGTTTATAATTAAATTCCTATTTAGAAGGTTGAGATTTATATATTTTTTAATTTTTATATAGTTTTTGTACTGCCGTACCCGGACCTCCAAAAAAATTGACGTACCAACGTACCGGATCCCCGTACCCGTACCTGAACCGTACCCACGTACCGGCTACCTAGAATAAAATGTATGGGTTCATGTTTTTAGGGTACTTCCAAGATTAGAGTTCAATGTTGTCAGTAAACATAACAGGTTTCCAAAAGCAAAAGCATCAGAAAAAAAAAGTGGGACATCCCCTCACAATCCCCAAGTCCCCAAAATGTTTGGGACGCCACCAAAATCCAGAGGATGCGTCCCCATGTAACAGTGCATATTTGTACTGCTATGATTCTTATATGATGAATATTTAGATGCAAACTTATGACCTTCCCTCAAGCTATGAGCATTATTTTAAATTGGAAATTGAAATCTAAATATAATCCAATACATAAAATTAATTTCTCCAACGCATTATTCTATGTCTATCATATTATTAGATAGTTCCAAGACCTTTGGTGATACAAAATGTCCCAATTTGAATGCTCTTACGGAGTAGAGCTCTTGGTGAACCAACTCAGATGTTTTACTGTGCTTTATATTGTATCAGCATCAAAAAACACTAATGGAATTGATGACCTGTAGAGTACTGATTTGTCCAGTCCATAAGACCCTACTTTGGACATTAGGAACAGTTAAAACTATAAGAAGAAAACAAACATGTACATTTGTCTGCAAATTTTAGCTATGTCAGCAAGGTAAGGGTCCTTGGTCACTACGCTTAATCCCACCAAATGCAAATAAATTGCATAGAGTAAAATTCAATGTATTTTCATTAGTAATACAAACACACAGTACGCATACAACAGGCATGCAATAGACATTTGTTATTTTCTTCTTTACATAAGCTAATTCGTTTTCAAATAAAAAGACCCCAAATATCCAACTTGGAGAAATATGCATGCTCCCAGGCTTGTAACATATATTGCAGAGTTCCCCCAATAAAAGGGGTTACGAGAAATACGAGTGTACGACATTAAAAAACAGAGTTGAGTAGGAATGCCTGCCTAGGAATGGCATAAATTGAAGTCTTATGGTAGGGCACGAGGAAATCTGGATAACGCCGAGGAGGGTGGCTATGATTGGGGATGATGCACACAACTTCATAGGCACCTTTTCTGTTAAACTTAGCACTAGTACCAGCAATTTGCAGAACCGGTAGACCTAGCGAAGGGACTGCGTCTGGGCACTTCATGGGGCTTGGAGCATCTGGTCATTGAAAGAAACTCCCAAATAATTATCAGAGCGATGCATGTCAGAACATGCCCCAGTTGGAAGATTGATCATTTTTCCAAGGGAGGAAACAAAAGGGAGGGCAGGAGTCTCCAAATTTATTTCAAGGAGGTCTCTTGGAAACACTTTTTCAGTAAAGGCTAACAAAGTGGCAGACTGTCTTAACAACCGCAGGGTGGATAACCAAGGCTTCACTTCTAGCAGGTCACCATGACTTTGAGAATGACTGAGGGTCTCACAAAGGGGGGACCTTGTTATCCATAAGTCATAAACCTCTATCCATTATGTCCTTAATTCAAACCATCCCCATTTAAATTCAAATATCACATCAATTTGGGTGTGCAAGCAAGAGATCCAAGGTGAAGGCGTACTTCATGAGATCTCCCAAACTCAGTGATGAGTAATCATTTACGAGGCAGCCAGTACAAAGGCTTCCTTGATGTCTTATCAATATGGTCTGAATGCATCTTGTGTGGGAAGCTGTGTAGAACACACAAAGCCATAGCATTTAGTTCTAAATGCAAGGCAGGTTTGATTGATTCAGACAATGGCGCCCAGTCTCAGAACATTTGTTGAAGACAGATTTAACATAGCTGATGCGAAAGCTCTGAAATTCTCCGAGCTCATCCGAAGCCCACGGATTTCACATGACTGCTCACAGGTGAAAAATATCAAAGTCCTTGAGAGACGATTTTTACATGCTGCTCCCAAGAAAGTAAAGAGTAAGGAAGCTCAAAATGCTAAACACGTTTACTTGGGAGTAGATAAGAAGCCAAAGGATACATCAAGAAGAAACACTATTGAAGCCTAAAGTAGCAAGCTTGGATAAGGATTTAAAAACCTGGAGGCACATGAATGCAGAGCTCCATGGTTACGTTAGGAAGTTGTGCATTGATCAGGAAGGTATCATCAACAACGTTAACAGTGACACATTTATTCCCAATGCTTCCAACTGACCGCCCAAATTCCTCTCTCTATGATGGCAGCCAAGCTGTCTGCTACTGCCCCAAAGCAGAAGAGGGACCGTCCCACCAAGGCTGAGGCAAAATTCTTGATGCCACAGGTCGGGTGGAATTGCTTCATCCCCTGTCCGAGCTGAAGCTTGCCTAGCAGCTCAAGAAAGATGCTGAATTGGCAGTGGCAGGAGGCATCAGTGGTCCAGCTGTGCAACCTGGCATACAGATGACAAGAAATAAGGTTTTTTTGGTCTCATAATTTCTCCTTATTGGTTTAAACTTTGGTTTCACAGGCAGTTAATGCCTTAAACTTTAGTACGGGTCTTATGCCAAAAACTCTGTTTATTATGGGCCTGAGGCCCCAAACTCTTTAGTCGATTATGCTTTTTGGTATTCCTGTGTTCTGGTCAACTGTTCCCAGGTAACCAGTTGACAGTTGATACTCTGATACACATTATATTTTCAGTTATAAAGTGGCTGCTTGATTAATTTTCAAGACTTGCCTTGTTTTGGTTTTTCGGATGAAGGCCCTGATGACCCTACATCCCAACCATTTACCCGTCAAAAACAACATGTATTTCAGAGATAAAGCAGGTCAGAGGATTTCATACAGCAAGGACTATAATGCTTGATGCTTACAAACCACATACCTGTGGATTTGACTTTTGTCAATACATTACAATAGAGTATATTCTTTAGCCGAGAAGGTAGCCACCTCGTTATACTGTCATGCAGATATAAAAATCATTGAAACCGACTCTTTTGGCACATCCACCAATCCAAATTAACATGTACACCATTTTACTGCAGGGGAAACATGTGCCTGACAGACCTTTTTCAGGGTCAAGCAACTTTTTCCTATTTTCTCCAACACTTCTACCATAATCACTAAGATTGACACAGGGATTTCTAGTTTTGTTCATCGATCAGATAAAGACTGGTGAATTCCCAATTGTAAATCTCAAATTACTTTTGAATGTTAAAATTTTGGCTTGTATGAAGCAAACCTGTCAGGGGTCTCGAGTCGATAAATCCCATCAAGATATCTTGCAACCAAGCACGTCAACAATGTACCCTCGTCTTTTGTTGCTATAGGGAAAGAACTGGATACTAGCAGTCACTTGCTCATAAGTCATAGACATTGCCACTTATAAATCTTTAACCTGCTACATTGCTCTCCCTTTTCCATTATTATGACATGGGCTACTATTGATATCACATTTGTATTGATTACAATTTTAAAAAAGGAATTTAAAGAAAATCAGTTAGGTAGAACATCCTAATAACTTCATATTTTCTTTAGAGAAACAAAGCATGAGACATGCAGTGATTGCCACTGCATATGAATCTGATGACTTCGACAAAATTGAAGACCGGAACCAATACATATGTACCTATGTTACATGAAATTGAACAGCCAGGGACCATCACATTCTTAGACCGATTTCTGGCCTACAGCAAATGGCTCACAAAATCAGAAAAAACGCATTAATAAACAATAACTAAATAACTATCCCAACATATGCCCATAGTAATTCTCTCTTCACTCTTTGATCTGTCACCCTGAGTTCTCATCTGAAACAGATTTCTGTTCAATTCATCTCCCGTTGAGGTGTTTCGCAAATTTTCTACTCTGTATTTTACATTTTATATTCCAACTGAAGCATGCCATCAGATGAAACTGGAAGTCTGCAGCAACTAAGGTTGCTGTCACATGTGAACGCTGTTTAGTGCAATGTTTAATACCTTTCTGTTATGTCTCTGAATAAGAAACGGCTTTATACTAATAGAAAGATAAATTATTTGTAATTTTTGGGTACAACAATAGTTAATAAATTATAGTTCAATATTTCCCTCATAAGCATTAAAAAAGTATAATCTTCGTATCTGCGAACTAAATCCCCTTTCTCAGTGGAACCCTGTTTCTATTTAGTTCCCTATCATCTGCATTTTGATAATGTAGATAGCCATCCATGCCTGCCAACCATTGGGATAAAGCATATCAGTTTAGCACCAGATATCCTAATACCCACAACCATTTTCCCTTGATTTGATTGACAAAAGAGTTAGGGAATTATAAATGGATGGTGTGTAGGATATAATACTTGCTAAAGCTCTGCAGATGGGAAAGCAAGCTAAGTAGCTTGAATGGGAAAAACTCCATAGTTAAGCACACTTGAGGCATAATAGTACTAGGATAGTCGACTCCTTGAGAAGTCCCAATTACCAGGTGGAGGTCTCAGTGGTGACGGCACTATGAAAAAATCCATTTCGTCTAGTTTCAATCCCGCCTCTAATCCTGTGTAATAGAAAATGAGAATTGCAGCAATACAAAAACAGAGATGTGCACACAAAAATACTTCACTATTCTTTATTCACAGATACATCTAGTTATACATGAACGGTTGTAGAATCCTACTAAAAGACTCCATCTTCTACAATGACTAATTGCCCTACTTATACTCGTTATCCTACATCTCATCTACCCTTAACATCACATATTTATGAGCTGTGTACACTCTAAAACAGGATCCCTAAATAATAGCTATTACATTTATGTATTGGAACATTACTCTCCAACACCCCTTCTTAATGCTACAATACTAAACTAACTGACAGGATCCTTGAATAATAGCTATTACATTTATTTATTCGAAATCGAACAATATTCTCCAACAACCCCTCTTAATGCTAAAATACTAAAATAACTGACAACATAAACACAATTTTAAATCTTCATCTTAATCAGCTTGACCCCCTTTCACCATTTCAAAATCTTGTACACATCAAGTTGTCTCATCCCCCTTGTTGTAATGTCCCTTTTAGGGCTGAAACTGAAAAACAAGGAAATAGCACAAACCTCAATTGAGAGTAAACTGAATTTGACAACAGCCAACCAAAAAATATTATAAACCCTAGCAGTGAACTATATTTGCATTTTTGGGGCATCAAACACCCTCCAAACAAGCTGAAAATGGATGTATAAATTCTCCAAATATTATACTCAACAGAAGGAACAAATACCAATCAAAAGCACTCCAAGAGTCCAAAGCATATGCAAATTTGGAAATTCTATACAGCTGCAATTAAATTTATGACAACAGAATTACCGCTCACAACAACGGCTGGAAATGGAGATTCCAAACCCCAAAAATCTCATGAAAGTGTGCAATCAGCCTCTAAAATTATGATGAATATAGATATCAACTCCAAATTAAGAAATGTGCCCTAGATGGCACCCAACTCCACCTCCGAGCAACTCTTTACCCTAAGAGAGGGGTTGTAAGTCACACTAGGATCAAACCCTTGCTGAAAATCTACAATATCAATCCTCTTGAAGTAAAGTTTCTCCAAAATATTATACTCGACAGATTGAACAAATACCAATCAAAAGCACTCCCAAGTATATGCAAATTTGGAAATTCTATACACCTACAATTAAATTTATGACAACAGAATTACATCTCACAACAATGGCTGGAAAAGGAGATTCCAAACCTCAAAAATCTCATGAAAGTGTGCAATCAGCCTCTAAAATTATGACGAATATAAATACCAACTCCAAATGAAGAAATGTGCTCTAGATGGCACCCAACTCCACCTCCAAGCAAGTTTCTACCCTGGGAGAGGGGTTGTAAACTTGTAAGTCACTTTAGGATCAAACCCCCAATGGAAATCTGCAATATCAATCTACTTGAAGTACTTTGGAAACCTTGGAATGGAGAATCCCAAATAAATTGAAGAGTTTTCGTTCTTCAATCAATCAAGGCAGGGTTTCGTCCTCCTTGTTAGCCACACCAAAAGATTTTCGCCCTTCAGTAGAAATAATTGAGCAATCAGCCCAAAAACTATGCAAGTTATAATTTTTGACAAGAGATGATGCCCAAATGAGCCAAGCGAATCCTCTTGTATAATCTTTTGTGGCACCAAAGCCAA
This sequence comes from Taxus chinensis, assembly GCA_019776745.2. Taxonomy (NCBI): domain Eukaryota; kingdom Viridiplantae; phylum Streptophyta; class Pinopsida; order Cupressales; family Taxaceae; genus Taxus; species Taxus chinensis. Next base: position 218,456,559 of record CM034146.1, read on the forward strand.
TTAGGAAACCTCCAAACTAGGACCGACCTCGTAAGGATGCTCTTCTTTTATTTTTCCTTTGGCTTTTTACCTTCTTAACCCAGCCAACCTGACTTATGTAGAAAACTATTAATGCAAATGCTCATGAAAATAATTTTAAAATATGATAATCACTTCCCTTGTTCACTTCCTTCTTGCCCCCGGGAAGTGGAATGGGCTCGAAGTCTCCAAAACGAACTAGCTTAGAAAAGGGGACATTACACTCGTAAAGTATTATTCCTGGATTACTATTCTGTCGGATTACCGAGTTTCCAAATTCCACCTTCCCAAACTCCCAAATTCTAGATTACTGAATTATTGGACAACAATCCATAATCAGCTAAACATCAAATTCTCCCTCTGGCCTCAGAGATTCTTCCTCTTCAAGATAAGAAATCATTGCTTGTTCTATTCATCATCATGGGTTTTCAAACAGGCACAACAGCAAACTTAATAGGCTGATGATTCACAGGGAACAGACTTTGAATCTGTCTCAACAGATCTATCTCAGAATCACTTCTGTGAGTATTTCTCAACAAAAAGCATGTGCTGAATGGTGTATCTTCTTCACTGAATCCACAACTCAAGCACAGCTGTTCCTTCTCAGTGGCAGCGACATAAACACAAGCAGAGTATCTCATAAGAGGTAGTACTTTATTCCTGCAGCATCTTCTGCTTATGTATAAAACACACACCTTAAAACAATCTACAGAAAAATTTAACTGCAGAAACACCCATGTTATCCTCTCTAATCAAACTCTATGTATCCTACTCTACTCGTATAGTACAGAGAATTACATTTCACAGGTTCTCTTTTTCCCTAGCCGTGATGGTGTCACACACGGTTCAGCTCTGATACCATGATAAAAACTGAGAAATGTGGCAATACAAAGACAGACATGTGCACACAAAAATAATTCAGTATTCTTTACTCACGGATACATCTATTTATACATGAACAATGGTAGAGTCCTACTGAAAGTATCCATCTTCTGCAATGACTAATTGCCCTATTTTTACTCTTAAAGCTATAGCTAATCTGCTCTTAACAGCACATATATATGACCTGTCTGCACTCTAAGACAGGACCCCTAAATAATAGCTATTACATTTATGTATTGAAGTGTTATCCTCCAACACTGTGTCCATCGCCTGATGTAAAGAGTGCCATGTGGACCATTCAAGCTTATGAGTGATGGGTTCTTGTGAGTGGTGTAGTCATGAAAGATGGGCCAGTGAAGGAATGACAAGTATTATATATAGAATGCAATTATTCCTAAAAAATGACATCTAAAGGTGTAGTTCTATAGAGGGGCTACCGCTCCTTTTTTTGCCGCAGCAAAAGGTCCCATGAAAATTTCTGAAGGCAGCTACAGGAAATAAAAGAATCTTGTCCTGGAAAATAGGAGCTCCTATTTTTTTCGCCCGCTCGGTTTAAGATATCGCTTCCCCTTTACTTTAAGGGTTTTTTTGTCCAGCTGGTACCTAATATCAATGTTTTAAAAACCGGTCAAACCGGAACCGGAACCGGCCGGTTTGACCGGTTTGAAAAAAAAAAAGTTAAACCGGCCTTTGAACCGGACCGCCAGGCCGGTTTGGGCTAAAACCGGCCAAACCGGCCGGTTCCGTACGGAACCGGCCGGTTCGTTTTTTTTTTCCTGTGCGCGGCGGCAGCAAGGAAAAACGCGTTTTTTTTATGTTTTTTTTTTATTTTTAATTGTTTCTAAAGTGACTAAACCCTAATTTAGTGTGATAAATACCCCCCCCCCCCTCTCTATCACTCCACACCTCTCTCATTGAGCATTTGTGAGCATTTGTGAGCAAAAGCATTTGTGAGCATAAGATTGAAGAGTTTATTTTTTGTAGTGAGCTTGGAAGTTGGAGGCTTGGAGTTTGTTTGGCATTGCTTGTGGGCTCTTTGTGGTGATATTGGCAGCCATTTGTGAGCACCTCACCTCTATTTGTGAGCACCTCTCTTATTTGCAAGGATTTGGAGGATTGGGGCAGCCTTGAATAGTGTTCATTTGGAGTTGTTTGGTATCAAGTGTGGGCTCTTTGTGGTGGCATTTACATCTACATTTGGAGTGTGGGCTCTTTGTGGTGCTATATACAAGCTTGGAGCATTTCCTCACCTCATTTGTGTGCACATTGAAAGGTATGTAACATTTTAAACTTGCCCCTTATTTGTAAATTTTATTAAAAATGAAATAGGAAATTTATTTATTTTTTATTTGCATTTTCAGCTTTGTTTGCATTTGCAATGGCCCCCAAATCAAAAGACCCTACATGGGCCCATGCAGACGTAATTGATGACCAAGTTTTTTGTAAATATTGTAAGAAACGCATCAAGGGGGGGGGGGATTCATAGGTTGAAACAACACTTGGCTGGTCAAAGAGGCCAAGTTACCCCATGTGAGGCACCTGGTATTGATGACATTAGGTTGGAAATGAAAAACATGCTTGAAAAACATAGAGAAGAGAAGGCTAGGCAAAAAGAGATGGAAGCTGAAATAGGGAGAAGGAGGGAACATGCCTTGAGTGTTGAAGGATCTTGCTCTGACCCTTCTGTGACTGTTAGAGACCCCTTTCAGTATATGCCTCCCCCATCCACTCATAGTCGGTAATAATGTTGAACTGGGATAACCCCATATGCGTAAGATTACTGATTTCAAAATACAAAATTAAGAGTCGCTATTTGGCAGAAGCTAAAGTCATAGATATAACAAAAAAATACCAAAAACGATGACTACACCAACAGAACCCTAACGAATGCACATATCTTATTTCATTATTTTTCTAGGTAGAACCCTTTTCAAAACTGAAGAGCGCAACAACTGCATAATTAAAAATCATGCCCATTAGAATTTGAAACTGGGTCCCCGTGGCTGTAAGTGCTAAAAACTGATGAATAACCTCAATTGAAATCGCATGTGATACTACAAACTTCAATTCCATACATAACATGAGATGGAAGAGATGGATTAAATCATGTCTAGAAATAAAAAGAATTGATATACAATGGCAACTCGCAAGCCAATTAAGTCATTTCAGATCAACCCAAATGAATATAATTTTAAATTATAATGGCAAGCCAATTGGATCATTAAGCTTGACCCAAATAAACAGAGATTTAAAAGTGGAATGAGACTTGGATCATGTCGAATTAACAAAATTTTAAATCGCCCAACGTCAAATCTGATGCTACTATTCCTCAAAACATGAAATGTCATCGAGGCTAATTTCGGGTATATCAAGTACAATTCTGTAAAATTGACATTAATCTAGTAAAATTCATATTACATAGAACTGATTACAAATTTATGTTATCTGACAAAAATATATATGATTAAAAATCTACATGGTAACAAAAGAGGGTTATGAAAGTACTCGGGTATTTTGTCCACTTCAAAATCAACGGCTTCTCGAGTAAGCACGAGCATTTCATTGTAAAAAGGGACAGGCATGCCATTCCCAAACAATTGAGGATTCACCGCCATTGCAATTTTCCTAATGAGTTCCACAAGCAATTTCAAATCAATGTGCAGAGGAGAAATGTCCGTCTATATATAGAGAGAGAGAGAGAATTCTATGTATGGACGACGCGTTTGGGTTGGAGATGGTTCGAGGGTCATCATCCGCCTTCGTCTTTTATATAAACGGAAGCTTAAACTTTGATCCTTGATCTTCAAGAAAGTACCTTCAAGTTTCAACTTTCGTAGGGAAAAAGATTTTCATTCGAGGCAAAAGCTAATTGGAAAAGTAAATACAAGAGTGACCATGGACACGTTGGTAGGAATGGGAAGTAATGGTGTAAGAAATGTGACTAGCAATTGCACACAAGTTACAAATTATGTCGGAGAAGAGTTTAATCTAATGTTAGTTAGAGTGGCATTTTTGTTGATGGAATGATAATGTAAATTATATGCCTCTTTTTATTCATATAGTTCAGTCTAAAGATCTTGGAAATGAAGGGAAATTTCTTTACAACAAAGTTTTCTCTCCTTTTCCTCTTGTGGATAATGAGGCCCATGCCATTTTGAGTGAGATCTATTGACAATTAGTGGCAAATGTGTTGGATGGAGAATGTACTACGAGGGATTGTGTTATTTGTTGAAGTTATCAACAAAACAGGATGGCAAGGTTGGGGGTTGCGAGTATAAATTAGGTGTCAACATAACCTCTTAGTCTTTATGTGAGAGCACTATAGGCACCAAATGAGTGTCGTTGAGGTCGAATAGCACACCATGCATGTTTTGGTTGGCTCTACTTATTTGCGTAAAGATGTTTTGCTCCTTTAAATGGTGTATTCTCTAAGGGAGATGCAAAAGAGTTTGTATGTGATATGAAAGAGGCTGGGAGGATGCAAACAGAGACTATGGATTCTTTTTTTACACCGACCCAATGTATTAGCATGAAAGTTTCCAAGCCCTTTTGAGTGATTACAATTATTTTTACACCTACATCATTAATCATCATATTCTAGGTTAATTAAGTTGAGGATTATGCCTAATGGTCTGGGTGGGGTAGCTCATCCACAGTTCAAATAAAGTAGATCCACCGACCATCAGAGAGTGGATATTGCACACATTGGTAGCATGCTAGCTATTATTATATTCTATGAGAAGACATTTAGGCATTGTCAATTTGTAAAACACTTTACAAGCGTATAAAAAACTATCACATTTGTTGAATATATGTTAATAAGTATATTTTGTAAAAGAGTGTGAAAAATGTAAAAGCTAAGAGCAAAGCAATGCAACTGCAAACATGAAACAGAAAATTTTCCCCGTCATCAATTGTCCTCTGAAAGGGCATTTTGGTTGATGGTATTCTTTGTATAGACAACCACGACCATAGTTATAACCAAACTGAGATGTCAAGAGAGCTCACAAAAAAGACTAACCATAGGCATGATAATCTCCACACGTAGAATATAACAGGAAATATAGATGAGTGCTCGTAGGAGAATGGCACAAGGCATTTTTTAAACTCGCATTTTTTTACAGTTGGGAGGATGTGGGTAGAAATTCTACCCCCTTTTTGTTTTTCACATATCGAGGTTAGGAAGGAGCAACAAAGACAACATAATTTTGTTCTCGAGATCCTTATAAGCTACTATAGCGGCCACAATATGGCTATGGCTTAGTGTTATGGACTATGTTTTTGAAAGGGAAAAATTCAACTTGAAAATAGGACAACTATACCCTAGTGTCAAAAAAAAACATTGTAAACCTTCCCCGGCACCCCTCCAAGTTAGTCCATCCCACTTGTCAGGCCTATCCCCATCCATGTGATGTTCATGTCTATGGTCCTAACCTCACCCATGTGTGGAAAAGAGGAAAACACGCTCACAAATTCCTTTTGAGACAGTATCTTTCAAGGCGGATCTTTCAGCATGCTTAGGAAGGGCTATTTTTAGCTTTTTTGAGGTTGGTGCACATTCTCCAGAGCAGATTTGAAGACCCAAATTCATCGGTGAGGTGTATTAATGAGCCTATAACATTGTGCAAGTGATTTAGGAATATTTGGGAAATATTCAGAGATTCGGGAGCAAGTTCAACAAAAACAGGTTTTTGAGGTCAAAGGAGCTTGCATCGTAAAAAGGCACCTGAGCTTTGAGCGATGATTTCGGGATCTCTTGAATGAGTTGGAGGTCAAAAAAATATTAATGGAAATCTAATTCAATGACCTACATGGTGTTAATCTCATATTTTTCACAACACACGTGCATTTCTTTCCACAACTCATTCTTCGCAGGCACAACTAACGGTTCCGATCAAAAATTATGTTTTGAGAAGTTTCAATGTGAATAAGACCTTAAGACCCATCCCATCCTTCTCAAAATGATGTTTCAACCAAAATCATATAAGGAAGTGCCTAAAAATTCCTCTGAGGGCTTCGACAACGTCATTTTCAAGCTCCTCTCCAAGGTACAAGCTATGTCCTTAACAAAAAAATTTAGTGCCATGTGGCACCATGAGGCTAAGACACACTTTTGGTGGCCCTCTATCCCTTTCTGAGGGGAAAATGAAGGATAGAAAATTATGCGCCCCCACCTTAGGCCTTGTGGACACCTCATATGACCCTGGGAGGCTCTGGGAGGCACTTTTTGGCATTTTTCTAGCCCCCTGCTCCATGCCACGCATGCTTGACACTTGTCATCACCAAGCTAATGTGCACTTTTGGTTTCCTTCCATCTCTTTCCAAGGGTACAAGGGGGACAAGAAAATGCACCCTCCCCCTTACTTCCACATGGTTTTTCATATGACCAAGTCTCAGCCCCTAGGAGGAGAAGGCGGTCAAAACAGGTACCTGATCTTCAACGGATGATTCTGGGAGATCCATAAGGATTTAGGAAGAAAACAAGCACTCATTGGAAGTCTAAGAGGATCATGTATAATATGAAACATTCATATTTTTTACAAGCCCTTAGCGCTTCTCAGGGGAACTCATTTTTTGGCAGGTACACTCTGTGAATCCAGGAAGAAGGTCATTTTTTAAGGGGTTTTAGGCAGAATCAGACCTTGATACACACCTCATTATTCTCCAAATGATGTTTGAAATCAAAATCATATAAATAAGTTCCCAAAAATACCTCTAGGAGCTTCGGCAACTTCGTTTCCAATCTCTATCTCAAGAACACTCTCGCAATTAGAAGATTTTTTCAGTGCTACTTATCACCATGGCGCTAATGCACACTTTTGGTGTCCCTTTATCCCTTTTCAAGGGGACATGGGGGACAATAAATTCCCCCCCCTCCCACCTTGGAGCTCCTATACCCACCACATGACCTCGAGGGGTCTCCATAGGCACTTTTTGCTCATTTTCCAATTGATTAACTAAAATGCGAATATATGGGTTAGCTAATCTAAGTTATGAACAACTATAAATAAAGCGAACAAATTTAGTAAGGAAGTATGTAAATGACCCAAACAACTAAAAAAATGGAAATATAAACCTTGATGTGCAAGAGAGAAGAGGAAAGAACTCAACTAAATAGAAGATACTCACAGGACTGTGTCACAGAGGTGACTATGGAAACCAGAAGCAAGAATAATTGTGTAGAGGCCTCGAAAAGGGTGGATCTAGATTCATTCTCTAGATTGGGCCACCTAGAGAAGGATTGGGGCCACTTACGGGTGCTCTGGTCTACAAAATGGGCACCCTGATCTATGTAAAATCTTCGGAACTAATCTTCATAGGTTCGGTAAGTGATCTGAAACCCTCGTTGTGTGCCACATCAGATTCATTGTACTGCATCAAGTGTCATTGTTAATACAAGATGAAAGGAAGACCTGTAAAACCCTAAACAAGCATCAATCCCTAAAACAAGAAAAATGCATATGATAAGGTCGAAGTGACCTCAGTTGCCACAATAGTGGACTTACTAACTGAGCGTTGTACTACTTTCCAAACCCAAATGTAGTTGTGTGTGTGTGTGAAACATGCCCTAAGTTGCTCTTATGTTAGTTGCACTTTGTGATGTAGCGAGCTAACTATGAGTATAAAATATAATAGAATGGTGGATGGAATAGAATATAATCCTCCCCTATGTTTTGTGTGATGCAGATGGCCCAAGCCTTGTCCCTTGTGATGGAGCTATGTGGATGGAAATGATCTCTCAATGCAAATAGATGGATGTAACTCTAGGTGGATGATAGTAGTGTGAATGCTTGGTCCCTCATTATGGTCTCAGAACTTTATATTTATAGGGTTCTATTAGTGCGGTATCACAACACCCCCGAATGGCCCGGGTGTGAAACGGGGCATTCAGTGTGATTACACAACATGGGACCATCTCTCAAGTTGTGGGACTTGCAAAACTTGAGATGGACCTCCGGAGAAAGCTAGTTCTTGCTTCCTAATCTACCTGCCACAAGCTACTCCAGTGTAGGCAGAACCTAACTATCCTAATCTAACCGTTCCAAGGGGAGAGAGAGAGAGAGAGAGGGTGAAAGAGCCTACACTAAGCGGTGATACACCAAAAGAGGAAGTGGAGATATTCTGTTGAGGGGGAATGAACAGGGAAAAGAGGAACTAAGAGAGGTCAGACATAAGTGACACAAACTTAGATCCAAATCCGCCATAGAAACTCCATGAAGCATGACGTCATGTCCCTGCAAACAAGAAATACATGCACCTGGAGCAAACAACGAGATAAAGAGGCATAGAGAAACAACAGAACAATGCTAAGGATTGAAAGACGCCACGAAACAAGGTTTTATTGCTCTATAAAGTGCATAGACTATTACATGTGGTGCTCAAAGGCACAAATGCATTCTCTAGGCATCGGAGAAGGCCTGCAACTCAAATAGAGTCAGGAAATGACTTTGACAGAGTTTCCCTACTCCCAGAATGTTCCCCCCCTTAATATGAGAGGTATTACAATATATAGAGAGAATAAGAGAGAGAAGAGGGAAAAAATTGAATCCTGGTCTAACCACCTAGAGAACACATTGAATATCATTTTGAAAGCTCGTCCACTAAATATTAATGCCTCCTGTAAATCTACCCACAATATGTTGCTTCTAGTTCCCTAGCAGATCAAATCGAATCAGATCTGGCGGTTGAGGAAATTAGATTATGTGTTAATGGTCTAGGAGATGTTTACCTATTTTTCACCTACTATAACCTATTAGAAATGATATTTTTATGCTTCCATGGCATAGAGGGTGTCGAGACATTTCCAGAAAGTCTTCTCCTGCCCAAATCTGATTCTCCAGTCAAAAGATATGACCATTTGAATATTTGGGTCGCATGCCCGCAATATTTAAAGAGACTGTCATACAGGGTCCACGTGGCGGCCTCGTGCTCGTTTGAGATTCAGCCCCTACCTTTACTCTTGAAATGGTGCCCATGAGACATGTGGCGCCATTCACGGGCTCCCCTATTTCCTTTGTGTCCTACCTGAGTCCTTTATGCTTGGCGGGGCCAAAAATTTGACCCTGGACACGTGGAGGCTTCGCGCTCATTTGAAAACTACCCCTAAATCTTACTTTTGAAAGAGCGTTGTTAAGACACGTGTCACCTTCCGCCTTCACTCTGTACTTAGACGTTTTGGGCCCACTCTCCTTTTTTGACCCTTGTTGACCATTTGCCACATGGAGGGCTGGCGCAAGTTTGAGTCTCCGCCTTGGGCTCCCATCTTGGAATTGCGTTGAGCTGACACTTGACACCTTATGCTGAGTCTTTTATACTTAGTCTCTTTTGAGGCCCGCCATGTCTACCTTTTGACTTATGTTGACTCTGCCCCCACTTTGGACCTAGGACACATGGAGGCCTGACACTTGTTTGAGTCTGCCTCTTGGGATTTAATCTTTGGAGGTGTGTCATTTTGACACTTGGCAACGTCCGTTGTCTCCTCCATACTTAGTCGTTTTGAGGTTCGTTCTAAGTCGTTTGAGAGCCTGACGGCTTTGAACCTTTGTCGTTTCTTTTCTTCGAGCCTTTGGCTCCCTTGACACCACTCGGCCTCGCGCTCCGACTCTGCTATTTCATTTTAGAGCTTGCCTGAGTCTATTTGTTGGATTTGAAGCACATATTCGCTTGATAGAGCCATTTCTTGAATTTCTTTATTGCACAGGGTCGTTTGATCTTTCGCAGGTCCCGCCACTCCATTGTAGAGTCCCTCTGCAACTTGTTTGTAGGCTTTGAACATGATTTCTCTTACTTCTTCTGTGCGGGGTAGTGGTTGATCCTATTTTACTCGGGGCCAAAATATGGATAACAGGTTCTCTTGATCTAATTTCATAATTAACCCTGAAATGGTCGACCATTAAAAAGATAAAAACATCTAACGGCTAGAAAGAGCCCAAAAAGTGGCAGAAAAGTTCAAAAAGGATCGGAGAACCCCTATAGAGACCAGGGTGCCCACGGGCGCCCAAGTACTAGCCTTAACATTTCAGTCAAAGCTAAAATGATGGGAAGTGACGAAAGTTGACTAGGCATGTGTGCGGTAGAGGTCGGGAATGATGATAGAAATCAATAAAAAATGGCCAAGAGACGGGGTTGATTGGTACTTTCTTCTCTAAAAAACCCTTTAAATAGTAGTATGAGACTGAGACTAAATATAACCCAAAGTGCATGATTTTGTATCTACATTTTCCCCCACTTTATGTTGGTGAGCGGAAAGCTTAGTAACATAAAGTAGATAGAGATACGTACCTAATAACCATGTAGATCAATAAAGAAGGCATGTTGAAGGACTAGACAAAGTGTGGAATGACAAAAAGATGGAGCGTGGAAACTAAAGATGAAAAATGCAAAAAGGTGATGAGAGCGAACCTAGGGTGGAAATGCATGTGTAGTTGTTGATATGATGTACCTGCATGGTTAGTATGTGAAGTGTGTTGTCGCGGAGTGTTGTTGTTGACATTGTTGTTGTTGTTGTTGCCCTCGTTTGACTGTTTATTTCTCATACGGCCAGACCTGCAAGGAGAAAACGATTAAGTAATCAAATGTGTGTGTGTGTAAAAACACAATGTAAAATACACAAATGAAAAATGTAAATGGAACATGTGCACCTGATCCATGTCGAGAAAGAGAGTTTAGAAGGATATCATGTACTGTCGAGGTTTTTTGGACGATCTAATGCCATAGGCTGAAAAAGTATAAGGAGGAATTGCTCTATCTCCTCCAACCTTTAACAACTTCCCTAAATGTGTGCGAAGAGATCTTTGTACTGTCCTAGTTTTTTGGGAGATCCAATATCGGCGGTAGAAGAAGTATTGGGAGTAATTTCGTTGTATCCTCCAACCGATAAGTACTCCCCTGAATGCTAAGAACAACCATGTCCTGTAAAAGCCAATGTGTATGGAGTTTGTAGACTGGTTTAAACTCACTCGCTATATGTAACCCACAATGTCAAGGGTGTAAAGTGCACTGAACTAAACCATTGTAAACACATTGTGTAGACTGTAAAAACCTATTCCGGAATTTAATGATGTTTGTTAATGGTTGGAACAATTATGTCTAATTGGGTATTTTTTGGGTTGCATCCCCTCTGAAAGCATGCTCAAATCTCAGGCTAATACAACATGGACTCCTCATGGGGTCTGACTCGATAGCATCCAAAATATGACCAAAGGATTTTTCCTTTTTCACTTTTTTGACCCTGTCAATGCCCCCAACATCTTGGCTCGACAAGCCACCTAGTATGTTCGGAACTCTTTGTTGGTCTTGTCTCCATGCACTGAAGACATTGTGGTCTCTGAGTATGTAACACTTAAAATTCCCGTCTGGGTAGAATTTCATGGCCTACCCTTGCATTGTGTTCATTTCTTACATAAGATTGCCTCTTTTATCAGGCGGATGGTCTACCTTGAACTAGAGTGGTTTTACCACGCTCGCGCCGCAGAGGTGTGTTTGCATTGAGGTAGATCTTTCTCAAGACCTGAAAGAATTTGTGGAAATCCAGATGGGAGACAAGCATTACTGCCAGCGTATTCTACATATCAACCTGCATAACACTTGCTTCCATTGCAAGGCCTCTGATCATAAGATTAAGGACCATCCTCTTTACATCTCTCACAATCGCCCAGTAACCAAAGCAGCTCCTAAACCAACCAAACCCCCACAAGAGGAAGGTTAGAAAACAACGGGGGGCCAGAAAAATAAGAATAAAAAGCAACAATCTAAAACTTCTAGTTCAAATGGTCAGTGTGAGCCAGCTGTTAAAAAATAGCCCCATAGCCCGCAAGCTAGGGATCTAATTATTGTTGCTAAGGAACCAATTATTGCTGCCAACTCATCTTTCTAGTTACCAAAATACTCCAGCACACCCAAGATGGCCTCGATTCTCATGGACCAGACAAATTATGTTTATAATGTCACCATGTTGCAACCATCATCGCTGATTTTAACAAACAGCTCACAGGAGCCATCCAAAAGGCCCCGAAGTCCTTCTCGCATCTCTCAGGATCATAGCCCGATGCGTAGTGTGGACTTAACAAAAGAGGAGTACAACATTGAATACACCGGGTGGAAGAAAATTGATCTGCAAGATTTTTTGTAGCATAACACTGCTTAATTCTTGTAAAACCAGTTTGACGCCCTTGATGGCTTGGATGTTGATGGCATGGCTCTTGACTAGTGTCTCCCATGAATTGTTTATTTTAGAATATTTGGGGTCTTACCGACTCCTGTCGCAAGTATGTTGTTCGTGAAAATCGACAAAGATTTTCTGATTTAGATGTTTTATTTTTACAGGAGGTGAAAATTACATGTGGTTTGTAAATCCATATGGCCTAACAACTTAACCTTTTGCAGTAATCATGAAGCGGGGTGTGGAAATTTAATTTCCCTTTTTTGATCCATAGGGATCCAAAATGACTCTACTTCATCAGATCAGTCAACATGAAGAAGGAAAAATAATACACGGAGGTTTTGTCTTTATAGTAACAGGACCGCCACTCTATGCAGAGCGGCGGTTACAGAATCACCGCCAAACCAGGGTAGCGGTCCTAAGACCACTGACCTGCATTGGGCGACAGTCCTAGATCTTTCAGAAAAAAAATAAAATATGAAACGAACAACATTAGAATTTGAAAGGTTGTCTGTGTCTCTTCTCCTCCATGACCTTTCCCATTCTGCAGTGCACAGGAGGACATGAGAAAGGCTATAAATACATGTTTGTAGAAGAGAATAAGGCATTGAAGCATGAAAGCAAGTGAACAAAAAATTCTTAGTGCTAGAATTGTGTTTTGTAGAAGAAAGGAGTGTTGAGACAGAGCAAGCAAGTAATTGGGAGAAAGTGTGAGATATTATCTACTTCTCTTTCATACATATTGTAATTTATGTATTTATTGTTTTGAATTGGCCAATAAAAGTGGGAAGAAAAAGCAATTTCCCTTCCTAACTGGTTTTTCCTCCTATGGAGGTTTCCAAGATAAATTTTGTTGGTGTTTATGAGTTTATATTCTTTCTTTTCCTGTAATTGTGGATTCTAAGCATAAGCAAACTTCATTCACTAGCTATCTTTGTCATTTTCTAATAGAAAGTAGAACAACAACGTTAATTTGTGATTTTGTGGATAATTCCAAAGTTGAAGAGTTTACAGATCATTTTGGTATTAGAGCTAACATTTATCCAGGACTGTGGTATTCGTTCTTGGATTTGTATGATATTGACAAGATCTAAAGGCGAAGAGGCTTTACCTTATGATCCAGAAATTTCTACAAAGAAGTGGAAATAGAGAATTCAGGGACAAATGGAGGAAGAGAACTTGGTCCGTAGAATCGAAATGTTGGAGACCATGATGGATAGGATGTTTAGAAGGCAAGAAGAACTTGCGGATTTGTAGAAGACAACTTCTACCAAGCAAGACTCCATGGACTTAGTGGTTTGAGGCTTAGTTGAAAAGTTTGCATAGGGAAGAGCCACCATGAGGAAGATTATGGGGAAGAGCATGAAGAAGAGACTTCAAACGCAAGAGAAAAGGTAAAATCTGACCATACTCCTTTTAAAGTTGCGACAAAAGTTGAGATTAAAAGCTTTGAAGGAAAAATAGATGCAGAGTTGCTTGATAAATGGTTAAAACAGTTAGAAGTCTACTTTAGCATCCATAATGTCACTAAGGCACAAAGGATCACCTTTGCACATCTCAAAATGGAGGGACATGCTTTGGTTTGGTGGGAAATCCATCTAACCGCTTGTGAAAAGAAGAAGCATCCTATTATGAAATCTTGTCAAGAATTTAAAGAATTACTTAGAGCTAACTTATATCCTATTGGCCACAAGACTGACCAAATGATTAAATGGCAATATTTTAGACAAGGGAGTGGTCAAAGTGTACAGGACTATACTACAGAGTTTCACAGGTAGGCCATGTTGCTAAACATGGACTTGGAGGATGAGGATATTTTGACTAAGTACGTGGGAGGACTTGACACTCACCTTTGAAGAAAATTCATCTCCACAAAGTCCAAAGATCTCAACGAAGCATGTGTACATGCATATTACATAGATGATGAAAATAAGCAAGGAGAAGTAGAGCCAAGGGCAAAGCAATCGACAAATCAGCAGAAAAAAGAGTATGGGCAAACAAGTAACAAGGGTAAGTGGAAAGGGAAAGGTAAATAAGTTGCCACTACTTTAAATACTTGTAAAGATCCCAAGAATATTTGCAAGAACTGTAATATCAATGGTTATATTGACACTACATGTTGGAAGTTGCTTCCGGATTTACACCCGAAGAACCAAACCAATGACTCAAAGAAGTCCATGATAGCTGTAAAAACAGAAGGGGAGGTGGAAATCGAAGATGAATCTGATGTAGGCGAAAGGCTTGGATGCACGGCCACCAACATGGACAGCCAAGAAGAGGAGATGAGTAGACTATTCCAAATCAAAATCTAGATCAAGAGAACTAAGGTAAATGGTTTGGTTGATACCGGTTCTCATTGTAACTTGATTTCTGAAGTAGTTGTAAAGAAGCTTGGTCTTGAGACTTATGAGCATCCACACCTTTATCCTTTGGGTTGGGTGAGGAAGGGTGTTGAAATTCAAGTAACAAGAAGATGTAAGGTCAAGTTTGGGATAAATTCCCAGTATATTGATGTTTTGGAAGCTGATGTTATTCCACTTAATGCTTTTGATGTTGTATTTGGGAGTCCTTACTTGTATATTAGGGATGCTATATTTATGAGAAGGGAAAATTGGTACAGGTGGGTCAAGGATGGGATCAACTACAACATCCGGGCACACCAACGCAAGACACGGGTTACTATGGTGAGTGCTAACAAAGCAAAACGACTTATTCAGGCAAATCATAATCAATTTTATTTACTATTATTAAAGGATAAACAAGATGGGGTAGAAGTTTCAGAGATTTCTAACCAGGGAAAGCATGATTTGGATAGTATTATTCAGCCTTTTTAGGAATTATTTCAGGCTCCTAGTGGGTTACCACCAAAACGGGAAGTAGAGCATGAGATTCAGCTATTGTCAGAGTCCCCTCTTCCGAACGTCGGGTTGTATAGGCAATCCTTGCTTGAGAGTACTGAAGTAAAGAAATAACTCCAGGAACTACTAGACCAAGGGGTGATACGTCCGAGCACCTCACCATGTAGTTCGCCTATTGGGATGGTGCCAAAGAAGGATGGTTCTTGGAGAATGTGCATCAACTACCATGCTTTGAACAAGACTGCCATAAAGAACATATATCCACTTCCCCGCATAGATGATCTCTTGGACCAGCTTCAACATGCCAAATTTTTCACGAATTTGGATCTGAAGTCAAGTTATCACCAAGTCAGAATGAAGGAGGAGGATATATGGAATACTGCCTTCAAGACAAAACATGGTTTATATGAATGGTTAGTACTTCCTTTTGGGTTATGCAATGCACATGCTACATTTATGAGATTGATGAATGATGTATTTTGGGACTTCATAGATTCATGTGTCATTGTATATCTAGATGATATCTTTATTTTTAGTGCCACATGGGAAGAACATCTAACTCATTTACAACAAGTCTTGTAAGTTCTCAGGGAGAAACAACTGCTTTGTAATATGAAAAAATGTGAATTTTCCAAACAATCACTTGTCTATCTTGGGCATGTGGTTAGAGGAGGAGAGCTACGAGTGGATCCAAAGAAGGTGGAAGCCATCACTAATTAGCCAACACCAACAGGAGCCACAGAGACTAGGAGTTTTGTGGGAGTAGTACAGTACATGCGAAAGTTCATTCCAGGCTTCTTCGCGATTGCAGCACCTCTACACATAGTGGCCGCAAAGAGTAAGGGTTTTTACTGGGGTAAGGAACAAGACAAATCCTTTGAGTTATTGAAATACAAGATTAGTCATGCTCCTGTACTTGCTCTTCCTAATTTGCAACAGCCTTTCAAAGTAGAGACAGATGCCAATGATTATGCTATGGGTGCAGTGTTGCTTCAAGGAGGTAAACCCGTATGCTATCATTATGAAACTTTCACTTCAGTAGTTAAAGGATATTCAATATATGATAAGGAAATGGATGCACTACTTCATGCAATTAAAAAATGGAAGCATTATTTGTTGGGTAAAGAAACTATTGTGCACGCTAACCACAAACCTCTCCAGTATTTGCAAGCACAGTCTAAATTGCAATAGGTAAGGCACTACAAATGAATGGGGTTCCTTCAACAGTTCCATCTAGTGGTCAAATACAAGAAGGGTTGGTGTCCCCAGATTTCATCCTAAAATCTAGGACTACCCTATTTAAAAAAAATCATACTTTTAAAATAATGGGTCGTTTTGTGTTTTTATTTCCAGAAAGTTCCTGTAATGTGTCAAGATATTCCCAAGGAGCCATATTAGCCATTTTCACCAAATACCTAGATGCCCAAAATTGTTATATTCTGTCATTAGGATTTGCCTACAAAAAAATTGTATTTAATTATTTTGATCCCCGTTTGAGGTGAATTGTGCTTCAATTTAACCCTGTTGTGATCGTACATATCATTATTCTCATATACCAATAGGGTTTTAACCAGGAATGAATCCTGGGCTTTATTTGTGACTTTTGGCAACGTTTTGTGTTTTTTGTGTTTTCCCATTTCATTTTCTATGGAAATTTCTTTGGATCAATTCCTTTGTCGGTTTGGCCTGATTCTTGGCCTGGAGTATCTGGAGATCACCTATGCACATTGTGCCAGAAGGAATTCACCATCAGAGGTCTGGTTCTCTTGGAAAAGATGAAGTTGTGCACCAAAAAGCTCCTTATAGGTTGGCCGCATTTTTGGAAAAGGAGGATTTGAAGTGAATCATGGGATTTTTGGAAGCAGCAGGCAGGTGGGAATTTTGTATCTGCCTAGCAGAGTACTTTTTCCCATGGAAGCAAGCCACTTAAGTTACAATGGGAAAATTAGAGGCAGCAGGCAGGCAGGAATTTCTTACCTGCATTGCAGGGTAAATAATCCCATTGCCATTTGACTTTTCAAAATAGAAATTCCTTATTCCAAAAAGTGCGACCCCTTTAGGGAAAGAAAGGCAGGCTTAAGTTAATTAATTTAATTAATTTCTTCTCCAATTTTGGCGCCTAGGCTTGTGGAAAAGTCAACAGAGGAAAGTGGACAAAAGGAAGTTGGAAATAAACTGTTCTAAAATTAAATAAATGTTATTTATTTAATGCAGCCCCTTCATGTCAAAAAGTGTGCCCCTTTTGGGAGAGATAATATTTTTCAAGTAGTAAATGATTTAATTAATTCCTATTTTCAGTGGCTAAGGTCAAAGCATACTGTGAGGCTTAAGTTAACTGGAAGTGGAAGGCTAAAATTAAATAAATTTAATTTATTTAATGACAGCCATGAGCATGCACAAAATACGCGCCCCATTTGAAGAGTAAAGCTTATTAAATGATTAATTAATTGCTAGGAATAGGAAATACATTAATTAATTATAGAATTGTGAGGGTTATATAAGCAGGGGCTGCTGTAAGGATGAATTAATTAATTCAAAAACAGAGAAGTGCAGCCCAGACAAAAAGTGCGCCCTATTTGGAGAGAATTTTTACTTGAAAAAAGGTGTAATTAATGCTGGAAGCTTCCAATTTTGGCGCATAGGTTGAAGGAGGTTGATTTGTGTCTGGATAATTGTTTGCATAAGTAATGCAAGTGCTTAGGTGAAGTTGGTAAAATTCATGCTTGCTTTGCATGCAAATAAAACATCAAATTTTGGGGCAGCAGGCTTGAATTATGTAGATTTTTATGATTAAAATCCACTATTCATGTTCCGGTTGCCATCTTTGTCTGAATTAATTGCAGGAATTCATTACAGGTGTTTTATAAGAGAAAGGGAGCTTAAACCAATGTCTAATACATTGAACATATCCTCTGAATTTGAAGAATTATCCAGATCTGCACCAGTTTTGAAGAATTCTGACAGGATAAGGAGAAAAAGCATTGTTCAGACAAAGATAGACACAACCATGGCAAAGACGGATGAAAAAGAGAGCACAACGAAGTCATGCATCACTTCTAAATTTGCAGACATCGGAAGCACATACTTAGGTCTGGAACCTCTTTCCGAATTGATTGACAAATCTAGAGCAGGAAAGACTCCCCTCATGCGTGCAGTTAAAAGCAGTGGAATTATTCGAGCTGCAACGTTTCCATACACAACCCAGTCACCAGAGTTTGTTATGGAGTGTGTTAGGTCTTACTATCCATCATCCAAATCAGTCCGAGATGCTGTAGGAAAAACAATAATCCGGTTGGACACATAGTTCATCAATTATTGTTTAAAGATTTCAACACGAAAGGTGGTGACTTCTATTAGCATACAAGATGCCAGTAGCAGGTGGGAGAAGCATAGAGTTGACTGCGTGAACATAATGAATAACAGATACATGAAGAAGCCCATGTCTCCTTCAAAGTTCCCAAGAACTCTTTCGCGTTCCAAGTTGGTACAAGAAGTGGACGATGTTGTCAAATTGTTATGCAGGGTAAATGGCAAAACAAACGCTCACACCTTCCGCACATGGATGTATGCTTTCATCAGGACCATTGAAATCAAAAAAGAAAATTCAATAATCAATTGGTCAGAAATCATTAGTGACAACATTGATGAGCAACTCTGGAACGCGAGGTGTACTTTCAGCTTCGAAATGACTTCTTATTTGGTATACACAACAACTTCACCAGGCATCTTCTCCAAGCTGGATAGATGTGGTGTTCTTTCCAAGGACCCCATTTTCGAGTGCTACCCATAGCTTATTGTACCTGCATACAGGAAAGATTTCAAAGTGGTAAACGATGGATTCTTCTACGAATTCATTTGTAGGCTGGACAGGGACCTAAAGACCAACATGGTGAGCAAGGAAGCATGGTAAGCTGTGTTTAGGATTGGCAATATCTTCATCCAGTTTGTGGATTTCACATACCTCAAGGTCACAGGTTTTTTTGGAGAACCAGTTAAGTTGTCCAGATATCTGAATGATAGATTGGTCACCATGGAGCTGAGAAAACAACTTGTAGAGATGTACGAGCTTCAATCAAAATGACACAAGTCTATGGGCTTCTTCCCGATCACTGTGGGCCATTATAGTTGCCAGAGCATTCATAAAGCCCGAGGATTGGAAGTGGAAATGTTATCTGAGTACGAGCAAGAGTTCTTCCCAGCATGGCTGAACTTTGATCCATTTGGAGTAGCTAAGAAGATGATCTCCCAGGAGTACATACATGTGCCTTCATTAGAGGATTTCTGGATGAAGTGCAAAAGTGAGTACGAGGTTAGAAAGAGAGATTTCAGCAGGTTGTTAGCGCGACAAGTATTTGACTTTGGACTAGCATGGATACCTGCATATCTTAAAGATGATGGGCCTGTGTTACTTGACACATACCATCGAATGGGAGGAGATAGAGTTGTACTTCAAGAGAGCGTAGGGGACTGCTATACGATTGAGGAAAGGTCTGTCACCGTTCTGGTCAGTACTTCAAATTGGTTGCTGACGAAGGGATATTGCCTTGATGAAGTATTGATGAATCAAATCACGGGCAACTTCGGCACAGGAGATTTCCTCAAGAGGAAGTGCGAAGGAGAGAGCAGCAGGAGGCCTGAGAAGATGAAAGTGCACAGAAGGTCTCATTCAAAGGAGAAGATCACTTCTACTGCCATGGTGTTAGTTTTGGCTTCTCCAGCACCCAATACTTCACCGACTGTTGCACCTCAGTAGGACATTGCCATTCCTCTGTTGAATCCAGAAACATTCATCTTTTCTCCTCATCCAATCCATTCAGCACATGTTCATGAAGAGACGTTGAAGCTACAGATGGTAGAGTTTGAAAGAGCTTTGTCTTTGGATGATTCAGAGGATGGTAGCCACAATACTATAGTAGTTTTAGATGGAGAGGAATTAGAGTGGGAGATAATGGTACACTCGGTAACTTCTCATTCTCTGAGAAGTAATTTCTCAGAATGGTTGACTTCGCAGTCAATTCTAGAGGCTAGAGAGGAGATCAACTTGGAAGAACACAACTTGCAGCTGCTCCTGAGTCTAAGTAGGAAAGACAAAAAACCTAAAGTTGCTAGGGTAACTTCAAGGTTGATCATTGAGGAGTTAGGGCAGAAGTTTGTTGAGATGTCTGTTCCGACGAAAGGGAAGAAAGAGGATGAACTCACGACAAAAGATATAACAGTAACCAGAGTACTCATCGGTCAAGCCACCACAAAAGGATTGAAGCAAGACACACATACATTGATAGATGCTCTATTCCTTAGGCTTGACAGAGAAAAGGCAAAGAACATTAAACTTTAGAATCAGGTATCTCAGTTGTGTGAGATCATTGCCAAGGTTGCTAAATCTTCCACTCAGCGCATTTCAGCTCAAAAGCAGGTGAGTGATCATCTGATGCAGGAAATGGAAGATGCAAGTAACCAGGTGAAAGCTATCGACGAATGCAAAAATCTAATCATTCACCAAGATTCTGTACAACTCGGAGAGATGTCATCCTGTCTAAAGGTTATGGAGGAAGCATCAGATCAGTTAAAGCAATTGGTAACGAGCACGATAGATATGAACACAATTGCTGAGAGTAACCTGACTGCTTTGGCTGAAATCAATAAGTTTCCGAGAGAAGTGTTAATTGTGGAACAAATTGTACCTAACAAATCAGTTGAGAAGGGGAAGCAACTGGAGTTTGTAATATCTTTCCGTTTAGAGATCTGCAGAATTATGCTGAAGAGGATGCAGACACTTGAGAGTATGACATCATCTTTACCAGACAATGTCATTGCTTTCACTCATGAGGAAGTGGAGGGAAATGTTACTTCATACACACGGATCATTCCTAGCAGAGTGCTTGATTCTCTAGAAGGGTCTCTTCTGATGGTACATGGGAGAATTGACAGAGCCATTAGGCCTTTCATGATGAATCCCATCGGCAGATTGGTGGTGCTGCAGTCAGATATTGAGAAGTTCTGGGCTAGCTTGGAGGAGGTGGAAGTGTGCATCAAGATGTTGAATGAAGGTTTACTACAGTTCAGGACAGAAAAGGAGGTTGCGGCTAAGATAGATGGGAATTTACTGAATTACATGTTCGACAAGTATATTCAATATCAAAACATAAAGAATCTATAAATATTACAGCTGGCATGTCTTTCTTCTTCGATTTTTCACGTTCCCGGATAAAATTATAAAACTTTAAAGTTATTGGTTTTGAAACCATTGCTTTAAGTTATGTGGAACGATTCTATTAGTTAAGTAATAGATGTGTCACTTGAGGAGAAGTTAGAGGAGGATGATTGCCAGATGTCATATTTACTTCTTGTTATGTTTTAGTTCAGTTGAGTTTCCCATTTGTACTTTCCCTTCTACATTCTATAAGTAGAGGAAGAGCGTCCGGGTTGATGATCAGAATTTGTAAGCAGCATTCTTGTGTTCCAAACTTTGTGTTGAAACCCCTAATAGCTACTTGAAGCAAAGGAATATAAAGGAGCAGATTTTCGGAGAACTCTGTGTCACGGTGCATTGTGTTTCTAGCTTTTAATCTCAGATCTACTTATAAACTTTGTGTTATTTTAGATCTAGATCTGAAGTTGCCTTTGCTTATAATTATGTGTGTTGATATCTATTGGTTTCTTCTATGTGCATGCAATCAACTCTGTTATCTATTGATTGGGATGCACATCTTCCCTATTTCTTCCCTCTGTTTATATAATTCCTTTCTTATATAAATATCTCCTTTCTTAAACAGTTGTTTACTTGTTGCAGAACTGTACAACTATGGTTCACGAGCTGAATAGTTAAAGTAATACCCCCATATAGATACTAGCATATTTTATTGACAAATCTGACATGGGAGCCTCACCGATAAATGAGGGGGATTTATCTCATGACTGCCTAGGTTTTCAGCTATGTAGGGAATCTAGCCAATAAGGGTAGTACAAAATTGGTGGCAGACATGTTGTCTAGGCTGCCGAAACAAGATAAGTTCTCCTGTTTGGCCACTATCTCTCAGATTGAGCCCTTCATGAAGGAAGCTTACAGAGAGGTATATGCCCAGGACAAAGACTTTGGGGTGACATTTCAGCAGTTGCAGTCCCAAGGGACTGAAAGGTCAGGGATTGAAGATTGTTATCTCAAGGAAGGGTTGCTCTGCCAATGGGGGAAGCTTTGTGTGCCAAAAGAAGAAAGAATTTTATTGATGAGGGAAGCACATACCTCAAAAGTAGTGGGACATTTTGGTGTTGGTAAGACCCTAGCCCACTTGCAAAGGTGCGTGTATTGGCCCAATATGCAAGAAGAAGTATCAAAATTTATATGTGGATGTAAACTTTGTTGTACCAGCAAGCCTAACACTAGGAAGGAGGGTTTGTATATGCCTTTGCCAGTACCTACTCATCCGTGGGAGGACATTTCTATGGATTTTGTAGGAGGATTACCTATGTCTATATATGGCCATGACTATCTCTATGTTGTTGTTGATAGATTCAGTAAGATGTGTATTCTTATGACATGTAAAATGACAATAAAAGCACACGAGGCAACAAATCTTTTCTTTGCTAATGTATGGGTGCATTTTGGTTTGCCAAAGTCTATTGTTACTGACAGGGATTCTAGGTTCTTGGGGAAGTTTTGGACTACTTTGTGGGACAAGATGGATATCAGGTTACAGAGGAGCACAACTTTCGATCCACAGACAGATGGATAGACAGAGTTAGTGAATAAGACTTTGGTACAGTTGATCAGAGGGTATAACAACAAATACCCAAGGGCTTGGGATGAGTCCTTAGCCTACATTCAACATTCCTATAACCAAGCAGTGCACACGTTCACTATGAATTCACTGTTTGAAGCATGCTTGGGATATCTACTGATAAATCCGCTGGACATAACAATTGGGCAGTAGGATGAAGAGGAGACACAAGACATAGAGGTGACTAGAGCAAACAAATTTATTGAGAGGATCTAACAAATCCATCTCAAATTCAAAGAACAGATAAAGAAATCTCAAGCCAAGTACAAAGCTAGGCATGATCAGCATAGGAGGGAACATAAGCTTCATGTTGGAGATAGAGTTTGGCTTTACTTGAGAAAGGAGAGACTACAAGGTAAAGCACGGAAGCTCAAGGCACTACGATATGGACCCTTCACCATATTAGAGCAGGTTGGAGAAAATACTTTTCAACTTGATTTGTCATCATTTATGAGGATGTACTCTGTAGTAAACTGTGAGAACTTGCACCCATATGAGCCATCCATGCTAGATGAAGATGAAGGATTGTAGTTGCTACCTTCCATTGAGGATTGCATCCTGGACTCACGAGGCGAATTGGAGGAGGATGTAGTGCTACAACAGAAGGTTAGAGAGACTAGGAGAGGTCCGCAGGAGTGTTGGCAGATTGGACTGAAAGGAAAGACACCAAGGCAGGCCCGGTGGTACTTGAAGGAGCAAGTGAGGAAATTATTTCCTCATCTACTTCCCCACTAAGCTTTTATGGGACCAAAATCCTCCTAAGCAAGGGAGGTGTGATCCATAGGGATCCAAAATGACTCTACTTCATTAGATCAGTCAACACGAAGAAAGAAAAATAATACACGGAGGTTTTGTCTTTATAGTAACAGGACTGCCGCTCTGTGTAGAGCGACGGTTATAGAACTACCGCCCAACCAGGGCGGTAGTCCTAAGAACGTCGGTCTATATTAGGTGGTGGTCCTGGCTCTTTTGGATAGAAGATAAAATATGAAACAAACAACCTTAGAATTTTAAATTTTTTCCTTGTCTCTTCTCCTCCATAACCTTTCCCTAACTCCAGTGCACAGGAGGACATGAGAAATGCTATAAATACATGTTTGTAGAAGAGAATAAGTCATCGAAGCATGAAAGCAAGTGAGTTAGAAATTCTCAGTGCTAGAATTGTGTTTTGTAGAAGAAAGGAGTGTTGAGACAGAGCAAGTAAGTAATTGGTAGGAAGTGTGAGATATTATCTACTTCTCTTTCATACTTATTGTAATTTTTGTACTTATTGTTTTGAATTGGCCAATAAAAGTGGGAAGAAAGAGCAATTGCCCTTCTCGACTGGTTTTTCCTCCTCTGGAGGTTTCCAGGATAAAATTTGTTGTTGTTTATGAGTTTATATTCTTTCTTTTCCTGTAATTGTGGATTATAAGCATAAGCAAAATTCATTCACTAGCTATCTTTGTTATTTTCTAATAGAAAGTAGAACAACAACGTTAATTTGTGATTCTATGGATAATTCCAAAGTTAAAGAGTTTACAGATCATTTTTGCTCCCAAATGGCAACCCTTGTTGATTGACCATGTCATCGACCCCACCCACTGTGCCATATGGGTCCTATTTTATGTTGACGGTCACCCTTTTGGCCTCATTAATATATATGCCTCTAACAATACAGACAAAAGGGCCAATCTTTGGTGGTGGATAGCTTGGACAATTATCAATGCTTATTGGGTCATAAGTGGTGCTTTTAATATGGTTGAGTCACCCACTGACAAATGCAGCCACCTGTCGATGAGGTGGACAACTGGCGAAAGGGAGGTGTGGTTTTTCATGCGCAATAAGTTTGGGTTATATGACCCTAATGCTTTTTTCACTCCCACTTCTGAAGCTTGGTTCACTTGGTCTAATCTTTGAGGAGGATCAAATCATGTTATCAAATGACTCGATAGAGCTATCCTATCATCTCAATATTTTTATTTTATTTTGATAGCATTTATTCCATGTCAGTGGAGGTCGTGCTTGACTTTTTCCTTTTGGATCATTCCCCCATTCAATTTCGTATCACTTGGCATGTTAAGCTCGGGTTTTGTCATAAAGGCTAGTTGTTTCTCAATACTGCCTTAATACAACATGGACCCACACTCAATGATATCAAACGTGTGTGGAACTTAGCCCTTCGACCTAGTCATTGCTAGCGCTTTCATCCACCTATGCATACCAGTTGGACTCAATGGTGGGAGGATGCTATGACTCAGACTACTATATTCCTCAAAATCTATGGTAGACAATTGGCCAAAATTAGACGTCGTTCATGCTCTAACACTTTAGCTCTTAGCCGAGATATGGTGGCACTTCAAGACAACACCTTATTTGAAACTCTACAACTTCAATTTGCAACGCTTTGCCAACAAATTCAAATTGCTGATAATTACAATGCTTGGGGAGCTCAAATCCTTGCCCGCATACATTGGCTTAAAATTGGTGATTGAGTTTTGAAAGAATTCTTTCTTCCTCTCAGAGCTAAAAAACCTTCTCTGCAAATTCGAGCCATCTTTGATGACAGAGCTAGGGTCATTGACCCTTGACTTGTGTTACAAGCATTTGTGTGGCATTATAAGTTGGTCTTTCAGGCTCAACAATTCTTTGCTGACCAACAAACAACCCTTGAACAATGTCTGGCTGTTGTGCCATGTAAGCTTTCCCATGCTCAGAAGGTGGTCTGCGACTGAATGCTCGCCATTGATGACCTCCACCATACAGTCATGCAAATGGCCAATGATAAGGCTCCCGGATGTGATGGTTTCCCTTGCGAATTATATAAAGCTTTATGGGACTTAGTCAATCAAGACCTTCTTTAAGTCTATCTCGAGGGGTTTCATAACTAGTCATTGGGGTCGTGTATCAACAAAGGGAATATTAAATTCATCCTGAAACTAGGGGATCCAAAGCAAATTACCTGTTGGCGGCCTATCACTTTGTTGAATGTCTCCTACAAAATAATTGCCAAAGCGCTGACTATGCGGTTACGTAATATTCTCCATGCTGTTATTTAACCGAAAAGAATTGGGTTCAATCAGGGGCAATACATCCTGGACAACATCATAACTATTTGGGAAGGCATGGAATGGGCCCGTAGATCCAATTAATCTGCTATGTTCATAAAAATTGATTTTGAGAAAGCTTATGATCAGATTGAATGACCGTTTATCCTCGCCATGTTTCAAGCCCTTTGCTTCAGCCTCATTTTCATTTAATCATTCAAAATGTTATTTGTTGATGCCTCTGCCTAGATCACTATTAATGGCCTCAATTCTAAGTCCTTCAAATTATTCCGTTCCATTCGTCAAGGGTGTCTATTAGCGCCTGCGCTCTATGTGCTTGTTGCTAAAGGTTTTGGGTATCTGCGGGCCCATGCCAAAACCCAAGGGCTCATTAGAGGAATATCACTGCCTTCTGCAACCAATTCTCAATTGCTTAATGGTTACTTCGCCGATGATTCCTTTCTCGCACTCATTAAGAACGAATCCAATATCTGCAATTCCATGCATTGCCTTAATATTTTTTGTTTAGCGTCTGATTCTTCCATTTAATGGCGGAAACCCAATGTTATCGACAATCTTCCCTCCCAACACCTACTTGGCTAGCCTCTTTTGAGTGGAATATTCTTGCACAAGGTGAAATGTTTAAATTTCTTAGCATCCCTTTTTCCTTTCAAGCGTCGCCTGCCAAGCTATGGCGCTATGTTATTCAACGGGTGGCCAAAAAATTAGATTATTGGATCACCAGACCTTTATCCTTTACCAGAAATTTTCAAATTTGTTCCAAAGTTCTGGCGGCCATGCACGTTTATTATTCCTTGTGTCGGGTTCCTTCCAAAGACTCTATTTAGAAGCTAGAGAAGCTCCTTAAAGCCTTTCTCTAGACCAATGCTTCCATTGGTAAATGTTTTCATCGTGTTGCTTGGGACATATATTACCTTCCCCGCAATTCTGGGGAGTTGGGCCTTATTGTCATTCAACACCAAGGGCGTGCACTCTGTGTGAAATTGATTGTTAGATGCATCAAAGGCCAAGAAGCGTGGAAAGTGCTTCTACGCCATGGCATCAAAGAAGGATCACCTTACAACCTCCTTGCATGGAAAGGTTTGGGGTTTGTTAACCTCCTCCTTGCTTCGGTGTTTGTTAAAGTTGTTGGCACTTTTGTGCTTAAAAGCATTTGGAAAGCTTGGGAGTGCATCAAACCATGGCTTCGATGGAAAGGCAATAGTTTTCATAATGGGCTCTCCATTAACCATCAATCTCTCTGGTGGTCGCCGATATTTTAGACTCATGATAAGTGTTTCACAGATATTCCAGGGATTCTAGCACTCAAACTTTTCAAGCATGGAATTTGCACCATCCAAGATTTATTTTGTAAACACTCTCAATCCTGGTATTCTTGGCTTGAGCTTAAAGCTTAGTTTCGGTTGACCACCCAGGTTCAGGCTAGTATTACTGAAGTACTCAATTTGGTCCCTGACCATATGCTGCATAAGATTTCTATGCGCTCCTCTTGCCCCTAGTGGAGGGATTGGAAATGGTATGTTGATACCCCATTTCGTAATTATTTAGCCAGTAAAGGATACTGCTGGCTTTCACCTCATCTGCCCATGGTTGAAAAACTCAACACTCGATGGGGGATTCATTCCACTATGTCTTCCTGGAGTAGGCAATTTGACATTGTTTGGTCTATCTGTGTGGAGCCTAAAATTGCCCACTTTCTCTGGTGTATTTTGCACCAAGGTTTACTAGTGGGGTCTCGACTTGTTCAAATTGGGGTACCGACTCCCAAGTGCCCATTTTGTGGCCACTTGGAAACTTTAATGCATATCTTCTAGTTTTGTCTGAAAGCACAACT